>JAAGEH010000041.1:67588601-67723787 GCA_011751065.1 Lasiurus cinereus
ATCAAGGACGTGCGCCGAGGGCCGGGGGCGGGGGCCGGGAGCGGGGGTGGGGGGGTGGGGACCTGCGGGGACCAGAGGAGAAAAAGGCAGAGAGGGGCGTGGGGTCAGAGGCCGGCTGCACCCCCTGTCCCGTCCCGGAGGAGGAGAAAGAGGAGGAGGAAGAGGAGGAGGAGGAGGAGGGTCCCCTGGGACTGGCCCGCCCACCCTAGGACACCTCACTCCGGTCCCTGCGCATCTCTGGGGTCCCCCCAGGGAAAGAGGGGGTTGGAGGAGGTAGGGGGTGAGAGGGCACAGGCCTGGCACAGAGTCCCCGGCCCAGGAGGAGGGACAGTGGACACCCCCAGGCAGCCCGGGACTCCTTCCCGGGAACGGGGTCCAGCTCTTTAGGCGAGAAAGACAGGCAGACAGGCAGGCAGGCTGGTGTGTGTGTGTGTGTGTGCGGGGTTCCCAGCGGGATGGACCGCGTGGCGTGGGTGGTGGCCCGCGTGGGAGAGAGCGAGTCCCCAGGAAAGCGCGCAGGGGGGTCCCCTGGCAGCGAGAAGGGGCGCCCCGGGGCCCTGGAGACGCGCTCACCTGGGGTCCCCACCCTCCCCGGCACCCCCTCTCCGGGCGCACCCGGGCGCACGCCTTCCCCCGCCGGCGGCGCCTCGCACCCTGACAATGGGACACCCGCCACCCTTGCGCGCACGGGGAGCCCAGGACGCAGGCGGGGGCGCCCCGGCGTGTGGCCTGTGGCCACCTTGGCGCGCGCACACACACACACACACACACACACAAAGGCAGAAGCTTCAAGAGGGGCACCCCCAGACCCCCCACCCTCGCGCACCCGCCGTCCCAGGCCCACGCTGGCTGGCACGCACGCCTCGGCATGCACCTTCCACCCGGCACAGAGCGCGCACAGAGCCCCGGCGATCCGGCTGCGCCAGGGCGAGGCGGCTCCGGCTGCCACCGCCGAACAAAGAGGGAAGGAAGGGGAGGCAAGAAGGGGGAAGCAGCCAGTGCGGGGCACGCGTGTGCGTGTGGCTGCTGTGGGGGAGCCCACTATCCAGCCTCCCCCCCATCCCATCCCCATCTCCATCCCGCCCCCTCCTACCGGGCACCGTCTCCAAACCCTCGGGGGAGAGAAAGGCGCCTCCCGGGCCCAGCGAGCCGCCGCTCCGTACCCGCGATTTCCCGGCTCCCGGAACCCCAAACTCCTTTAAAGTCTCCTGGTCCCCATGGGTGCTGCGCAGGCGGCTGCGGAGGCGGCTGCGCTCTGCCCCGCGCGGCGCGCTTGCTGTGGGGCGCCCGGCACGCAGCCCCTCCGCCTGCGGGTCCCGCCGGGCTGGGGCGCCCGCTGCACCTGCCCGGTCCGGCCCGGCGCCTTCTGCTGCCTCCCCACCGCGGGGGCGACGGCTCTAAGTAGCCGGGGCCCCGGGTTCCAGGGCCCCGCCCCGGGGCGCGCTCATTGGCCGGGGCGCGTGCCCAAGGCCTGCCAATCTCCGCGGTAAGAGGAGGGTAGGAGGGGAGGGAAAGGGGACGGGTCTCCAGCGCGCGCTCCGCCCCTCCCCGCCGGGTCCCCTCCCTGCGCCCGGGCGCGCGCCACTCGGGGAGGCGGAGACGGGGGTGCGCGCTGCTGCCGGTGCCTCTGCGCGCGCGGGCCTGGCACCCGCGCCCCCGGCGCCCGCGCACCCACGCGCCCGGAGAGCGCTGTCCGCGGCGCTTTGTGTCCGGGAGTGAGCGCTCCGGGGAGGAGGCCGGTCCGGGGATGGGGAAGGAGCCCCCACCGGGCGCTCCAGGCAGGCACTGAGGGCAGCCAGAGGCCGGGAGCCACAAGGTCCCAGGCTGGCACCTGGGGCACCGGGAGCCTGGGTTCCTGAAGGCCCCGGCGCTTGGCCCTGGGTCCTCAGACCTTTCCCCCCTGGCAGGGCGTTCGCCTGCGACATGGCACCTCTGGCGCTCGCTCCTCTGCAGGCGGTGGCGCTGGGTGGAAAGGAGCTCCGAGTGAAAGGCAGGGGCAGTCTGAGCGCGGGCCGGCCCGATCCCTGTCTGTGAAAGGGCGCCTCACCAGTGCCCAGAGTCTGAGCCGGACCCGCTTCCTGTCTGTGAAAAGGGCGCCTCACCAGTGCCCAGAGTCTGAGCCCAGGCTGCCCCTTCCTGTCTGTGAAAGGGCGCATCACCAGTGCCCAGAGTCTGAGCCCGGCCCTCGTCCTGTCTGTGAAAAGGCGCCTCACCATTGCCCAGAGTTCCTGTCTGTGAAAGGGAGCATCCCCAGTGCCCAGTCTGAGCCCGGGCCTGCCCTCTCCCTGTCTGTGAAAGGGTGCCTCACCAGTGCCCAGAGTCTGAGCCTGGCCCTCTCCCTGTCTGTGCAAAGGGCGCCTCAACAGTGCCCAGAGTCTGAGCCCTGGCCTGCTCTCATCCTGTCTGTGAAAGGGGCGCATCCCCAGTGCCCAGAGTCTGAGCCCGCTTCCTGTCTGTGAAAAGGCGCATCCCCAGAGCCCAGAGTCTGAGCCCTAGCCTGCCCCTTCCTGTCTGTGAAAGGGCGCATCACCAGTGCCCAGTCTGAGCCCTAGCCTGCCCCTTCCTGTCTGTGAAAGGGCGCATCCCCAGTGCCCAGTCTGAGCCCTAGCCTGCCCCTTCCTGTCTGTGAAAAGGGCGCATCCCCAGTGCCCAGAATAGCGCATCCCAGCGTTTCTTCAGCCCAGCACCCTCTTTGCTAAAGATGTTTGGTTAGCCGGGACCAGTGTGGCTCAGTGGATAGAGCGTCGGCTTGCGGACTGAAAGGTCCCAGGTTCGATTCCGGTTGGGGGCATGTACCTTGCTTGCGTGCCCATCTCCACTGTGGGGCGCCCAGGAGGCGGCTGATCGATGTCTCTCTCTCATCGATGTTTCTGACTTTCTATCTCTCTCCCTTCCTCTCTGTAAAAAATCAATAAAATATATTAAAAAAAAAAAGACGTTTGGTTAGCTTTAGCGCCGGAACAGTGTCCGGCAGTCATTCCCGATCGCGTTTCTGCATGGGAAGTTCGTGAATGAATGAGCTCTGGGTGGGTATTGGGCGCCGAAAGGTAATTTTCCTGCCGATGAGATTCTAGACGGGCAGTTTCTCACAGCTGGTCAAGCTCAGCCTCCAAGAGTGCTCAGGCATCTGGTGGCCCTTCCAGGAGGACTGGCCGCAGGGGCTCCGCTGTGAACGCTCCCTCTTTTCCCAGAATGAGCAGGGGTTCCCTCTCGGTGCCCCTCGGAGGCGGTGCCCGCTCTTGGCCTCATACCCTGTTGTAGCGCAAACCTGGGTTGACTTTCTTCCCCTCCACAGAGGGAGCGCCTTGTGGATGGGCTGGTGCCCTACAGAACTTTCCTGCTGGGCCCCTTTCCCTGGGCCAGGGACAACGGGCTCCAGCAGCAACCATACAGACGGGCACAGCCCCCGGGGATCGACCACCGGCAGGTGGCTAGGCCCCGTGCTCAGAGGGGTGAGCAGAGGATTGAATCTTCATGCCTCTGGAGAGGATTCACTTCTGAGGATGTGAGCTGCCATCCTTGGAACTGAACACAAATTGTGATGGTCTTTAAAAAAAAAATTTATCTCGCTGAAACCGGTTTGGCTCAGTGGATAGAGCATCAGCCTGTGGACTGAAGGGTCCCAGGTTCGATTCCGGTCAAGGGCATGTACCTGGGTGGCGGGCACATCCCCAGTGGGGGGCGTGCAGAAGGCAGCTGATGGATGTTTCTCTCTCATTGATGTTTCTACCTCTTTATCCCTCTCCCTTCCTCTCTGTAAAAAAATCAATAAAATATATATATATTTTAAAAAATTATCTCTATCTCTATCTCTGTATTTGCTGTAAATAATAAACAGCTTGTTTTGGCCCTGAAGTCAGGAGAAGTGAACAGATGGCTTCCAAGATCAAGGAGTCCATTGGGCATCTGCCTGTGACCTGGACTTCCTTCCGGAGTCTCGGGAGGGAGGATCTGATCGGAGGGCTCCTTGCTGGTGTCGGAGGAGAGGAACTCTTTGAAAGCAGCTCCGAGCTGATTGTGGAATCGCTTTAAACCCCCACCCCGCTGCCCGCATTCAGATGCAATCTGTACACAAACATTGACAAAGCATCTGCTGGGCAGGCTGTGTTCTGTCCTACCTGTCCTATCTCCCTCTGCTCCGGGCGACAGGAGAACAAGCTGTTCCGGGCCTTCTTAAAGATAATGGACTCACACTATTCCCGGGGCTTCCACACAGGGCGCCAAGAGGCCCAAACATTAACCCGCACCTTCCCGCATCTCCTTCCCCTGCCGCCCCGGCCCCTGCCCAGGGGATAAAAGGCGGATGGGCCCGAGCCCTGGCCAGGGAGGGTAAGGGCCCTGACTCCCCTCCCCGCTTTGAAGTGCCAGGCAGAGAGCACCTTGACTCTGAGACTCTGGGAAGAGGAGCTACAAGTAAACTCGGGAGAAGGCGTCTGCGCTTTGTAGTCTTTGCGGCAATTACCACAGAGAAGGGAGCAACAGGCCGGTCAGCTGAAGGTTGGTGATAAGTCCAACTCTTCTTCTTCTCATCACAGCAAGGGGTTCGCTCATTGTCTCATCCGCCTGCTATTTCTCCCCCCCTCCTGCCTGCTTTTGAACTGGAAACTAAAAAAAAACAAAAACAAAATGCAGTATCACCCAAAGCAGAATATATCCATCAAAAGCAGACTCTGGGAGCCAAAACCGGTGTGGCTCAGTGGATAGAGCGTCGGCCTGCGGACTGGAAGGTCCCAGGTTCGATTCCGGTCAAGGGCATGTATCTTGGTTGTGGGGACATTCCCCATTGGGGGTTGTGCAGGAGGCGGCTGATCGATGTCTCTCTCTCATCGATGTTTCTGACTCTCTCTCTCCCTTCCTCTCTGTAAAAAATCAATAAAATTATTATTATTTTTTTTTAAAAAAGCAAACTCTGGGGGCCAGCTGGTTATAATTCTGTTTAACCGTTTTGGTTGGGGTGAGATGGAATGGGGGTGGAAGTTTGGTAAGTGGCTGCCAGGCTGGGCCCCTGCAACCATTCACACGGTTTTTAAGTGGACACTCCACGTGATCACTTTCCACGCGCTCTTATCTCCCACGTGGCTGTGCGCGGACACGCGTGATAGCTCTCCCAGACTCTAAAAGATGAGAAGACCCTAGCCAAAACCGGTTTGGCTCAGTGGATAGAGCATCGGCCTGGGGACTGAAAGGTCCCAGGTTCGATTCTGGTCAAGGGCATGTACCTTGGTTGCGGGCACATCCCCAGTAAGGGGCGTGCAGGAGGCGGCTGATCGATGTCTCTCTCTCATCGATATTTCTGGCTTTCTATTTCTTTCCCTTCCTCTCTGTGAAAAATCAATAAAATATATTAAAAAAAAAAAACCAACAACAAATAAAAGACGAGGAGACCCCAGCTGGAAGGAAAAGACACAGGTCCCCAAATGACACTGCAAAGGAGAAGCTGTCCCCTCTCCAGCACTCTGAATCGGCCTGTGATGCGGGGGATCAGTAAATCCAGCTGGGTTAAGCCCCCAAGAAATGTTGTGGTGCCCTAGCCGGCGTGACTCAGTGGATAGAGCGTCAGCCTGCGGACTGAAGGGTCCCAGGTTCTATTCCGGCCAAGGGCACATGCCTGAGTTGCGGGCTCGATCCCCAGTGGAAGGCATGCAGGAGGCAGCCGATCCATGATTCTCTCTCACCATGGATGTTTCTCTCTCTCTCTCTCTCTCTCTCTCTCCTTCTCCCTTCCTCTCTGACATCAATAAAGAAATAATAATAATAAAGAAAGAAAGGTCGTGGCTGTCTGTGCCAGCCATTGGCCTACCCTTTATTCTAGAACTGACTCAGAGCACATGACGTCCACCTCCCTCCCTCTTCTCCTGGGGCCCGGTCTCCGTGGTGGGGCTGACTTTCCACGGAGGCACAGCTGTTGGCCTGTTCCTCGCGGTGAGAAGTTCTCCTTGCTCTCCCCTCCGCTCCCCTGCGCCTCCTGCCTTCCTTCAGCCCCTCTGGCCCGTCCTCTTAGCGGGTTTGTGGGCTCACTGCGGTCAGCGCGTCCCTCGCAGACTGACTGTCTTCGGATTCTGTTTCCAGGGTCTCTTCCCAGAGGATGGTCACTGTCTGCTGCTTCCTCTTCCATCAGGTCTTGCTTCTTGCTTCTGCCTTACTGATGGCGTTTATGTGTTTATTTTGACCTGTTTCCCTGCTCCTATGATACCCAGGCTCTTTCTTCTTTAAATATACGTTTATTGATTTCAGAGAGGAAAGGAGAAGGCAAGAGAGACAGAAACATCAACGAGGAGAGAGAATCAGGGATTGGCTGCCTCCTGCACGCCCCCTACTGGTGATGGAGCCTGCAACCTGGGCATTTTCTCTGCCTGGGAGTTGAACGGTGACCTCCTGGTTCGTAGGCCGATGCTCAAGCACTGAGCCCTGCTGGCTGAGCCTTTTTCTCTTTCTTGTGTTAATGCTCTGTTTCCTCTGCTGGGATCCCTTCCCGCCATGTTCCCCTGGCAGATGGCATGGAGGTTTCTTCTCCTCACGGCAGCCTCCTGCACTCACCCAGAGCTCCCGCTGCGTCTGTTCTGGCAGATTGTGTTGGTGTGGCGCGTTCCATGTCACTATCCACTATGAGGCGGGGGCTCTTTAGGAGGAGGGACTACAATGCTCCCGCCCTTAACCTTTTTCTCGAACTTGAACACCTCAGCACTGAGTACACTCCAATGCAGTGGTTCTCAACCTTTTTTAATGCTGTGACCTTTTAATACAGTTCCTCATGTGGTGGTGACCCCCAATTTGCTACTGTTATGAATCGTAATGCAAATATCTGTGTTTTCTGATGGTCTTAGGCTCTACAGCGGCGGTTCTCAACCTGTGGGTCGCGACCCACAGGTTGAAAACTGCTAGCAAGGTCGCCTAAGACCATCGAAAAACGGATATTTACATTATGATTCATTAACAGTAGCAAAATGACAGTGATGAAGTAGCTATGAAAATAATTTTATGATTGGGGGTCACCACCACATGAGGAGCTGTATTAAAATGTCACAGCATTAATAAAGGTTGAGAACCACTACTCCAATGGATAGCAACAGCTCTTGGGAATGAGAGGAATTCTCTCTCTTCTCCTTTTCTCTCTTTCTTTCCTCTACTCATCCTCCTCCCTTCCCCCCTTAAGTCCTCTAGAACTCTACCCAAGGGCAGGGCATCCATATACACTTGTAATACTAGGGGCAGGGACGCTTTGGAATTTAGTAAAAAAGGAAAAGTGCTTATGGGAAGACAGGACAGCGTCAAGCATTCGCTTCGGTGTGCATTTCACTTGCTCTTTGAGGCGTCCCCGTGATGCGGGGCTGTGTTTTGTTTAAAGGGCCGGTGCTGATTCATGCTGTTTTCCCGGCCCAGGCCTGTGTTGACGGCAAGGAGGTATTTCTTTATTCTCCAGTTGTCAAACGTTCAGATCTACCTACCGACATAGCGCACAGTTAATGAGGGATGGGTTCTGTTTAAGAACACGTACTTAACATACCAGGGACATGCTCCGCCTGTTTCTAAATGACCCAGGGCGAGGAGCCCGGGGGACGGGTGTCCTCCGGCTCCCATTCCATCCTCCCTCTTGCTTTCATGTCGCCCTAATTGCTACCTGTGTCTGGGCCTTTGATCCTAAGACCCCAGCTGGCCCTCTTCTGAGAGGGCAGCTCTCGGGTGTGGGTTCTGCTTCCGGGGGCCTGGATTCAGATCCTGCTCCACCGTCGCCAGCCACATAGCCAGTGCAAGTGGTTCACTCATCTGTAAAGTGTGAGTAGGAACAGTGCTCTTCTCGAAGGGATTTTTAAAAAATATATTTTATTGATTCTTTTACAGAGAGGAAGGGAGAGGGATAGTTAGAAACATCGATGAGAGAGAGACATCCATCAGCCGCTTCTTGCACGCCCGCCCCCTACTGTGGATGTGCCTGCCACCAAGGTACATGCCCCCAACCCCAATCGAACCTGGGACCTTTCAGTCCGCAGACCGACACTCTATCCACTGAGCCACACCGGTTTTGGCCTCTAAGGGGTTTTGACGAGTATTAAGTGAGATACTATAGTACCAGCACCTTGCTACAACATCTGGTCCAAAATAAGGTCTTCATCACTTTGAGGGAGGGTTACAGATTTCTGTCTACTGGGTCCATCGCATTTCCTTTATAACATTCTTTATTTATTTATTATTATTATTATTATTATTATTATTATTACTATTATTATTCCATTGGAGCACATAGTGTTAAGCCTGGAGATCAGACCCGGGATGTAGCTTAGCTAATGTCCATTATGTTAGCTTCACAGAAGCTCACAATCCATGGAGCTGATGGTCTGAACCTGCCACAGGGCTTGCGGCCAGGGGGGTCAAAGGTAAAGAGGTCACCTTCCCTGTTCTCAGTGGGGCTTGCATGGTATGTAGAGTGTGGCCCAGGATACGGTCCTCCGCAAACACATGGAAGCAATTGATGAACATGTAAAAGTGAGCACTGAGCAGGCAATTCTTTCTAATTTTTTAAAAAATATATTTTATTAATTTTTCACAGAGAGGAAGGGAGAGGGATAGAGAGCTAGAAACATCCATGAGAGAGAAACATCCATCAGCTGCCTCCTGCACACTCCCCACTGGGGATGTGCCCTCCACTAAGGTACGTGCCCTTTGACCGGAATTGAACTTGGGACCCTTGAGTCCGCAAGCCGATGCTCTAGCCACTGAGCCACCCGGTTAGGGCTGAGCAGGGAATTCTTACCCACGGGAGGTCTCGGGCGGCGGTCTCACAGAGAGGCTTTGCATGAGTACAATGTTTCTGGACAGAAAAGAGTGGAGTCCTTTCGTTCAAAGGAGCAGCGAGTAGAAAATGCTAGAGTCCTGAGCAATCGTGTTTTCAGGAAACCTCATGGTTTGGCGGGGTAGCATGGAGCACAGACAGACAGGGCCAGGTGGGAAAGGGCCCTCCTCTTAGAAGTGGCTTTCGGAGGCCTCCTGCCCCTGGTGTCAGTTTTCACTGAGGGTAGAGAGGCCAGGGACCGGGTCACTGGCGAGGACCTGGCAGGGAGCAGGCGTCTGGTCAGCTGGCCCGGCTCCGGCAGGTGCAGAGAGTGTGTATCTCCGGGATCTGGAGGCTAAAGGTCCAAGATCAGGTGCGGGCAGGTCAGGCTCTGGCTGGCAGAAACTGCCTTATTGCTGTTTAGTCACGTGGAGGGGAGGAAGAGGGAGAGTGGGGGAGAGAGAGCAAGATAAAGAAGAAGGAGGAGAAGAAGGAAAGAGAGGGGAAGAGGAGGAGGAGGAGGGAGAGTGGGGGAGAGAGAGCAAGATAAAGAAGAAGGAGGAGAAGAAGGAAAGGGGGAGAATAGGAGGAGGAGGAGGGAGAGGGGGAGAAGGAGGAGAAGGAGGAGGAGGAGGAGGAGGAGGAGGAGGAGGAGAAGGAGGAAGAGGAGAAGGGGAAGGAGGGGGAGAGCAACACTATGTTCTCATCCCTGGCTCTCTTCCGGCCACCCAGAGGTTACTCAGCTCCAGCTTCTTTGCAGTTAGTGCTTTCACCCCCCAGGGAATGTGAGCAGAAGCCGCTAAGCATCTTGGGAGTTCTCCTGGCCTTGTCTCTTCTGTCTGTGCTTTCGAGGAGAGAGTTCTAAAACGGAGGAGGATGGAAAAGTTGACTATAACTGGCCCAAGAGAGATAACGGGCTTTATTTTGAAACTTATCTTTCTTGTGGCAAGTGTGACATTGACTCCTTCTAGCCCGGCATCTGTGTCAGCCCCAAGCCTTCGCCACACCATTGTCTGTGTGCAGAGGGTAGGCATGTGTGCATCTAAGTTCTTTGGTTCATCTCTTCTCACACCCACCTTCCTCTTACACACTCACACCTTCCCTCTGAGAGTCAACCCTCTCCCCCATGCATCTATGTCTCTGGATTATTTTGCTTATCAGTTTATTTTTATTTATTTATTATTATTTTTTTAAATATATTTTATTGATTTTTTACAGAGAGGAAGGGAGAGGGACAGAGAGCCAGAAACAGCAATGAGAGAGAAACATCGATCAACCGCCTTCTGCACACCCCCCACTGAGGATGTACCCGCAACCAAGGCACATGTCCTCGACCAGAATCGAACCCGGGACCCCCCAGTCCGCAGGCCGATGCTCCATCTACTGAGCCAAACCTGTTTTGGCAACGTTGTACTTTAGATTCTACATAGGGGTGAGATCACGTGATACTTGTCTTTTTCTGATTGGTGTGTTTCACTTAGCGTAGTACTCTCCAGGTCCCTCCGTGCGGTCTCAAAGGGTAAGAGGTCCTTCTTTTTCACTGCTGCATAGGATTCCACGGTGCAGAGGTACCACAGCTTTTTATCCACTCGTCTCCTGATGGGCACTTGGGCTATTCCAGATCTTAGCGATTGTAAATTGTGCTGCTATGAACCTAGGGGCGCATATATTCTTTTCTGATTGGTGATAATTGACTTTAAATTAGACTTGATGTGAGTGGCCAGAAACCAGAACAGCCAAAGCTTCCTGTGGTAAACTACCAAGATCTGGAGATTCATCTGTTAACACAACAAAGCACGACCTATCCTGACTGGTCTGACCTTGACAACGTGGTGTCCTCTGTGGCGTAGGAAGAAATGAGGGGGTCCCTCTGTCAGTTCACACTGTGCTTTTCTTCGCTCTCAGTAAATATCTTTTGCATGAAATTGAACCCTGGTTTGATGACTTAATGAAAAAAGACTCAGATGGGAGAGAAAGTAATAATCCAGTATTTACAGTCTCATCCCGCGTTTGTTTGCCCCACTTAAAAAAAAAGTACTTGCCAAAACCGGCTTGGCTCAACGGATACTGAAAGGTCCCAGGTTCCATTCCGGTCAAGGGCACGTACCTTGGTTATCGGCACATCCCCAGTAGGGAGTGTGCAGGAGGCGGCCGATCGATGTCTCTCTCTCATCGATGTTTCTAACTCTCTATCCCTCTCCCTTCCTCTCTGTAAAAAATCAATAAAAATAGATTAAAAAAAAAAGCACTTACCTCTCTTTGTTTAATGCCTGTGTACCTGAAACCCTCCTCAGATTAGAAAATGAACCTTCTCAGCTGGTCAGAACGTCAGCACCTCTGCCAGTCATATTTCCCTGAACTCCCTTTTGCATTGAGGAGTGGAAGAGAGATACAGAAAATTAAACTCGCCTCATTCTGACTACTGAAGTCCGTTGGTAGAAGAAGGGCACTTGTACTTGTATTATTATTGATTTTTTTTAAGGGACGTGGGACTGCTGTGGAGTCAGGTGTTGCTATGCTACCGGCGAGGCTGAGGCCGCTGTCCCCACTTGTGTACAACACCACCCTTTATTGCATTTCCCCTTAATATCTCTGTTCGGATGTAATGCCACCAATTTGAAATGTGTATGTATTGCTTCCTGCCCCGGAGGACCTTCGTCAAAATGAGATATTTTAACCAAAATGAGACACTCGCCACTTCCTCCTGCCCTGTATTTATTTTGTCATAAAACCCCATGCATCCGCACGAGACGGTGATTTTTCAAGTTTATGATCTCCAAAGTGATTTGAGAAATATTACCAATAATAACGCGTGATTGAAAAGCAAAGGAGAAATGCTGTCCGGGTGACAGTAGCTATTTGTAAAGCCCTCCGGCCGTCTCCCCTCGGGGTGAAGTGCAGGCGGGATCGCTCAGGTAATTCCCAGGGCTGGTTCCGATAGAAAATTTTAACCATACCCTGTTTCCCTGAAAATAAGACAGTGTCTTATATATGAATGTTTGCTCCCAAAGAGGCGCTAGGTCTTCTTTTCAGGGGATGCCTTATTTTTCCATGAAGAAGACGACGCCACACATTTATTGTTGAACAAAAAAAGGAAATTGATTACATGTAGACGGTACGGTAGTCATTGTCATCACCAACCAGCTCCCCGATGGGCCGCAGCTGTTCAGACAGGACGAGGTCTCTTTACATCAGGAGTCAGACGCCTGACGGTAGCTTCGGGGGCCTTCTATTCCGGGGAGGCCTTATTATTGGGGAGGTCTTATTTTCTGGGGGATGCCTTATATATTACAGCGAGGGGCAAAACAGGAAGTAGGTCTTATTTTCGGGGGATGTCTTACTTTCGGGGAAAGAAGGTAGCACTTTCTGGGGTGTTTTTGTTTTCTTGGGTTTAAATACAAGTTGCAGGTTGAAGCCAGATTCTTCTGATCTTGGAAAGCATATGCTTATAAGGAGTTGCAATATTTATTATTATTTTTTTTCTGCTGAGGGCTCTTTCTGGGAGGGAGGGAGGATGAGGAACAAGAAGAGTTTGTTTTCTTTCCTTTTGTCAACACTGTTGTCCTAAGGGCGGCAGGGGGTGGAGTTGCGGTTGGTGGGGAGAGGGGGTGGAAGGAGGAGTTAGGTCTGGAGGGGGAATACAGAGACTTGGGTCCTTGCTTAGCCATGGACTCTCTGGGTGGCTTTGCATCTCACCTGCTTTCTTCTGGGTCCTCTGTTTATCCTGTGGATGAGGTAGCCTCTGAGGCTCATAGCGGGGTCCACCAGGAGTGCACAGGAGACTCAATCAGAGAACATCCTCCAAGCCCACAGTCCTGGGCTCCATCCGGGACCCACTGACTCAGAGCGCCGAGGAGGCGGGCCCACGATGTTGATAGTTTAGAGAGCTTTTTAGGAGATCAGATTGGCATGAATCCATGAGTCAGCATCCTCTGGATGCAAGCCTTCCATAATGTTTGGTGACGAATGGGAGAGGGAAGGAAGAGCCAGGAGCCAGGACACCGAGTCTTCAGTGTGTTACAGAAAACCCGAATAACCAAACCATGCTCGGAGAGCTTGGAGTGACATTTATTACGCGAGGGTCCAGAGGAAAATGTTTCTCAAATTCTGGGCCCCCACATGCAGGAATTTTCCATATTTATAGGTTTTTACCTTCTTTGTCTCCCAGATAGGGGATGATTCCTGCCCCTTTGCAAGTTCTTAAAGGGCCCCTATTTGCTGAGGCCTTGAGACCTCCACCAAAGGCCTGGCCTGGTGCCAGCACTGATCATTTTGTCTGGGGAAGGTTTAATGGCCGCTCTGAAGTGAGAATAGTCTCATTTTCCTTATTATTTAAGGAAACAAGCATGTACAGAGGCCAATAGCAAGGTTAAAATTTCCAACAGCAGTTTTTCTATAAGATGGATACTTCAAGTGGGGACTTACACATAGCCCGAGGGGCTGGTGGCTGCAGAAATGGGTCACCATTGGGCACGGACACACTGAAGCTTAGACCACAACCCCGCTCCATCATGTTGACCAGGTTCTCCGTGTGTGTGTGTGTGTGTGTGTGTGTGTGTGTGTGTGTGTGTATGTTATAGTGTCTGCTTTATAGCCTTTGTGGAGTGATGATGATTGTTTTTTAAACACAGTTTGGGCCTCTCCACAGACTCCCAGCAACTCTAAAAGATGGAGGAAAACCTTTGGGCACCTCATCCAGTTAGGAGGCCTGTCTCAAACGGGTCCCTAATACAGTGGTACCTCGAGATACGAGTTTAATTCGTTCTGTAACCTTGAGGCGTGGGAAACTATGAGACACTCAAGTCGCGGTAAACTGGTGGGTCGTGTGCAGCCGGCCGATCCTCGCGATGACTCCTATCTCAACTGTTGCTCGTATTTCAAAGCAAAAAATCGCTCGCTCAATGGCTCGTATCTCAAAAAATGTCGTATGTTAGGGCACTCGTATCTCGAGGTACCACTGTAGAGGAGTTAGAGCTGCATGGAGAGCGTGGAGCCAGATTGTGAACACCGGTAAGCTGCCCTTTGTCAGGAGGGGTCTCCATCCGGCCAGCCTGCACTGATAAATACCTGCGAGGGCCGTTCTGCGCAGTGGCTCTAAGTGGGCGAAGTGAAAAGGACTGAGGGAGGCAGGAGCAGGGCACAGCTCATGTCTTTCTGGACTGGGAGGGGAGCAAAGACCGATTTGCCAACCACTGTAAGATAAGGAGGAAGCCGAGACCGGTGTGGCTCAGTGGATAGAGTGTCGGCCCGCGGACTGAAAGTTCCCGGGTTCGATTCCGGTCAAGGGCATGTATCCTGGATCCCCAAGATCCCTCGGTTTTGGGGGCCTACAGAGATGATTGAGATACAGAGTCCATCCTTGGAGCCGTTGGCAATATCCATCAGTGTCATGTGATCGTGGCGTGAGGATGAAGCAGGGGTCAGGACTCCCAGGCTGCCCTCTCTCCAGTCACCCAGTCTGGGGGTGGAACGGTGGGTCACCTCGGCCCCCGCTGGTCTGTTGAGCTCAGACAAATGCTCAGCGTCTTCCTGTAAAATCAGGATGAAAATGACCGGCCCCATCCCTGACCTCCTGTGGGGGAAGTCTTAGGAGGGTCACGTGCCATCGCCTGTGAGAGCGCTTTGTAAACTACAGAGCTTCAGGGCGGGTCCCTTAGTGACTAAGGCCTCTGGCCATCCATGGGGTTATGGGGACAGTGACCCCCTTCCCTGGCCAGGATCACTCCATCACTGGACTCGGGCCTCAAAGTTGGGAGCAAAGGGAAGCTCTTTCTGGTGGCTTTATCTCAATCCCTCGAGGTAGCTGGCTGCCTTCCCAGAACCTCAGCAAACAGAGTGGGCACCAACGGGGCCGGCCAGAGCGGCGAGTGAAAACCTTCGGCCTCGGCGCTGCGGCTGCTTCACCGGATGAAAGGAGTTTCACTTTGCTGTCCCGATTAGGGCCGGTGCGGTACCACAGCGGGTGACCTTGAACGACTCAGTTCCCCCTCTGAGCTCGGGTTTCTTGCTCTTGCCAATCTGAGGCGTTTAGGGGAGAGGTTTCTGGATTCTGTCTGGCCTGGTGACTTAAGAAGGGTTAGTTCACAGAGGAAACAGTGTCCGGAACTCTCCAGTCATGGTGCTTCACTCTGGCAAGGAGGTAGCCTGGTGCTGAGTTGAACGGCCTTGATTGGAACGCAGGCCAGAGGCAAGCAGGAGGCCCGCGGTGCCCTCCGAGGGGTGACACCAGCTCAGAGATCTTTTTTTAAAAAAGTATTTTATTTATTTTTCACAGAGAGGAAAGAAGAAGGATAGAAAGTCAGAAACATCGATGAGAGACATCGATCAGCCGCCTCCTGCACACCCCATACTGGAGATGTGCCCGCCACCAAGGTACATGCCCCCGACCAGAATCGAACCTGGGACCTTTCAGTCCGCAGGCCGACGACACTCTATCCACTGAGCCAAACCGGTCTTGGCGGCTCAGAGATCTTGAACGTGAGCTCTTCAGCAGCTGGGAGCCACAGAGCTCTGGGCGAAGGTGGCGGTCATGTCCATGTGCGCTGCCCAGCTCCCAGCCCTCGCCAGCCTCCGGAAGGCTGCTCTGCCTCTTGTACCCCTGTGAGCACCACGCCCCTGAGCTCTGTGCTGCAGAGGTCCCTAAGGCAGGACCCCCAGCCCCAAAGACTTGCCAGCTAGGACCTGCTAATGACACTCTTTTATAACAATGACAGCTACTACCATTTCCAGGGCTGTGCCCAGCTGCCTACAAAACACACCTCCAGGCCTGCAGATAAGAAAACTGGGGGCTGGACCTTCTCACACATTAAGGTACTGATCTGTCTTCATGAACTATCCATGCATAGTTCTCACCCTCAGAAGGGCAGAATCCCTGGTCATTTCATCTTTGGTTTTATACCCAGCAGTGTTGGCCACATGGCAAAGACCTACCAGTGAGGGAGCGTGGATAGTTAGGTGAGAAGGCATGGGCGCAGAAGGTGAAAAGGAAAGAAAACCAGAACGTTATTACCATGGTAACAGCACAGTGGTTTCTGCTGGGTGAGAGGGAGAGAAGGAACCCTTCTCTCTGGATTTGGTTCGGAAAGTAGTATTTCTATTTTATTCTTTTTAGTTTTGAGAAAGAGAGAGAGACAGAGACAGAGACAGAGACAGAGAGAGAGAAAGAGAGAGAGATTGTCTTATCTATGAGTCCCCAAAAGGGATTACACCCACAGGCTGGGTATATATCCTGAGCCGTCATTGAACCTACAACCTTATGGTGTATGGGATAATGCTCTACCAATGGAGTCACCCAGTCAGGGCTGTTTCTTTTTTATTTAAAGGAGGAGGTATTTGTGTGACTGATCACTTTCTGGTTAGTCATTAAACGTTCACTGTTGGCTGTTTCTTTTTGATTTAAACGAGGAGGTATTTGTGTGGCTGATCACTTTCTGGTTAGTCATTAAACATTCACTGTTGGCTATTTCTCTTTTATTTAAACGAGGAGGTATTTGTGTGGCTGATCACTTTCTGGTTAGTAATTAAAAGTTCACTGTTGGCTATTTCTTTTTTATTTAAAGGAGGAGGTATTTGTGTGGCTGATCACTTTCTGCTTAGTCATTCAATGTTCAGTGTTTTATGCAGCTGGCTGTGCCCATGTTTATGGCGGTTTTCAAGTGTGAATGTCTCACTTAGTGCAAGTGAAGCATGTAGAGCGCCTGTCAGCAAGCAAGCATGGAGTAAGGGTCCGTATAGGGCAGTTATCCTGTGGACTGAAGCAAGTGAGGGGCCCCGTGAAAAGAAGGAGCCTCATGTCACAGTCAGACCCCCCATGGGCTGACGTGGTTCCGGGCAGGAAGAGGCTTCACAGGTGGTTGTGTTTGGGGAGAGTTGCAGTTCTACCCCTGGGTCTTTCTGTCATAGAAAACGTGTTTCTATCGAGCCTCGTTCCTTTTCTTTCTCTCCCTCGTTCTTTCTCTTTTTCCTCTCTCTCTCTCTCTCTCTCTCTCTCTCCCCCTCCCTCCTCTTTCTCCCCTGTACTTTCTCTTTAACAGACATCATTAGGTCCTTGCCATGTGGCCAACACTGCTGGGTATAAAACCAAAGTTGAAATGACAAGGGACTCTGCCCTTCTGAGGGTGAGACACATGCCATGGATATGAACATGCAGATGATCAGCACCTTAATGTGTCAGAAGGTCCAGCCCCCAACTTTCTTTTTTCTTTTAAAATATATATTTTATTGATTTTTTTACAGAGAGGAAGGGAGAGGGAGAGAGAGTTAGAAACATAGATGAGCTGAGACCGGTTTGGCTCAGTGGAAAAAGCATTGGCTTGTGGACTGAAAAGTTCTAGTTTCGATTCTGGTCGGGGGCATGTACCTTGCTTGCGGGCACATCTCCACTGTGGGGCGTACTGATTGATGTCTCTCTCTCATTGATGTTTCTGACTTTCTATCTCTCTCCCTTCCTCTCTGTAAAAAATCAATAAAATATATTTAAAAAAAAAAAAGATGCAACTTGTCTTAAAAAAAACAAAAAAAAGAAAGAAACATCAATCAGCTGCCTCCTACACACCTCCTACTAGGGATGTGCCCGCAACCAAGGTCCATGCTCTTAACCGGAATCCAACCTAAGACCCTTGAGTTCACAGGCCAAGGCTCAATCCACTGAGCCAAGCCAGTTAGGGCCATAATTCCCTCTTTAAATGTTTTATTTAGTTTGCCCTAGCTTTAAAACACAATGATAATATAAGGGATGATTTCTTGAAAGTATTTATTCGAGTCAACATGCTAACTAAATCCCGGGAGTTACTTAAAACCTTAGGCATCTCTGCTAACTCTTCATTCCAGAAAATTTTGTTCACGTGTCTGGATGTGCAGCCAGACCTAGAGAGGGTTCCCAGGAGCTCAGGGGCAAGCAAGCTCTGGTGGCAGAGCATCTGTGGCCAGGGGCAGGCCAGGTGATCTCCCTCGCTCTTTGGAAAGTCCACAAGTAGCTGTCTCCTAGATCTGCCTGCTCTCTGCTACTCTTTTTCTTTTTTAAATATATTTCATTGATTTTTTACAGAGAGGAAGGGAGAGGGATAGAGAGAAATATCAATGAGAGAGAGACATCGATCAGCCGCCTCCTGCACGCCCCCTACTGGGGATGTGCCGGCCACCAAGGTACATGCCCTTGACCGGAATCGAACCTGGGACCTTTCGGTCCACAGGCCGATGCTCTATTCACTGAGCCACACCGGTTGCGGCTCTTTGCTCCTCTTGTTCTGCTTCCTGCCCCGGTTCCTTCCCTGCCCTTCCCCAAGTCATGAATTGCCCCCCCCCCCTCGCTGGACCATGTGTCCAGACCCCATCCCTTCAGTTGCTGAACTCCATGGATGTATTTCTTCTAGGACAGTGGTTCTCCACCTTCCTAAGGCTGCAACCCTTGCATATAGTTCCTCATGGGGTGGTGACCCCCAACCATGACATGTTGCTACTGTGATGCATCGTGATGTCAATATCTGCATT
Source organism: Lasiurus cinereus (assembly GCA_011751065.1). Lineage (NCBI taxonomy): Eukaryota > Metazoa > Chordata > Mammalia > Chiroptera > Vespertilionidae > Lasiurus > Lasiurus cinereus. The sequence continues at coordinate 67,606,858 of JAAGEH010000041.1, forward strand.
TTCCGCTGGTCTTAGGCGACCCCTGTGAAAGGGTCGTTTGACCCCCAAAGGGGTCGTGGTGACCCACAGGTTGAGAACCGCTGCTCTAACGGGACCCTGGCTCCTTCCCAACGCCTTCCCCCCAATTCCTTCCTAAATAATCCCCACGGACCCCCGATTGGCAGAGTGCAGGTTCTGAGCCCTAGCTTCTCCCCGTGTTTACCTCTGGTCCCCTTTTACAAAGAACAGAACTCAAATGCCAGCCGCATCTGCGCGTCACAATCACAATAGCCACATCTGACCTCTCCCGTCTGCAGGGCTGGCGAATCCAATTTTCAAGGAATAATTGCTTACCCAGTGCCTCTCCGCCGTGGCTAGAAATGGGTGTTCTCGTCGGTTCTTTCCCCAGGAAAACCGCAGGAGTGGCACGCCGGAGAGAAGAGGGCCCACACCTGACCGATGATGTGATTAATTAAGAGGCTTAGAATAAAGGGCGGTAGGTATTTAGTGGTACCTTGGGGGGAGGGGGGATTAAGGCGGGTTATACAGGTGGGTGGAGGGGCCCGATTAATGAATATTACTTGGCGGCGGCGGGGAGAAGGGGGTGTCGGAGCGTGTTTCAGTGGAGCAATTAATAAACATCGCTTCCGCCACATTACATGTGCGGGAACACACTCTAATCCTTTAAACGCTTTCACCCTCTGTAATTAGGTAATTAGTTTAGGAAGCGATGTAACAAACGCGCAAGGAGAAAGGAAAACAACGAGCGTAGAGGAATGCAGAAGAGGCTTTCATTTTCTGTCACATCGGTAATTTCTTATTTTCTTTCTTTTCCTGTTTCGTTTTGTTGATCTCATTGAAGTATCCTTCCCCACTCCCCCTCCCCCCATTTATTTTTAGAAAGAGTGGAAGGGAGGGAGAGCAAGAAAGAAACATCGATTGGGTCTGGGGAATCGAACCTGCAACCCAGGTATGTGCCCTTGACTAGGAATCAAACCCACAAACTGTAGGTGCTGGGGCCGGCCCTCTAGCCACTGAGAAACCCTGGCCAGGGGTCTTATTTTCTTTTGTAAATTGCATTCATGGGGGTGACGTTGGTTAATAAGATCATGGAGTTTCTGTGATCTGCATAGTGCGTTGTGTGGAGCAGTCCAAGGTCAAGGGGCCCAAATGTACGGATGTATGGTGATGGAGGTGATTCAAATCAGCGCCTTCCATTTCTTTCTTGTTGAAGTGTCGTCATAGTCTTTCCACAAGGGTGGGGGCTGGTTTGTGCCCCTAGAGAAAAGGGCAGATAGTATAGAACTAGGAGCCTCCTGCACCCCCATTAAGTGCCTTTTAGCATAAGCCAGATAAAGTGGGACCCCTCACCTGAACTTTGCCAGGTGATGTACTAAGTGCTTGATGGATATTATTTCACGGAATCCTCATAAACCACCCCGTTCAGCAGATACAACAAGGTAGACACCATTATACCCATTTCACAGATAAAGTAACTGAGGCCCAGGAAACTTTCCATGGCTTACTGATATATACTCTCCAGGAACAGTGCCCTTAAGATTGAATCCCGTACTCAAGAGTTCTGTTATCTTAATCCAGCTTTGTGATTCTATGGCCAATTTTATGTGCCACAGGTTTTCCTGGAAGTTAAAAAATTAGTGAATGGACCCGATTAAACAAGAGTCCTCCCCGAGGTAGGGCTAGATGTTTCGGAGAGCGTTCACAAAGATCTCTCCTACACTGAGAGTGCCTAAAGGATTAGATCCCATCAGCCTGGCTGGGCATTCTCCTGTGCTCTTCATGGAGCTGAAAACATGGAGGCACGGAGAATTGATATTGTAGCTTTGTATGTAGTGGCTGCGCCCTGACATTGAGCTTGGGCAGGTCCCCGAGGGGATCATGGTGTGGGGGGAGAGAGGGCTGGAAGCCTGGAAGCCCTGGCTTTGGGAGGTCAGAGTAGAATGGGGATCAAAAGCGCATCCATCCAGAGTGTCCCCGTTAAATGGTTTGGGGGGAGCCCACTCCCCATTCTCTACCTGCCCTTCTGCTGTCAGCAGGTTCCCCTCCTCACACCCAGCCACCTATCCCCAAGGAACACAATGGGGGTTTCTTCTTCTCCTTCTCCTCCTCCTCCTCCTCCTCCTCCTCCTCCTCCTCCTCCTCCTCCTCCTCCTCCTCCTTCTCCACTTATCTCTCTGCTATTCCATCTCTTGGATACCAATCTTCTATTTTCTCCTATTATCTTCTTTTCCTTCTCCTCCTCCTCCTCCTCTTTCTCCTTCTCCTCCTCCTCCTCCTCCTCCTCCTCCTTCTCCTCCTCCTCCTTCTCCTTCTCCTTCTCCTTCTCCTTCTCCTTCTCTCCCTCCTTCTCCTCCTCCTTCTCCACTTATCTCTCTGCTATTCCATCTCTTGGATACCAATCTTCTATTTTCTCCTATTATCTCCTCCGCCTCCTCCTTCTCCGCCTCCTCCTCTTTCTCCTCCTTCTTCTCCTCTTCCTCCTCCTCCTCCTCATCCTCCACTTATCTCTCTGCTATTCCATCCCTTGGATACCAATCTTCCATTTTCCTATTTTGTTCCCATTTCCAACCTGTGTTTGATGTCTCTATTTTGACTCTTCATACTCTTTTTGGACAGAGTTTTTATTTTTCATTCTGTCTCCATTTCTTGTTTCCACCGGACAAACATTTAGTGGTATTTATGCTAAGCCATGGCTCCACAGACATGATGGAGACAGCCCACCCACTCTCAAACCGCTCACAGTCCATTAAGAGAGGAAGACTCAGGGCGGAAGGTCCTATGTACAGTTGGTATGAAAAATGAACGCACAGTTTCTGACGAGACCCCGAAAGACATGCTTTCCTGAGGAACAAGCATCTGGTGGACGAGAAGGCTAGTGAGAAGAAGTGACACAGCCTAAGCTTAGGAGGGTGGGTTGGTGCCAGCCCGTTATATGTTCCTGCTTCTGTCACTTCAGACGACAATTGGCCCGATCCCAGTGGTCGGCAAACTCATCAGTCCCCAGAGCCAAATATCAACAGGACAATGACAGACATTTCTTTGGAGAGCCAAATTTTTTAAACTTAAACTTCTTCTCACGCCACTTCTTCAACACAGACTCGCCCAGGCCATGGTATTTTGTGGAAGAGCCACACTCAAGGGGCCAAAGAGCCGCATGTGGCTCGAGAGCCTCAGTTTGCCGACTACATGCCTAATCATTTAGTCTACCCCAGCGGTTCTCAACCTGTGGATCACGACCCTTTGGGGGTCAAACTGCCCTTTCACAGGGGTCGCCCAAGACCATTGGAAAACAGATATTTATGATTCATAACAGTAGCAAAATTACATTTATGAAGTAGCAACGAAAATAATTTTATAGTTGGGGGTCACCACCACACGAGAAACTGTATTAATGGGTCGAGGCACTAGGAAGGTTGAGAACCACTTGTCTACCCTCTTAGCATTGTCAGCCTCTGGCTCTCCTGGATTGGCCTGTGCCCCCTGGGAAAAGTGGTGGCTACCCAGGGCAGGGTTCCCCCCCACCCCCAGTTCTCTTCCATGGTGCTCCCAGCTCTTCTCCCAGGGGGTTTTGTTTACTACCCTGTGAAGCTTCAGGAAATCCCACTCTTGAGTCTCCTGCCCTGTGTGCCTTGGGGATTTGGTGTATCTGTGGATCGTAACACCCATCCCTTTGAAGTGGGGCAAAAACCTGATTTTGTCACTGCACTCCTTTGTCCCCAATAGGCTTCTCAGTTGCATAACCAAACTGACTCTTGAAACATTCCCTTTCAGTGAGTATGCCGCTTCCCCCTCCACAGCCTTCTTCATTTTCTAGAACTTCTCAAACTCAGCAAACTGACAGCGGCGCAGCCCTCATGCAGAAAATCTGATCTGTCTCTGTTATTCTGCCACGTATGGCAGGATTCACTTCAGGAACCCTGTTCCAACCAGGAGTCACAATGGAACAAAGCTCCATTCATCCAGACCTAATCCACAGTTGATTTAGACTTTGAGGATAAATTGATGCAGCGACTCGCTGGCTAGAAATGAAGCCAACATTGAATAATATATACTTTAATGCTTAAGAACTATAGTTTATTTTGGACACCACATTGTACTCTATCTCTACTTTTTTTTTTCTGGAACATTTTAAGTGGCTTTTGAACATCAGAAATAAAATTTTGCTCTCTCTCACCCTTGATCTACAGAGCCACGGATGTTTATTGATGAAGGAGGTTGCTGGGAGTTTCTTTGCCTTTTCCAGGATGGGGGGGGGGGGCAGGCGAGGTAAGCAATGCAGCTTCTCCCGGAGGTATTAGGGTCCTGAGCTGCCTTTCTCAACAAGCCCCAGACACCATGCAATCGATTGAGGTGTGAGGTTTGGATTCTAACCAGGCTTTATTACCAACCAATGCAACCACCGTCCAGAATCGCACTTCTTCTCTGGACCCACCGTCATTCTATCTGTAAAAATGAGGTAGGATTTAGGGGGGTGGGAGGCGTCTAGGAGCCTCAGTGGGTTTCCAGGGGAAACAGAGAGGGGACAATGCCACTCTCCTAGGAGCTATGGGGAATCATGAGGATGTTTCTGGCTTCCAGAGAGACCAGGTACATTTTGTTCAACTTTTCACACACTGAGGAATTTTACCAGCCAAAATGCTCATGAGTCCTTTTCCTTCAGAGACATACCAGCTAATGAGCTCTAATTTTTTTTTCTGGCACTGATAGTCTTAGACCACACTGAAGCTAATTTTGCCTTTTCCTAGAAGTTCACAGAATCCCCTTGTCCTCATTCCAGAGAGAATTCTCAGATTCAGAGTGCCAACCCATAAATTTCCTGTTTTTCCTTTTTCAGACTTCTTGGAAATTATGTCAGGATTCCCCAGGCTTTTACCTATAATTCCATGGTGATCAAATACAGTGGTACCTCGAGGTACGAGTTTAATTCGTTCCGTAACCTTGAGGCGTGGGAAACTATGAGACGCTCCAGTTGCGGTAAACTGGTGGGTCGTGTGCAGCTGGCCGATCCGAGCAATTACTCCTATCTCAAATGTTGCTGGTATTTCAAAGCAAAAATCGCTCGCTCGACAGCTCGTATCTCAAAAATCTCATATATTAGGGCACCTGTATCTCGAGGTACCACTGTATATAAAACTAGAGGCCTCGTGCACGAATTCGTGCACCAGTGGGGTGCCTTGGCTTGACCTGTGGGATAGGTCTGAAACCTGCTCTCCAACATCCCCCAAGGGGTCCTGGATTGTGAGAGGGCACAGACCAGGCCAAGGGACCCCACCTGTGCACAATCAGGACCAGGGAGGGATGGGGGAAGTTGGCCAGCCAGGGAGGGACAATGGGAAAGCTTTAGGGTGAGTCTGGTTTGTCTTGCTCAGTTTCAATGGACTAGACCCCAGCAGCAAGCTAACTGACCATTGGAGCATCTGCCCCCTGGTGGTCAGTGCACATCACAGCAAGCGGTTGAGCAGCCTTAGCACATCATTAGCATATCACGCTTCGATTGGTTGAACAGATGACCGGACTCTTAGCATATTAGGCTTTTATTATATAGGAGAGCTTCCCTCTCTGTCATGGCTGTTTTCAGCATCAGGTGAACTGACTCTAGGTTTCTTTTCCTTTTTCTTTTATTCTTTTTTCAAAGGGAAAGATCACGGGAAGCATTTCCCTCCTGAATCAGAGGGCTCTTCACTGAGCCAAAACGCCCTTTATTTTCATAGTTTCTTTTCAATGCTGCTTTGTTCCAGGAAGCCTTCTGTTGACAGTCTGCCCAAGGGGCTTAATGTGAGACTTGAAGAGGATGGATGAGAGATTGAAGGTCGGGGAACAAGTCAGCGAGCCTGGCATTCTTGCTGTTTCCTCTTCCTTAACCCCTCATCCTTCATTGTTCCTCTGAGACTGAAAATCCCCTCGCAGTAGCTTTCAAACATACAAATGTTAATATCGCTATCCTGTTTGCTCATCGACTTCTGGCATGAATTAAACAATAGGTGTTACACAAGAAGAACATTTTGACCATAAAAAATTCAGACGTTAAGATCCTAACGCATTTCACCTGTACTCCCCCTGGCCCTCCCTCCCCTTCTGCCTCGCCCACTCTCTCTATCTTCTCTTCCTGCTCCCCCACTTCCCTCTTCCCTTTCCCTTCACTCTCTCTGCTGACCCGTCATAGTCTTTTCATCCAGGTGGACCAAGTTTTCTGAGTCCTTGCTTTTGGGAAGAGCACTGTGCTAAGTCTGGGATGAAGAAGAGCAATGGGCCGAAACCGGTTTGGCTCAGTGGATAGAGCGTCAGCCTGTGGACTGAAAGGTCCCGGGTTTGATTCTGGTCAAGGGCATGTATCCTGGTTGTGGGTACCTCCCCACTAGGGGGCATGCAGGAGGCGGCTGATCGATGTCTCTCTCTCATCAATGTTTCTAACTCTCTATCCCTCTCCCTTCCTGTCTGTAAAAAATAAATAAAATATATTTTTAAAAAAAGTAGAAGAAGAGCAATGGTCTAGATGTCACTCTCAAAAACCTCCCTTTTTGAAGAGATGATGCACATGTAATGGCTGGTTCTAGCTGGTTGTGGTTAATGTAATAATGGGATTCTCTGCAACGTGTAGAGCAGTGGTTCTCAACCTTCCTAAGGCCGCGACCCTTTAAGACAGCTCCTCATGTGGTGGTGACCCCCAACCATTAAATTATTTCCGTTGCTACTTCATAACGGTCATTTTGCTACTGTTATGAACTGTCATGTAAATATCTGATAGGCAGGATGTATTTTCGTTGTTACAGATTGAACATCATTAAAGCATAGTGATTTATCACAAAAACTATGTAATTATCTATTGTGAAATATTTATTTCTAATGACAAATAAATGAAATTTTGTCTTGAATCGTGGTGTAGCATGGGTAACAGTCTTCCTAGGACAACAGTAAACGACATGGCTACACGTTGCGACACCGAGGAGTGGTGTGCTGGTTCCTAAGACCATGGGAAATAGGTGTTTTCTGATGGTCATAGGCCACCCCTGTGAAAGGGTCGTTTGACCCCAAAGGGGTCTCAACCCACAGGTTGAGAACCGCTGGTATAGAGAGTAGGAAGGAGCAGTTGGTCTTGCTGGGGAAGTTGGGAAGGTCCCTGCTCACTGGGTGTCGCTGGGAGAGGTCTGAGCAGGTGACTCAGCAGTTCCTAGGGTAGGAGGTGGTTCCAGCAGAGAGGGCAGATTATGCCAAGTCACTGAGGTGTGAGAGACCAAGGCCCATGTGGGAGCGATTCAATCATCCATGTCAGTAAGGGGCAACGCGGAGAGAGGAAAGCTCAGGCCGGCCATGAGGACCCGGCATCTCCACTGCCCTTTGGACAGTGGCTTCCTAACATTTCTAGCTTTGAAGATCCTTGACATTTGGCATGGAAGCTCTCAATGTGCTTGGTGCTGGCGCAGCCGGCACAAGCAAGGGAACTTCCACTAGCTTCCTCCTTACCGGGAAACCTCCGGGGCAGAATATGAGTGGTCATACTCATGTGTGTTTGTTTTTTTAAATATATTTTATTGATTTTTTACAGAGAGGAAGGGAGAGGGATAGAGAGTTAGAAACATCCACGAGAGAGACATCGATCAGCTGCCTCCTGCATGCCCCGCACTGGGAATGTGCCCGCCACCAAGGTACATGCCCTTGACCGGAATCAAACCCGGGACCCTTGAGTCCGCTCTATCCACTGAGCCAAACCTGTTTGGCATACTGCTGTTTTTTGGTGGGCTCTCAACATCTTCCTGTTAGAGCAGTGGTTCTCAACCTTTCTTATGCCGCGACCCTTTAATACAGTTCCTCATGTTGGGGTGACCCTCCAACATAAAATTATTTTCGTTGCTACCTCAAAACTGTAACTTTGCTACTGTTAATGAACCCTCCTGTAAATATCTGTGTTTTCCGATGTCTTAGGCGGCTGAGAACTGCTGTGTTAGAGGAAGAAGCTTCCCCCCGCTGGGAAATGGAAGGGGCGGGTGAAGGCATTCACTTTCTCAGATGCTCCTCTAGGCGAAGGCCTGGTCCTGTCTGTGTAATCGGGAACTCAGGGAAGCAGCCTCCCAGAAAAAGAAGTGTTGGCAACGTTAGCTCACTCTGTTAATGGGCTAGAAAGCATTCAAACACAAACAAACAGCCGAGACCGGTGTGGTTCAGTGGATAGAGCGTCGGCCTGCGGACTGAAAGGTCCCAGGTTCGATTCCGGTCAAGGGCATGGATCCTGGTTGCGGGCACATCTCCACTGTGGGGCTTGCAGGAGGCAGCTGATCGATGTCTCTTTCTCATCAATGTTTCTGACTTTCTATCTCTCTCCCTTCCTCTCTGTAAAAAAATCAATAAAAATATATTAAAATAAAATAAAATAAAAAACTAACAAACAAAATAGAACTTGTTTAGGACTAAAATTATACTTCTTGATGTTTTCTAGGCTCTTAAGGCCTTTTAGTGGCAGACAAGTCCATGTTTTGTTTTGTTTTTTCGTTTTTTACATAGGCGCAGGGTTATCTTCGATTAGCAAGTGCTCTCTGCTGTCAGGAAAGCTGTAATAATTAATAGACCACCGCTGGGGCCACAGAGGTAAGTGCATTCCTGGGAAATGAAAGATGGGGAAGGTTTGGGTGAAAGGAAGTTTCTTGCAAACATAAAAACTGGGCTGATTTCCATCTCGCTGGGTAGCCCTGTCTCTCAACTGGCATTTGCAAACATCAGGGAGAAAAAGCTTGGGTGACTCTTATCGACATCCCTCTCTGTGGCATACCCCAAGGGGCAGCCCTGTACCCACTTGGGTGTCTTCCATGAACCCCCACCTGATGTGAGGGAGTGTTAAGTCCTGAGCTCTGCCCAAGGCTGTGCCACAGACAAACACAGGACGTTCTGACCTGGCAGATCAGCCCTCTCACCCACATCCTGGCTCGTTTCTGCCATAAGGGCAGGTATGCCACACTGAGACTGTGGTATGTTTCAAGCCTGTTTTGTTTTTCCATTTCTTTTTTCACTGAGTAATACATCTTCACTATTGATAAGTTTAAAAATACCTATTGCATAAAAAAGCTAAAAGCTGCTGGAAATACCTTATTTCCACAAATAACAATGGTGAACATTTTGAAGTCAATCCTTAGATCCTTCTGATTTTTTTCTTACAGCCACGTCTTACAATATTTATTTAAGAAATAAAATCATGTTACACAGATTGTTTCATAAGCCAATTTTCTCATTTTACATACCTCAAAACCAAAAATAATTTTAACATCAATAACTATAATTCATTCCGCAACATAGTTTTTTTGTGGGCACCTGCTATTTCAGTATAAGGCTAAGTTACAATTTATTTAAGCAGACTCTTATTTTTGGACATTTGGTTTCTCAACTTGCCCTATAATAAACAGTCCTAAGAAGCATTCTAGTCTTAGCCGGTTTGGCTCAGTGGATAGTGTCGGCCTGTGAACTGAAAGGTCCCAGGTTCCATTCCTGTCAAGGACACATGCCCGAGTTGTAGGCTTTATCCCCAGTGGGAGACTTGAAGGAGACAGGTGATCCATGATTCTCTCTCATCATGGATGTTTCTATCTCTGTCTTCCTCTTCCTTCCTCTCTGAAATCAATAAAATATATTTAAAAAAAAGAAATATTCTGCCAAAACCGGTTTGGCTCAGTGGATAGAGTGTTGGCCTGCGGACTGAAAGGTCCCAGGTTTGATTTCAATCAAGGGCATGCATCTTGGTTGCGGGCACATCTCCAGTAGGGGGCGTGCAGGAGGCGGCTGGTCGATGTCTCTCTCTCATCGATGTTTCTTACTCTCTATCCCTCTCCCTTCCTCTCTGTAAAAAACCAATAAAATGTATTTAAAAAAAAAAAAGAAATATTCTAACTTTGCTCTCATTGATACTCATCTCCTTAGGAAAGTGGACTGAAGTGGGATGTCTGTGTTAAGGGCTCTGTACACCATCACCGTTGTTGGTGGGCTTTGTAAAGGTGTCCTCAAGAAGGAAGGCGATTCTCCTTAATACTCTGAACGTGAATATATGAGACTATTTCTTTCCAATCACTATTATCAGCTCTTGTAAATGTTTTGCTCAGTTTAATATCATCTAAACTGCCTGGGCCACGATGCCTTCCTCCACTCATTGGGTCTAGCAGAATGGACTTACTCTTAAAGGGCTGTGGTGAGGATTCAGAAGAGGATGAGGCATCGAAGGAGGAGTTCAGGGGGTGCTCACAGTTGATTTAAGCTCATATTGAGAAGCCGCTTTAGAGAACTAGCTCACTGATGGCCCGTATATTTGAACTATTAGCGACTGTAGGTCAAGAAGGATGGGATTGCCCAAGCCGGTTTGGCTCAGTGAATAGAGCATCGGTCTGCGGACTGAAAGGTCCCAGGTTTGATTCCGGTCCAGGGTATGTGCCTTGGTTGCTGGCACATCCCTAGTGGGGGGCGTGCAGGAGGTGGCTGATCGATGTTTCTCTTTCATTGATGTTTCTAACTCTCTATCCCTCTCCCTTCCTCTCTGTAAAAATCAATAAAATATATTTTAAAAAAAAGAAGGATGGGATGAGTTACAGGTCAAGGTGACTCTCTGCATCCTGAGGGCTGTCTCTCCTGAGGTAGAGAGAAAGAGATGCCTCAAGAACTCTTAAATCAACTGGAAGTAGGTGGGAACCAGGTGAGCTTGTGTGGTGCAGGGAAACCTAAGGAGTGGGTCATTTAAAGTAACCCTAATCGGCCCAAACCAGTGTGGCTCAGTGGATAGAGCGTCGGCCTGCAGACTGAAGGGTCCCAGGTTCAATTCCGGTCAAGGGCATATATATACCTTGGTTGCGGGCATGTCCCCAGCGGGGGGCATGCAGGAGGCAGCTGGTCGATGTTTCTCTCTCATTGATGTTTCCAGCTCTCGGTCCCTCTCCCTTTCTCTTTGTAAAAAATCAATAAAAATATATTTAAAAAGAAAGAAAGAAAGAAAGTTACAGGTGAATTTGTGGCGGATCTCTCTCTAACCTGTAGGGCTTCAGGGCGTATATTCCACATCGCAGCCACCTGCTGCCGATAACTGATCATTCTTTTACGTATTTCTCACCTGCTTTTCTCAAACGTAATTTTACCTTGTCTGTACATTGCATACACTTTAAATTGCTTTTAGAACGAGGCGGGGTAGAAACCAAACAAATAAAAATGAAAAAGAAATTAAAACACCCAGGGTGCAGCCACTCGGAGGTAAATCCTATTTACATATCGCTATAATTTTCTTCCTTTCCCCCCCTCCCCTCTAATTGTTTTTTATCGCCAGTCACCCAACCATCTGTCCATCCACCCATCCAGCATACCTGCAGGCACCCAGTGCAGATTCTCGCTGACTGTTATGTCAGAGCCATCATCTTTCATCATAAAAAGTGCTTCAGCAAAGCCACTTCGAATGGCTGTCTGGCTTCTAGCGTATCGATAAGCCATAGTTCACTTAACTATTCTCCTGTTGTCAAAAGGTAGGTTTTGTTTTTCTTCGCGGCATGACATTTATCTACTTTATAACGATGATCATCACCATTCCTGAGACTTCTGTCTGACGCTTTGCTGTTCTCTATTACTGAGCGCTTTCATTTACATCGTGGGCAATGATCTTGCTCCTATTAAAGAAATGAAATTAAAGCATCCAGGAATTGGGACAGTGGTACCTCGAGATACAAGTGCCCTAACATACGTCCACATCCCCAGTGGGGGGCGTGCAGGAGGCAGCTGATCGATGTTTCTCTCTCATCCATGTTTCTAACCAACTATCCCTATCTCTCTCTCCCTTTCTCTCTGTAGAAAGTCAATAAAAAATATATTTTTAATAAATATATTTTATTGATTTTTTTTTACAGAGAGGAAGGGAGAGGGATAGAGAGTCAGAAACATCGATGAGAGAGAGACATCGATCAGCCGCCTCCTGCACACCCCATACTGGGGATGCCCCCACAACCAAGGTACATGCCCTTAACCGGAATCGAACCTGGGACCTTTCAGTCTGCAGACCGACGCTCTATCCACTGAGCCAAACCGGTTTCGGCCAAAATATATATTTTTAAAAGATACTGGGATCTTGACATCCCCAGATATCTGGAGGGTTTGAGTTTGATACTTTCCCACTCAGTCCGACCAAAAAGGCGTGTCTCTGTGGAGGACCTCTGGGCCTTCAGCTTTGATCTCTGGTTCAAGATCAGGTGATGGAAAAGCTCCCTGAGAGCCCTCTGCCTGCAGTGGCCACGCCTGGTGACCAGGTCCTCGGGTCTTTGATGTGCCGCTGTGGTCACATAGCAGGGCTGATCTTGATCTACTGACGACGACAGATCCTCTGGCTGCGGGCGCAGGCTCCAGCCTCCTTCAAAGCCGCCGCCTCCTCTGAACACACCCTCCGGGCCCGCGTTTGTGTGAGCAAACGTGGCTCTTGCTTGTGTTGTTTCCCAAGAAGCAGACCTGGGTCGACCCCAGACTCCCGTACCTGTCAGCTGGACCGCCAATTAGAGCCTCAGCTGTCATAGCCGTGCTAGGGACAATTTTCCTTCCTGGTGGTGTCACTCTGAAGACGGAGACATAGGTGATCAAGGAAGATACCATCTCGACTTGACCATCACCGTTGGTGGCTGAAGTAAGTCTCCCCAGTTTGAGGCTGGACACCTCTAGGTCATGGCCAGCGCTGGATTCTTTCTTTTTCTTTTTCTTTTTTTAAAAAATATTTTATTGATTTTTTACAGAGAGGAAAGGAGAGGGACAGAGAGTTAGAAACATTGATGAGAGAGAAACATCCATCAGCTGCCTCCTGTACACCCCGTACTGGGGATGTGCCCTCCACCAAGGTATGTGCCCTTGATCGGAATCGAACCTGGGACCCTTCAGTCCGCCGGCCGACGCTCTATCCACTGAGCCACACCGGTTCCGGCCAGCGCTGGATTCCTTTGTCCCTCTGCGCTCCTGGTCCCTCTGGCAGCTTCTGGAATTCCACTCTGGGACCAGCCCGCCTCCCTCCGCATCCCACAGGGGATCCCGCTTCCTCGGTCTTCCTGGGTGACAAATTGCTTGGAGCCCCAGGGGCAGCGCCATTTCTGACTCATTTTACTTCTCAGGCGCGCCTTTTTAAGTCACGTTTTCATCAGGAATGGGGCGGGGATGTAGTTTGCTTTGTGGAGAGAGTGTGGAAAATACATAAACAGCACCACCTGAGTCCATTTGAATATAATAAGCCAGGCCGAAACCGGTGTGGCTCAGTGGATAGAGCGTGGGCCTGTGGACTGAAGGGTCCCAGGTTCGATTCCGGTCAAGGGCATGGACCTTGCTTGCGGGCACATCCCCAGTGTGGGGTGTGCAGGAGGCGGCTGATCGATGTCTCTCTCTCATCGATGTTTCTAGCTCTCTATCCCTCTCCCTTCCTCTCTGTGAAAAATCAATAAAACATATTAAAAAAAAAAAGAAAAGAAAACATTAAAGAAAAAAATAAAGAATTGAATATAACAAGCCAGGACACTATTCCTTCTGGTCCAACCCCATCGCTGCCCATTGCCGAGACGCCCTTGATCCCAAATCGCTCAATAAACCAAGAACGATAAAACAGAAGCAGTTTCTCTGGCAAAAACGGATCCTTTCAATGACTCGTTTGGAAGAGCCCTCAGCTACTAGGAGAGCTTCTGAGTGACCCGTCTTGGTCACCAGCTGGCCGTGACACCCGCACAGACACCTCGGGACCCTCCTGTCCTCTCTTCGTCAACAGAGGCCGCAGCCTAAACATCCTGTCCTCCTGAAAGGATGCTGTGCCCTTAACGACACAACCGGAGAGAGGAGGGACTCCTTCGATGACACTTCATTCTGCTTTTACCGGGCAGCGAAACCTCCATGTTTAGGCAGCCACAGATATGTTACTCTCTGTGTAGCCATTGGAGGTTAATTAGGCAGCGAGCGTTCATCACCGCCATCCGTTCAGCCCCGTCGAATAAAATGCACCGGCGTCTGCGCGCGGCCTTCACCTCTGCCTTCCGCTGCAGAAACAGTCAGGTTTTCCTGCACCTTCATCCCTGGGAGGATTTCCATCCCGGGCTATCGGGGTTTCCAGCTCTGAGGAGTAGCCTGGGCAGGATCTCTCTTGAAATGGAGATAAAAGAAGCTTCAGCCGAAACCGGTGTGGCTCAGTGGATAGAGCGTCGGCCTGCGGACTGAAGGGTCCCAGGTTCGATTCCGGTCAAGGGCATGGACCTTGGTTTCGGGCACGTCCCCAGTAGGGGGTGTGCAGGAGGCAGCTGAATAATCTCTCTCTCTCTCATTGATGTTTCTGACTCTCCCTCTCCCTTCTTGTCTGTCTGTAAAAAATCAATAAAATATATTTAAAAAAAAAAGAAAGAAAGAAAGAAAAAGAAGGCCCTATCCAGTTTGGCTCAGTGGTTAGAGCATCAGCTTGCGGACTTAAGGGTCCTAGGTGCGATTCTGGTCAAGGGCACATGCCTTGGTTGCAGGCACATGCTCAGTAGGGGGTGTGCAGGAGGCAGCTGAATAATCTCTCTCTCTCATTGATGTTTCTGACTCTCCCTCTCCCTTCCTGTCTGTCTATAAAAAGTCAATAAAATATATTAAAAAAACAAAAGGCCCTATCCAGTTCGGCTCAGTGGTTGGAGCATCAGCCTGCAGACTGAAGGGTCCCAGGTGCGATTCCGGTCAAGGGCATGTACCTTGGCTGCAGGCACATCCCCAGTAAGGGGTGTGCAGGAGGCAGCTGATTGATGTTTCTAACTCTCTATCCCTCTCCCTTCCTCTCTGTAAAAAAAAAAAACAAACAAAAACAAAAAACAAAAAACCTCAATAAAATTAAAAAAAAAAAAAAAAAAATAAAAAAAAAGAAAAGAAAAGAAGCTTCAGACCCCAATTACCTGTGCCCCGCCCGCTCCCACACAGTATGTGACAGGGCCATTCTCAAAAACCTTTCCTCAGACCAGTAGATTACTCGGACACCCCCAGACATCCCTCCTCCCCCAGCTCTTAAAATCTGGCCTTTGCAGAAACCTCTGCGTGCGGTCAGCAGCAGAGAAGGGAAACAGGGAGGAGGCAGAGCGTCCTCATTAGAACAGAATGCCTCACCCTGGGCCCGCATGTAACATTTTCTATCTCCTTCTCCGCTGATGAAGGGGCCGCCCCATTCTCCCCCCTCCTTATCTGGGGCGAACTCCCAAAGGGGTCAAAGGAATACACGTGTTGCCCAGAGTCACGTACCAGCCAGGGGCAAAGCTGGCACTGGAATGCGGGCTCTGGACTGCCAGTCCCTTCCCACCCCGTGCTGGGCTGGGTTTGGTGGAGGGGCATTGAGCATTCTGGGGGTGGACAGGGAAGAATTTCAAAAGATTAGGCAAAAAGAGAGAGCTTTCCCCACGGGCCGGAGCCTTTGATGCCGGGGAAATGGATCTTGGTTAGTTTCCCGGGCAGCACGGAGGGCCTGGCTGTCCCCCTGGATCTGGGAACGCGGTGAATTATTCATGCAGACAGAATCTTTGTTCCCAGACTTTTCCGAGGGAAAGCAAGTTAATGGCCAAAGTGAGAGAAGGCGGGATCGGGGCGCAAGCCTGAACGGCCGTCTGAGGTTGGAGGTGGAAGGCCTCGCTGGAAAAGGAGCCCCCGGGAGAGACACTGCGGAGAGCAGATCTCTGTGGGCATCCGGGGCCCCCCCCCAACACCCCAATTCTTCCTGCTCACACAGCGCCAGCTAGCTCTGGTGTCCCCGCCTTGGAAATGGTAAGACATTTAAGTGCTAGACCAGCGGTTCTCGACCTGTGGGTCGCGACCCCTTTGGGGGTCGAAGGACCCTTTCACAGGGGTCGCCTAAGACCAGCGGAAAACACCTATTTCC
The DNA here is from genome assembly GCA_011751065.1 of Lasiurus cinereus. Lineage (NCBI taxonomy): Eukaryota > Metazoa > Chordata > Mammalia > Chiroptera > Vespertilionidae > Lasiurus > Lasiurus cinereus. The sequence continues at coordinate 67,622,711 of JAAGEH010000041.1, forward strand.
CATGGTCTTAGGAACCCACACACCGCTCCTCGGTGTAGCAAAGTGTAGCCATGCCGTTTACTGTTGTCCTAGGAAGACTGTTGCCCATGCTACACCACGATTCAAGACAAAATTTCGTTTATTTGTCATTAGAAATAAATATTTCACAGTATATAATGACATATTGTTTTTGTGATTAATCCCTATGCTTTTATTATATTCAATCTGTAACAACGAAAATACATCCTGCCTATCAGATATTTACATTACAATCATAACAGTAGCAAAATGACAGCGATGAAGTATCCACGGAAATCATGTTATGGTTGGGGGTCACCACCCCGTGAGGAGCCATCTTAAAGGGTCGAGGCCTTAGGAAGGTTGAGGACCGCTGTGCTAGATAGACCCTTCCAGCGCAATGAGGTGGAGTCCCTCTGAATGCACTGTGTTTCTTCAATGCGATTTGCATGGGAAAGAGGTACTTTGCAGAGGGAGGAGGAGGAGTTCTTTTGATGAGAATTGTCTGAAAAGAGAAACTATTCACTGTGGCCTCGCTCAGCAAGGAATGGTCTGAAGTCTAGGCACTTGCCAGCATCTCGTGTTATTGAGTCCACAGAGCAGGATATTTCCACAAGCACCTGCCGCAGACTCCTCTCCACAAAGGCGCTGTGTAGACCCGGCTCCGGGGCCGCAGTAGCTGACCCTCGGGGATGTGTCTGACCCGGTGCACAGCTGACCTCCTCCTGGGGGTCCTGATGCAGCAGTGGTTCTCCACCTTCCTAATGCCGTGACCCTTTAATACAGCTCCTCATGTGGTGGTGACCCCCAACCATAAAATTATTGCTACTTCATAACTGTAATTTTGCTACTCTTATGAATCATAATGTAAGTATCTGTTTTCCGATGGTCTTAGGCGACCCCTGTGAAAGTGTCCTGGGATCCCCAAAGGGGTCGCGACCCACAGGTTGAGAACCACTGTGATACAGGAAACTGAGGTGGAGGATGGAGACGCTTCGGCCTCTTTATTGAAAGCCACTCCTTCCCTTTGATGCACAGAATTTAACTTAGATGGCAGCAAGGGTCTGAGGCCAGGGCGTGGCTGGCCTCCTTTTCCAAACCCAACGGTCTAGCTGACTCCATAGGAAATGGGCAGCGAAGGAGACGCTCTCTGGGCCACGTGAAATACCCGGTTGATTTTTAAGAAACATATCCCGAGAGCAAGGGCAAGGCCTGGCCGCAGCGAGAAGAGCAAGTCAGAGCTCAGGAGGGGTCCTCAAGGACCGTTTCTCCTCTGTCAGTGCTGCTGCGAGGTCATCAATGGGAAGGCAAATGGGTGATGTCCTGTGCCCCGCGGAGGCTTCTAGAAAACGCTGGAGGGGTCCTTTCTTCCTCGGCCTGCCGGCCCCTGTGTGTGGAGAAGCTGCCGGTGAGCTGAGAGCACACTGACCTTGCTGAGTCAAGTTTGAGTGCACTTGTTGACACAGGTGGAGAGCACTCGCCTGCGGGTGTGAGACCTGCCTGCTAGGCCCCGCCCCCGATTCTTTTTTTTTTTAATATATATTTTATTGATTTTTCACAGAGAGGAAGGGAGAGGGATAGAGAGTTAGAAACATCGATGAGAGAGAGACATCGATCAGCCGCCTCCTGCACACCCCCTACTGGGGATGTGCCTGCAACCAAGGTACATGCCCTTGACCGGAATCGAACCTGGGACCCCTCAGTCTGCAGGCCGACGCTCTATCCACTGAGCCAAACTGGTTTCGGCCCAATTTTTTTTGTAATTAATTTTCTTTATTGTTTGAAGTCTTACAAATAGTAGTACCTATGTCTCCTTGTCCCCCCTCCCCATATTGACCTCCCCCCGGCCTCCCCTCCTCCCCAATACATGCCCTCACCTGCCCTCTCCCCAGTGTCTTGTATCCATTGGCTATGCTTACATACATGCACACAAGTCCTTCGGTGGATCTCTTATAGCTCCCCCTCCCCCAACCTCCTCTGCCTTCCGGCTGTAGTTTGACAGTCTGTTCAATGCTCCTTTGCCTCTATTTTTTTCCTCTGATTCTTTTCTTTAAAAAAAAACCTTGCCTCTGCAGACTAGAAATAAACCTCTAAGAACAAAAAAATAAGTTTGAGTCCCCATATCCATGGCCAGCAGTTCCGAGGCCCAGGCATTGGCTGGGTCTGCGTTGTATGCTGCACCTGCAGGGACCGAAATTCTGGGGGAGTCTCATGAGTCAGGACGTTGTTTTGTTCTTTTTTTTCTTTGAGTTTTTAAAATATATTTTATTGATTTTTCACAGAGAGGAAGAGAGAGGGATAGAGAGTTGGAAACATCGATGAGAGAGACACATCGACCAGCTGCCTCCTGCACGCCCCCTACTGGGGATGTGCCCGCCACCAAGGTACGTGCCCTTGACCAGGATCGAACTTGGGACCTTTCAGTCCGCAGACCGACGCTCTATCCACTGAGCCACACCGGTTTCGGCTTTTCTTTGAGTTTTTAAATAAAATAACCTCATGCCGCAGGCAAGGCGAGGGTCGGGGCTGGGGCTGCTGCGTGGTTGGTCTGTACCCAGGGAGGGGCCGGCTCTACTCTAGATTTGGGGGTTCTGTGAGCTGTAGGGGGAGAGGCGAACCCCAAGACCAGATGCTGGGCTGGGAGAGGGGGTCCTTCACCCCTGGGCCTTCTTTCCCTCCTAGGATCCACGCCAGGACCTTTCTGGAGGCCTAGGCTGCCTGGGGGAGGGGCTGACTCCTCTGGGGCTGGAGCCTGAGGCCAGGGCGGGGACAGAACCCACTTCTTGGTCTGGGTCACCGCTCCTGAACGCCCTTGTCAGCTGCTGCCCTACTGTGCTCCAGGTGCGCTCGGCGGGCTCTCGGTTGCCTTCTTTTCTCTTGAATTGGCCGCAGCTGTGCGGGCTTTGTTTGCATGCGGGTCCTCCCGCTCCAGCTCCCCCTTTAAGACCACGAGTGTCAGTCCACGGGCCCCGCCTGTGCGGCCACTGCTCCGTCAGGTGCGGGTGGAAGGCACTGGGGCGCTCAGTTGGGGCCCACGTAGCGAACCCCAGGCTCAGTCGTCCACCAGGTCCTTCCACTCACTGGTTTCTGGACAGGACAGCCAGCGGGGTGAGTACCAAGCTTTGGGCATCCCATATCTCATCACACCGTTTGTTCGTGCCTTTTGGGGAGCAATGACCGCCCGGGGAAACCGTGCTCGCTCCTGAGAGCGGAGGGGCCACGCTCTGGCCCAGAGGGGCTGTTCGCAGTCCTGCAGGGACCTGGCGTCGCTGGGGGTTTTAAGGGCCCGAAGCAGCGGTTGTCCAGCTGCAATGGGCATGTGCGATGTCTCGGCTGTGGCTTCCACCAGTTTCTGGGGTTCGGTCCCAGTTCCGTTGTGCATTTTGTTTAGGAAAAGAGGGAGCTGTGGGGACTCAGGTGGTTGAGTCTGTGCGGGCCCAGCCTTTGGGGTGCGCGTCTTCCTGGCCGACCTGGACCTGGACCGCGTTCCTCTCTCGCAGGCCAGGCCCAGCCCGGGGTGGCATCTGGGGGTGCGCGTGCTGGGCCGGGAGCAGAGAGGAGGGCCGGCAGGTGCGCCCAGAGACCCCGCACCCCAGGGCAGTGCTGGGGAGCCCCAGAGCGAAGGGAGGCCACCGAGCACGGAGGCTGGACTTTGCAAAACGTCACTGGGCCGACGAGAAGGGAAACCGGGGAGCCGCAGAGAGGGTCCCTCTGGGGGGGAAACCGGGCCGAGAAAGGCGTTTGGCCGCGCGGGAAGCAGACCGGGACGGTCAGGGCTGGGCAGGCCGAAGAGGGGGTGGGGGGCGGAAAGCTTTGCCCGTGGTCCGGGGCCCGTGGCTTCTTCTTGACCCCCGGAGGCACCCGTGCTTTCGGGAGCTCATGGATTTGCTGAAGGTCATTTTATTTATTTGTTTGTTTGTTTGTTTGTTTGTTTATTTATTTAGTCTATTTATGTATCTATCTACCTATTTTATTTATTTATTATCTATCTGCCTATATATCTATCTATCATTTATGTATCTATCTATTTTATTTATTTATTATTTATTTATCTATCTACTTATCTACCTATCTATCTATTTATGTATCTACCTATTTTATTTATCTATCATTTATGTATCTATCTACCTATTTTATTTATTATCTATCTACCTATCTATCATTTATGTATCTACCTATTTTATTTATTATTTATTTATCTATTTATCTACTTATCTACCTATGTATCTACCTATCTATGTATCTATCTACCTATTTTATTTATCTATCATTTATGTATCTATCTACCTAATTTTTTATTCTTTATTTATTTATTGAATCTACTTATGTATCTATCTACCTATTTTATTTATTTATTATCTATCTACCTACCTATCTATCATTTATGTATCTACCTATTTTATTTATTTATCTATTTATCTACTTATCTACTTATGAATCTATCTACCTATCTATCTATTTATGTCTCTATCTACCTATTTTATTTATCTATTATTTATGTATCTATCTACCTATTTTTTTATTATTTTTTATTTATTTATTTATTAGCAGGTGACTGAGGGGGACCAGGCCATGATAGTCTCTAGTCTAGACTATTGTAAGAAATGACCACAAATGCCATGGCTTGACCTAGCACACATGTATTCTCTCCGGGTTTTCTATGCCTAAACGAACCTTAGTTCATGAACTTCACCGGGCTACCGCCAAAGTCTCGGTGGGAACGCATTTGTAGGTTCCAGGGACTAGAATGTGGGCATCTTTGGGGTCCTGCCAGGGCAGAGTGGGGGAGGGAAAGGGGTCACTTTGCCTAACACAGAAACAAGGAACTTGGACTTCAGTCCCCTAAGAGGTAGAGTTTTAATTTCTTATTTACTGTCGCTCTTGGGACAGGTTACATCCTGCATTCACGGGTCTTGAGGCGTTTGAGGTCACTGCTGACTATGGATCTCGGGAGGTGATCTTTGGATGGTGTGAGCGAGAGAACCGGTGGAGGGAGGGTTCGGGCTGAGGATGCAGCTGGCGTGTGATGCTAAGGTGGCTGATGTCCTCTCTGACTCTTTCCAAGGGCCTCTGGGGACAAGAGCAGAGGCCCCGGCATGGGAGGGCGGCTGTGGGTCTGTGCTCGGAGGCAGAAGCTGGACCCTCGGTGTCCTGGTTACCTTTCTCCCCAGTAAAGCGATGCTCCCCGCTGACCAGTCTCCCCCTCTGGACACATGGGTCCAGAGACAACCAACGTGTATAAAAGTGGGAAGAAGCGAGAGAGGCGTCCACCTTCTCTTCCTGGCCAGGACTCTGTTCCCTTCCCCAGGCATGGGGCCCTTGCAGGGAGCGAATTCACATCCTTTCTAGTAGTTTCCTTGGTCCCCACTAATCCAGCTGCTGGGAGTCCTTCTTCTCTCTTTCTTTGCTTGTTTGTGGAGCCTTAAAAGGGAAGTGGATTCCTTTCTGCTTCCTGTTTCAGGGTCAGAAAACCACACCCACCCACTGGCCCAGTGCAGCTGAGCAGATGGGGAAATCTGACAAAGGCTGCCTCCGGGTCCCATTACCATAAATGGGGTGAAGTGTGTGTGTGTGTGTGTGTGTGTGTGTATGCATGTATGTGTGTATGCATGTGTATGTGTGTGTATGAATGTATGTGTGTATGTGTATGTGTGTATGTATATGAATGTATGCATGTGTATATGTATATGTATATATGTGTGTATATATGTGTATATGTATACACATACATATACACATGTGTGTATGTATATATATATATATGTATATGGAAGGTCCCACCTGTTCTAAGGCCCAAGTAGTGTTCTCCAAACCACCTTGATTAAGAAACCCTGCACTGGTGGTTCTTACGCGCTTTCTATGATTGATAAAGCTGTTACATGGATCCCATTGATTATCAGCTCTTTGAAATGACATTCGTCATTGTAATTGATAGGTGTGTGGGAGGTATACAGGGGTGGGATAGGCCATCGGCAGCCCACCAACACTTGGAGGCGGGAAACAGAGATCCTGAAAAAGCAGAGGCACCACGATGTTGAAACCCCTCTCTCATCCTGCCAGGGCTGCGCCTTAAACCCACAGGCACAGATTGTAAACACATGTGTCTGTGCATGGAGTCTTCATCCGCGGGGCTGTGATCTTCATCATTATCATCTTCATTAGAAGCAGATGGCAGCAAAGTGTTGCCTACTCGTGGAGATCATGTTGAAATAATTCCTGGGAAGACGCTCACGCAGCCTGATCAATTCTTTGAGGAGCTACAGTGGGGGCTGGAGGGTTTATTTAGGTCCTAAATTTTAGGAAGTAGTAGCTTCCAGAAATCAACCTATGGGCTAGAAAGACGAAGTGTTTTTGAAATTGATAAAGAGAGCATTTAAAAAAATATATATTTTATTGATTTTTTTTTAATAGGAAGGAAGAGGGATAGAAAGTTAGAAATATCAGTGAGAGAGTAACATCGATCAGCTGCCTCTTGCACCCTCCTTACTGGGGATGTGCCCGCAACCAAGGTACATGCCTTTGACCGGAATCGAACCTGGGACCTTTCAGTCTGCAGGCCGATGCTCTATCCACTGAGCCACACCGGTTTCAGCAAGAAAGCATTTTCTATTCCAATCTCATCCCTACCATGGGGATGCATATTTGAACTCTGATATGTTTGCTTGCTCGGCCTGTTATAAGAACGTGGGGTGTGTTACAGCAGATTTGGAAAAGGTGGGATGCAAATGCCCGTGTGGCCTAATTCCCACTCCTGTTGGGAATCGGGATTAACGTGTTTTCATCGTATACAGCGGCCTGCCACGCAGGTGACTGTCTGCCACCTTCCCCCGTGACGTCCTGGGGCCTTCCAGAACAGTCCCAGGCTGTCCTCGTTCTGTTGTTTCTCCTGATACAGGCGGCTCGCACAGGCCACGCTTTGATCTCTGCCTCTTTCTTGGGAAGAAGCAAATCGGGGTGTCCTGAGCATTTGTTACACTTTGGTTGCCTCTGTGGCCAGGAGCTCGGTGTTCTCTGAGGGGGGCGGGAAGGAGGACCAGCCTGTTGACCCGCTGAGTTACTGCTTATTTTCTGGACTCAGCGTATTTCCAGCCCCTTCTCCGCAGATAGCACCAGGCGTTTTGAACTCCATGAACCCTTTTTTTTTTTTTTCTTGGGTTGAGACAAAAAAGATGAACAGGAACAGCCGATGCCTGTAATCCTGGAATCTAGACAATTTTCTCCCATCACCACTGTTGTGCCTTCCCTCTAGGTTAAAAAGGAGCAGAAAGATTTTTTGGCATATTATTTTAGGCCATATATATATATATACACATACACACACACACACACACACACAATTGCTGCAACAACCTACTTTTAAAAGTATGTTTCTAAGAGAGTATTTTGAAAGGAGATAAGTTTGAAAACCATTTTTGTCATTACTAGCAGCATTTGTTTTTTTTAGTTTTTTTTTTTTTAGTTTGCTTCTGTACTGGCTGTCCAAGTATTTCACTGTCTTTTCAATCATTTAAAAAAAATCTTGACAATACACTGAAGCGACTACAGGCATAAAGTAGTGTTTTCCTGGACGAAGAAAAAACAGTTTTGTCTCGTGTTCCTTTTCCAGCGCTTTTATTTGATCTTGGCAGGAACCTTGTGGAGCAGACAAGTCAGAGCTTCCTTCTATTTAATAAGGAGCCTAATTCTCACTGCATAGAAGAGATCTATTCTTTTTGGTTTGTTTGTTTGTTTTGGTTGTTGTTTATTTTTATTTATACTTAATAATTTAAAGGAACTGGCTTACCACACAATGATGGGGATGGGCAAGTGTAAAATTTGTATGTCAGGCTGTCCTGCAAAATCAGGTAGGGTGTGATGCTAGGGTGTGAGGCAGAATTCCGTTTCTGCTTTTAACTTTTACATATTCTTCCTTATGCACTCCTTAGATTTAACTTTCCATTTTCCCCTACTGATTAAGATAGATGGAATTTTAAAAAATATATGGATTGAGATGATTGGTTTCTCAGCCTCTCTTTTTTCCAAATATATTTTAATGCCATAAATGGCTCCTGGAGCACACTTTAACCACATTACATGTTTTAATATGTCATATTTGCATTATCATTTAGGTAAAAATATTTTTTTTATTTTCATTGTTAATTTCTTCTTTTTAACCCTGGAAGTATATAGCTTAATCTCCAATCCAAATATTTAGGGATTCTCTAGTTATCTTTTATTTTATTTTATTGTGTTACATGTATACATACATAAGAGATCTATTCTTGTTGACTAGATATATCTCTGACTCCCTAGCCAGTGGTCGGCAAACTCATCAGTCCACAGAGCCAAATATCAACAGGACAAGGACTGACATTTCTTTGGAGAGCCACATTTTTTAAACAACTTCTTCTAACACCGCTTCCTCAAAATAGCCTGGTCCAAACAGTGGTATTTTGTGGAAAAGCCACACTCAAGTGCCAAAAATCAAACACAGTCTCACTGATAGAAAGATGGGGACAGGAGACCAGAAGGCTGGTTGGTCCCTTCACTGCTCTGAAAGGTCAGAGCTGGTCACTCACTGTTTAGTGGAAACATTGTTCGCTGAAGCAGCCTCTACCTGTTTGTCTCATGTGAATTTCTGTGCTTGGAATTTCCTGCCTAAAGGTCATGGGTGTGTCCCCTAGTCTTAATAAAAGGGAGAAAAAGGGCAGAGCAAGGGGTAGTCCTTTCCACTAGACTCAGTGGTTCTCAACCTTTTTTAATGCTGTGACCTTTTAAGACAGTTCCTCATGTGGTGGTGACCCCCAACCATAAAATGATTTTCGTTGCTACTTCATCACTGTCATGTTGCTACTCTTATGAATCATAATGCAAATATCTGTGTTTTCTGATGGTCTTAGGCTCTACAGCAGCAATTCTCAACTTGTGGGTCATGACCCACGGGTTGAAAACTGCTAGCAAGGTCTCAGTGACTAGAGGAAGGCTCCCGCCTGGCCCCCCAATATCCCCAAATTAATATTTTCTAGTCTCTCTCTTCATTTGCGTGCGGCCTCCTCCAGAACCCGCACCCTGAACCGGGAACCCTGAACCACGCGGGGCGTGAAAGGGCTCCCACACACAAGGGACCAAAGAGCCACAGTTTCCCGACCACAGCCCTGGACCACCCATGGAGCTCTGATGCACTGTGGCTGGCGGTGGTGGTGCCCTCCGGACCGCAGAGCTAGCGAATGGCAGGCCCGAGACCTGGGCCAGGTCCCCCTCTCCTCTGCTCTCTGCACTCCCAGCGCTTTGGACCCAGAAGGACTACAATCCTTTCCATTGAGGTGACCACATGACATCAGCCATCCTTGACCGGGGAGCTTTGCCTGTAAAGGAGTCTCTTTTTCAAGAGTCTTCTCTTGCCAAAACCGGTTTGGCTCAGTGGATAGAGCATCAGCCTGCGGACTGAAGGGTCCCAGGTTCGATCCGGTCAAGGGCATGTACCTTGGTTGTGGGCACATCCCCAGTAGGAGGTGTGCAGGAGGCAGCTGATCGATGTTTCTCTCTCAATCAATGTTTCTAACTCTCTATTCCTCTCCCTTCCTCTCTGTAAAAAATCAATAAAATATATTAAAAAACAAAAAATAGTCTTCTCTTCACAAGCACAGCAGAAGGGGTCAGTGCCCCAGCACAGAGCATCCTGGGCGGATGGGGGCGAGAGATGGACACCGTGGTGTTGCCCCAGTTCTGGGGGGCCCTCGGTGGGAGCGGAGTTTCGGGGAGCTCCTTATCCGTTAACTGGACAGATACCCATGCTGTGGGTCAGAGGCCGGGTTGGCTAAGCAGACGAAGCGGTGCAGGAAGCAGACAAACAGCCCTGCCTCCCGGAGCTCCCATTTCAACCCTCGTCCTAGCATCTTCTTTTCGTTGCGACCCCTGTGTAAGCGCGCCCTTAGCCCCATTTATCTGAATGCGTTCACGGTAATTGATAATTTTGGTGGCAGAACCATCGTTACTGTTTACTGATGCTTAGAACACGCCAGGCACCGCCTAAACAAGTCATACATTATCCCGTGTGCGGCTCAGCGCCACCCATGTAGCAGGCCGGCACGCTCATCCTTCACGCTGCAGAATTAGTCCCCAGCGGGATGTATGTTTTTTCAACACGGGTCTGCCTGCCCCCCAAAGCTGTGTCTCCCCACTGTCCGCCTGGGCTCATCTTACACAGTGTTTACTTAGCTCGCGGGTGCAAGAAATTCGTTCAGAATGAAAACTGGAATGGCTCTCATGTTGGATCCGATAAATGCAAAATCAATTAGCTTTCAAATCTGAAGGAAAGATGTTTTTTAAGTCCATCATAAGGCGGTGCATTAGAGCTGTAAACTGTAGGGCAGACAGTGATGCCTCTGTTTCATCCGTGTGTAGATGATCACATAGGCGTCTGTTACTGTTCAAAACTGAACAGAAAACCATTGTCCACAATCATCCGAAGTGCTGTGTGGTGGTTCAAGCGAGTGTACCAAAGAGTAGAGCATATGGCAAAGGCTAAAGTTACTGTTCTTAGATTTTTTAAAAATATATTTTATTGATTTTTTACAGAGGGGAAGGTAGAGAGAGAGTTAGAAACATCGATGAGAGAGACATCGATCAGCCGCCTCCTGCACACCTCCTACTGGGGATGTGCCCGCAACCAGGATACATGCCCTTGACAGGAATCGAACCTGGGACCCTTCAGTCCGCAGGCCGACGCTCTATCCACTGAGCCAAACCAGTTTTGGCTGCCCTTAGATTTCAATGGTTTTTGGATTTACCTTTGATGGAAAGTGCATTTTGTGACTTAGGGAGCATGTGTTGAAAGCATTAGTCTGCATGTATTGTGGCAAGGGGCTGGCATAGCTGGGTATGAGCTTCTGTGCAGACCTCACCCCAGATCTTTGATCACCCGGAGAACCCCCGGTTGACATTTCTCCTATAACTTTCAAATGGTCACTTCTTTTTAACCGTTTTCTTCTCTTTTCCTCTGGTTCTCCCTCTCTGCCTTTCCTCTGTACATAATTACTACGTTGACTCTGCGTAACACAGCATCAGGAACTGAAAACTGACCCAGTCAGTCCATATTGAAGCATCCACCTTATAGACAAACTGCTGTTTGAAATTTTAACCCTACTATTGGCTCCTATAAATTCTTGCTTGCTTCAATAATAAGGAAAATGAGACTAGACTCTTCTCACTCCAGAGAGGCCATTAAACCTTCCCCGGACAAAATGATCAGTGCTGGCACCAGGCCAGGCCTTTGGTGGAGTCTCAAGGCCTCAGCACAGAGGGACCCTTTAAGAACTTGCAAAGGCGCAGGAAACATCCCACATTTGGGAGACGAAGAAGGTAAAAACATATAAATAGAGAAAATTTCTGCATGTTGGGACCCAGAATTTGACAAACATTTTCCTCTGGACCCACACGTAATAAATGTAACTCCAAACTCTCCGAGCATGGTTTGGTTATTCCGGTTTTCTGTAACAGTATGAGTCTAACCACAACTTCAGTCCAGCTTGGGGCACAGCACCGGCTTTCAGGTGGTGAGAGGAAGCTCTGATCACCATGGATACGCAAGCAAGTGGAAGGCAGTGGGGAAAATCGTGAAGAAGATCAGGTGGTATGAGTCGCTGCTAGTTATTGAGAGATCACCATTTGGCAACCGCTTCTGCTCAGTGGCGTACACGCGTGATCTCATTCAGTCCTCCTGGCAGCCCAACCTAAGAGGTACTTGATGCTGAGAGAGGTTACAGAGCCTGCTTTGGGGTGCCCTGCTTGTAGGTAGGCAGTCAGGAGTGGGGTCCAGGTAGCCAGGTAATGTTAGTTCTCCTCTATGTGACAGTATCGTGAGGATGCAGAAGTGGGAGAGACCTAGGCAGATTGGAGGGATGGCGGGCGAGGCTTCACCTCCATCTCCACTTAATTTCTTCTAACATTGCAGTCCCGCTTACCTCCCTTGCCCAGGTGCAACTGGACAGCTTTGACCGGCTCCTCTCTTAATCGTCCTGAGATGAGCTAAGCCAGAGAGCATTACTAATTATAATTAGTTATCTAATCAGACAGTTGTAAGGCTCCCACTTCTTTCCATGAAGCATGTCAGCCCTGTTCAATGTGAGCATACTTTATGAGGTTCCCTTCATGTTGCTCGTCTCGGCCCAGAACACACGGGCATTGAGAAAAATGTGTTTTGACGTGAGGTGCTAAAATGTCCATACACCAGACTCTCCTAGCTATGTCTGTATGGTGTAATGTCTCAAACCACTAACTTATCCTATTCAAAGGGATATATTGGAAAGCACTGGGGGTAAATAGAGTGAAATTAAAAGTATATATTCAACGCAAAAGAAATGGGAAAGCAAGCAACAGTAAACAGGTGAAAGAGAGAGGACTCGTGTAGGGGTCACCTGAGTGATCCTTGAATGTATGTTTCACATGCTCTTTACAACCAAAGTTAAAAAGGCATTGGGGGGTGGGGAGGAGGCAGCTGGCTGGCGTGGCTCAGTGGTTGAGTGTTGATCTAGGAACCAGGAGGTTGGGGTTCGATTCCTGGTCAGGGCACTTGCCTGGGTTGTGGGCGTGATCTCCAGTGGGGGGCGTGCAGGAGGCAGCCGATCAATGATTCTCTGTCATCATTGATGTTTGTATCTCTCTCTCCCTCTCCCTCTCTGAAATCAATTATATATATATATATATATTAAAATACAATATTTTAGCCGAGACCGGTTTGGCTCAGTGGATAGAGCGTCAGCTTGCAGACTGAAAGGTCGCAGGTTCGATTCAGGTCGGGGGCATGTGCCTTGCTTGCGGGCACATCTCCACTGTGGGGTGTGCAGGAGGCGGTTGATCGATGTCTCTCTCTCATTGATGTTTCTGACTTTCTCTCTCTCTCCCTTCCTCTCTGTAAAAAAATCAATAAAATATATAAAAAATAAAATAAATAAAATATAATACTTTATATTTTATTTATATTTTATTTATGGGGTGGGGGGCTAAGTCCTGCTTTTCTCTGGGTTACCCTGGGAAAGTGCTTTCTGCCTTTCATCAAAGCCAGGGATCAGCAGCTTTTCGGTCTGTCCTATCTCCGTCCTTAAAATTCTCCTTGGGGCTCCTCTCTTGATAACTGTCCCCTTATCTCAGCCCTAAGGGAGGCGTCTTCCCGTCCGCATTCCTCTCTGCCGCTGCCTCCCGCCACCTGTTCAGTGGGCGCCGGCCTTTCTGCCTTCATCCTCCGCTCGCTCACCCCTCCTCCACCTGCTGCTGTGGTTTCTCCTCCCGCTCAGGCCTGGCGCCTCCATAGAGGTTTCCAGGGCCCCTCAGCTCCCCATCTCTGCATCCAGACATCAGGCTGCTGGGCAGTGTCCTTCCAAAGCAGTGGTTCTCAACCTGTGGGTCGCGACCCCTTCGGGGGTCGAACGACCCTTTCACAGGGGTCGCCTAAGACGATTGGAAAATGCAGATAGTGACATCACGATGCATCACAGTAGCAACATGTCATGGTGGGGGGTCACCACCCCATGAGGAACTGTATGCCAGGGTCGCGGCCTTAGGAAGGTGGAGAACCACTGTTCCAAAGGCATCCGTCTTCTTCCTGGCGTGCAATTCACATGTGCGTTTCTGCCAGGCCTTGTTACTTGGTCTTTAGCGACATTTAGCAGAGACAGCCACTTGCTGCTTTTGAGACTTTCAGATCCATTTCCTGGAACTTATGTTCTTGCTTGCTTCTTCCCTTTGACCCGCTTCCCTCAGTGTCTTATTCTCTCTGCTTTTTTATTTGTAAATCCCAGGATTGTATCCTCTGGACCTCTCCCCCTAATGCAACACACTTATTCTCTCTAAACTAAAGAAGAAGAAAACACGAACTCCACTTTTTTTCTTCCCCAAAATGTTATTTTTGGATTTATTTATATAACATTATACTGTAGTGTGTACTTTATTTTTTATTTTTTTATTGTTAAATATATTTTTTACAGAGAGGAAAGGAGAGGGATAGAGAGTTAGAAACATCGATGAGAGAGAGACATCGATCAGCCGCCTCCTGCACATCTCCCACTGGGGATGTGCCCGCAACCAGGATATGTGCCCTTGACCGGAATGGAACCTGGGACCTTTCAGTCCGAAGTCCGACGCTTTGTCCTCTGAGCCAAACTGGTCTCGGCTGTAGTATGTACTTTTAAAAGTCAATGATTTAAAAGTTACCTGTGATGGTAAGTGATGTTTATACTAGTAAAACAGAGATAACTTCAAACTGTTTATTTATTTTATTTTTAAAATATATTTAATTGATTTTTTACAGAGAGGAAGGGAGAGGGTTAGAGAATTAGAAACATCAATGAGAGAGACATCGATTAGCTACCTCTTGCACATCCCTACTGGGGATGTGCCCACAACTAAGGTACATGCCCTTGACCGGAATCGAACCTGGGACCTTTCAGTCCACAGACCCACCCTCTATCCACTGAGCCACACCGGTTTCGGCAAACTTCAGACTCTTTAGGTGGCAAATGTATGTCAGGTAACTTACCTCCTAGGAACCTTGTAGCCACCTCGAGCTGGAGGGGATTGTGGGGAGCGAAGGGACATCAGCCAGGGTGGCACCTTCTGAAGCACAGACGGGTAAACTGAGGCCGGAGGTGTTACAGGACTGGCGCTGGGTGAGGGCTCAGTCCTGGGGCCCCTGGTTCCCAGGCCGGGTCTGTCCCCGCTGGCTGCGCTGCCCAGAAAGCAGCGCGGGTAAGCCAGCTGCCTCTCCTTTTCCTGAGCCAGATCCAACCGTGGCCCATTAGCATGCCGCTCACTCCTTCAAAGGCATTAAAAATTAAAAATCTATCTCTTTTGTCAGGTACCTTTTTCTGTTATTAATTAGCTAATCACAACGGACTCGATTGATGAATAACCCTTATTACATGCCTTCCCACCTTATTGATAAGGGCGGTCGGGGCGCTGCAGTGTGCAGGAAGGGAAATTTATTTAAAAATTATTAGAGCGTTGAAAATGAAGGTAAATAAACCCAGCCGGGGCTCTGCCGGAGAATTATGGGAAATCCATGGGGGGCTGGGGAGGGAGAATGACTTCCCATGGTAATTTTAAGTAGCTCCACTCTCAATACCAATTTCGTTCTCTGAGGGCAGAAGCGCAGGGCACAGCTGGAGCCGGGAAAGGCAAAATCACCTCGAATCGGCCGAGATCCCCAACACCCTGTAAAAACCAGGGCCTGGGGTTTTTGATGTGTGTCATCTGTCCTGAAAGGGAGGCCGGTACATATTTAAAAACACAAAATCCAGAATGTTCTTATTTGTTCGGGCCCCACAAAAGGCCAGCCACTGAGCTGGTAGGAAGGAGATGCTTCTTGGAGGCAGGCCCTCTGAGCTCTTCATCGTGCCAGTTTGCTGAGAGCCTGCACTGGCCTCAGAGAGGGCCATGAGCGAGCACTCCAGCCAGAGGCAGGCCCCCCGCAGCTGGGGCTGGCAGAGGGCGCTGGACCTGAGGGCGCCCCGACTCTTCCAGCCAACCCTGGATGTGCCCAGGATGGCGAGCAAGCAGGCAGTGTGCGCAGGCTGCTGATGGGAGCAGATGTTTTCTCGGGTGCCTACCACTTCCGCAGATGGCACGGGCGAGGTGCAAGGAAAACTGAACGGGGGGACGTTGGGAAGAATCCCTGATGTGTCTGTGATGCGCGGATGTTTTACCAAACATCGCACTTGGTGCCTGAAGCCCTCCCTGTGGGAGGTGTGGGGTTCAGAGCCATCAAGGAGTCGTCCAAGGGAGGCAAGTGGACAGGAAATGGGTGCCAGGAGCCAGATTCGCTCTTCCTGTCGCACCCCACTTCACAGGAAGCAAACCCCCCTTTCGAAAGGAAAAGGACCCCTCCGTGTCTTAGGAAATGCTTGCATCCCAACGTCAGCACCGCAAGCACATTCTCCTGCAAGGTCATGGCTGCTTTCTCCTGCCTCTTCTCATGACGGTGTACTCAGGGACCCCGAGTCCTGGCGTGGGGGCTTAGAGGAGAGGGGGTGAAGTTCAGCGATCGCTCCAGATCCAGCCCAGATCTGACCCCACGGTTGGACTGCCAGTTGAGGGTTCTTTCCAGCACAACTGGCTCCTTCTCAAAGCTTCTTCCACGTTCAAAGAGATAGTCACAGGAGCCGTGTCTACGCCTCAGAGACTGGGAAATTTCATGATGCAAGCAGATCAGGAAGTGTGTGGAAAGCTGCAAAGACCTAAAGGAATTCAGAGCAGTGTTAGGCTCCTATTGGGTCTTCATGGGTAGATCGAGTGATGCCCCTGCACTGTCGGTGGACCCTGGCATGATTGGCACCGAGGCTGTGCCCTTCCTGTTCTGCTTCAGTGTGAGCAACTCATGGCATTTATTTCTTTTTATTTAAATATATTTTATTGATTTTTTACAGAGAGGAAGGGAGCGAGATAGAGTTAGAAACATCGATGAGAGAGAAACATCGATCAGCTGCCTCCTGCCCACCCCCTACTGGGGATGCGCCCGCAACCAATGTACATGCCCTTGACTGGAATCGAACTTGGGATCCTTCAGTCCGCAGGCCGACGTTCTATCCACTGAGCTAAAGTGGTTAGGGCAATCATGGCATTTCTTGAATCCTGTTCTCTAGGGAGGTTTCCTGATTGCGCTGGGTGTCCCAAAGCTTCTAGAAAGGGCTCTTCCAGTTTTATAACTGCCCCCAGTGGTGTCTGACCATCTAAGCTGCCTGAGATGTGCATTGCACTCATAGAACACATGTCAGTGAGGTTCAGCATTGCTGTCCCCAAGCCTGTAAGACTTTCGCCTCCTGGTCCTGCCTGGTGAGGAGCCTGCATTCCAGAACATGTCATGACCCGGGTGAGGGTTGGGAGGGAGGTAAGGGGCCCACACACACAGATAAGCTAGAGCCAGTGAAAAAGGCTTTGATTTCCAAAGTTCACCTGCAGGTTATCTGGATGGAGCAGAGCGAGTAGGAGGCTTGGAATGTGGGACCCGGAGCTCCTATCTGAGTTTTACCCTCAATTACATCTCTGGTCAAGACGCCGTTCTGCGCCTGCGGGATGAGATGGTATCTGAGGACCAGCCCAGGCTGCGCCCATTGTAGGGTTGACATTATCCTGAAGTTGATGAAATTCTTTTTTTTTAAATATATTTTATTGATTTTTTTACAGAGAAGAAGGGAGAGGGATAGAAAGTCAGAAACATGGATGAGAGAGAGACATCGATCAGCCGCCTCCTGCACGCCCCACAGTGGAGATGTGCCCGCAAGCAAGGTTCATGCCCCCGACCGGAATCGAACCTGGGACCTTTCAGTCCGCAAGCCGTCACTCTATCCACTGAGCCACACTGGTCTCGGCTCGATGAAATTCTTGTTAGCTGTCTCTGGCCTCTGCACACATGGGAAACAGACTGCACACACACACACACGCACACACACACAGGCACACACACACACACAGGCACACATACACACACAGGCACACACACACAGGCACACTCACACACACACACACACACATAGGCACACACACACAGGCACACACACAGGCACACACACACACAGGCACACACACACAGGCACACACACACGTTGAGTGCTCTCCATTGTGTTTTTGGAAAAGACTCTGAATCAAGTTCTTAGAGCATTTGGACAAGTTGCAGGTAGAGGTTCCTAATCCTGGTCCCAGAGGTTCGGGGTGCTCAGCGATGTCCTCATTTATTTCGGGCTCTTCGCTAGTGATGGAGAGACAGGCCTTTTAATTGTACATTAATGAGGAGTTAATTATGATGAACTGCCTTCGTGGCAGCTAGTAATTACTAGCTCTTAAAGGGAAGGCTATTTGAATGTAAGATGTTTACACAGCTTTTCTGGATGAGACCGGACGGACTATGTTAGGTATATGTTAGTGCTGACGGTACCGCCGAACATCCATTCTTTGAACTTGAGGACCGAACGCATCCTGCAGACCAGGTCCTTCATGCAGCACAGGCCTCTTTTTTTTTTTTAATATATTTTATTGATTTCTTACAGAGAGGAAGAGAGAGGGATAGAGAGTTGGAAACATGGATGAGAGAGAGACATCGATCAGCCGCCTCCGCATGTCCCCTACTGAGGACATGCCCGCAACCAGGATACACGCCCCCGACCGAAATCGAACCCGGGACCTTCCAGTCCGCAGGCCAACGCTCTATCCACTGAGCCACACCGGTTTTGGCAGCACAGGCCGCTTTTAAGAGGCGGTCAAAAACATGCCAGGACATTGGTGTGGACCAGGGATTTGAAATCCTGACTTCTTAGCCCAAATCTGAGGTGTTGGAATTGTGTTCTCTCTCACTGGGTGCTTGGGAAACAGAAATAAGATAAGATAAGAGATATTAAAGCGCTTAGAAGTCACACATGCGTACAAATAACCTACCGTTTCTGGCAGAGAAATCAGCAGGAGCAGCGGCCCCCGCTGTGGTGTGCAGGGGGATGGTGTGGGTGTCCCTAACCGCCTCCCCTCTGCAGGCGTGGTGCCTCTGCTGGGGACAGGACTAGATGAGGCTGTGGCTGGCGTCTGAGGACAGCCGGTTGCCCCCCAAAAAGCAGAAAAGCAGAGCGAGTGCTGGATACGCTGGAGGGCTCATGCAGAAGCTGGATCCCACGTTCTCACCCAGCTGGGCCCAGGCCCCCACGACCGAACCCCAACTGACAGATGAAAGAGAGACTCGGGGTACAGCAAACTCCATGCCTATCTGGCCGAGGTCCTCGTGGGATTGCCTCTCGGATCCTGGTCACAGAGAAATGACGCCGTTTGCTGACTGGATAATGCAATGCTGCGACCTTTTCTAGTGACTGCCTCTATTCCTATTGATTGACATAACGGGATGGAATTGCCTCTGGCGATGCTGAGGATTGTTTTAGGGGGACCGAGGAAGGCTTCTTGTTTCCTGTCCCCGCACTTTCCACTCTGAGTCAACATGGAAAGACTGGGTTCAGGGAACTAGGCCCCAGCAGGACTGAGCCAGCCACTGCTGTGTTGGGCGGTGCTGGTGGGTCGAGGTCCTTGTTTCTACAAGACCTGCTGAGTCTCTGGAGCCCAGTAAATGGAGAATATGAAACTGTGTGAACACGGAAGGCTTTTCCAGGTTCCATGTTCTCTCGGAGTTGGAAGAGTCACTGGGACAGTTCAGCCTCCTGGGGCAGCTTTGGGTGGGTAGTGGGCATGTGAAGGGCCAGGATGATGTGTCCAGTGGATGACAACAGACCCAAACAGAGCTGTCAGGAATGGCTCCCTCTGCTGGGGCAGACCCCTTTCTTTTGTTTGCTTAGTGCTGAGCTCCACCCTTCTCCGTACCGTATTTTCCGGCGTAGAAGACAACTGGGCGTATAAGACGACCCCCAACTTTTGCAGTTAAAATATAGAGTTTGGGATATACCCACCCTGTAAGAGGACACCCAGCATATAAGATGATCCCCAGCGTATTAGATGACCAGCGTATTAGAAAATCTTCTTCTTTGAGAAGATTTTCCTGGGTTAAAAAGTCGTCTTATACACCAGAAAATATGGTAGGCCAATGTCCTGTGCTTACCTATGTCAGACATTGCCTTTTCCTTGCCCTGGTGGGCTTCCAGAATCCATCTTTGCAGCAGGTTAGTCTTCCCAGTGTGTGTCTATCCCAAGAGGCCAGATCCTGTGCCAAACTTTGGTTTTCTCACTTTTTCTCTCTTACAATTCACCTGCATGGTCCTGCTTGGAATGGCCCTGCATTCCATAGGTCCAGAACTCCAGATAGGAAGATCGAGGAGGCACAGTTTTTTTTTTATATATATTTTATAGATACTTTACAGAGAGGAAGAGAGAGGGATAGAGAGTGAGAAACATCGATGAGAGAGACATCCATCAGCTGCCTCTTGCATGCCCCCCTCCCCGCCACTGGGGATGTGCTAGCAACCAAGGTACATGCCCTTGACCGGAATCGAACCTGGGACCTTTCAGTCCGCAGACTGAGACTCTATCCACTGAGCCAAACTGGTTTCGGCGAGGAGGCACAGTTTGAAAGGAAAGCTGCTGATGTAGATGCGGCAGACCCTCTTGGATGGTAGAAACGTGCATCTTTTAAGTCCTCACCACAGGATATGTTTATTGATTTTAGAGAGAGAAGAAGGGAGAGAGAAATATCAACGTGAGAGAAACATCGACCAATTGCCTCCCCATCTGTGCCCTGAGTGGGTATTGAACCTGCGACCTAGTTTGTGCTCTGACAGGGAATCAAACCGGCAACCTTTAGGCATGGCAGTGTGTATTTCTATTGGAGCCAAGTGCAACCTCAAAATGAGGCCGTGTAAAGGGAAGATGGACTCAATAAAAATCAAAACCTTTAACATTTACTCGGAACCTGTCGCTGGAGGAGCAACCGTCAGCTGGATTAATGATGAAATCATGATGGATGTGTAACCAATGAACTGATCTCTTAATGCTTTGATGCTTAACCTCCCACCCCTTGAAATGGAGAATGAAATCCAAAGTGAATATTGACTCAAGGAGAACACCCTGGTCTCAAAGAACAGCCTTGCTGCCTGCTGCTGCTGCCGCTTCCCAGGTGCACGCTCTCCCCAGGCGTGCGTTGGCATGCTCGACCATGACGCAAGAGCAATTCGGGTTGTAAAACCAGTTTGCCAATGTATGCGAATTTCAGAGGTCTGTTTCACAACAAGGCAGCAGAGTGATCAAAGTGTCCAGCTGATGACAAGGGAGGGGGCTGGGAACATTAGAAGGAGCACGCATGCAGGGGAAGATGAGTGATGTGTGTATATACGATCAAACCCGCAAGTAGGCAGCGCTGAGGCTGGGGAAGGGGCCGTTCCAAATGGCGGTCACTCCGTGATGTCCGGAGCCTGCGGACTACTGAGGGCCGATGGCAGCTGTAGGTGCTTCTCTGCTAACAGTTCTTCCATTTAATGTTTCTGCCTTTGATCTTCTCCGCAATCTTCTAGGGAAGAGGTGGGGGGGGGGGCAAGATTGCAAATCCCATTTCGCAGATCAGATTGACTTGTCCACGGAAATGGTTTCTAGCACAGTCATGATCCAGTCAGGTCTTGCCAATGAGCTACAGCTTCCCTCTTCACTTTGCACTCCCAGAGGCCCCTTTCCCCATAAGGGGAGTCACTGTTCGACTGTGGCATAGGGACTATTTAAAGTATTGCCTCTGTCTGATAGTAGAACTGATATGTGGATCTTGGAGTCAGATTTTAGTTTAAATGACAGGACAGCCGTCTAGATAAATCTTGATTGGGAACAAGCTATTTCACCGTCCTGAGCAGGGACTCTGGGCATAGCTCTCCTGGGTGTTTATTGTACTAACTCAGTTTCTTGGTGTTTTTCTCTTATGCCTAATTCTTTGATGTTATTTTCCAAGAGGGATTTGACAATCCTTTTGTTGCCTCAAATTTAGGATGATCCTTCAACTCAAAGGTATCTTTTTCTTTCGAAGGAACACTTCTGCTTTCTGTCCAACTGTCCTTCGTAGAATAATAGATTCCTGCAGAGACTGTAAGAGCCGGAGTGACTTAGAGATGATCAACCCCTCCGAGAGATGAGGAGACCAAGGCCTCATTAGGTGAACTTGCCAAGATGACACCACCAGTTAATGATGGAATATCTTGCCTTTTTCCTTTGTTATTCTATGTCCTATACAAGTAACCTTTTTCTCAGTATCACAAGGGTCCTTATTCATCCAATAATATATTTCATGTGAACTTGAGTTTTTTCATAAACTTTCATCTGAGTCGCTGAGAAACACATGTAGAAATTGACCCTACCTTACATTGTAGCATTTTGTGGACTCTTTTTTTAAAAAATATTTTTAATTGATTTTTTTATTTTTTCAAAAATATATTTTATTGATTTTTTTACAGAGAGGAAGGGAGAGGGATAGAAAGTCAGAAACATCGATGAGAGAGAGACATCGATCAGCCGCTTCCTGCACGCCCCACACTGGAGATGTGCCCGCCACCAAGATACATGCTCTTGACCGGAATCGAACCCGGGACCCTTCAGTCCGCAGGCCGATGTTCTATCCACTGAGCTAAACTGGTTTCGGCTTTTTGTGGACTCTTAAAATGAGAAGACAACGTACCCCGGCTGGTGTGGCTCAATGGGTTGCGATTCAACCCCTGCACTAAAAGGTCACTGGTTCAAATCCTGGTGAGGGCAACCACCAATTTTTTTTTTTCTTCTTACAGGATAACTTAAATAAATAGGCCGTACCAGCTCACACAACGTGGGGATTTCCTTGGCAACCTTCTCATTGGTCAACATCTAGTTTCCCTCATCCACTCCAGTGGCCAGGGGGCAGGATGCACTCAAAGTCATTCTGCTTCCTCTTGGCCCCATTTCACCCCCTGCTCTCTGCCCGAGCCAGCCCGTTCCCTCTTCCTTCTTGTTTGTCTAGTGCCAAAGCTCAATCCTTTATTCTGAGGCCAGAAACATTTTTTCTAAAAAAAGAAGAAAAATCTTCTCAGTGTCTCCTTAGCTTCCTCGATCGTGTTCTTTGAGCGTGTCTGTCCATCAATTATTCAGGTCTTTTCCAAAGTGCAGGCCGAAACCGGTTTGGCTCAGTGGATAGAGTGTTGGCCTCCAGACTGAAAGGTCCCAGGTTCGATTCCGGTCAAGGGCATGTACCTTGGTTGCGGGCACATCTCCAGTAGGGGGTGTGCAGGAGGCGGCTGATCGATGTCTCTCTCATTGATGTTTCTAACTCTCTATCCCTCTCCCTTCCTCTCTGTAAAAAATCAATAAAATATATTTTTAAAAAAGTGCAGCTTCCTGCAGGGCTTGGAGAAAGAACCAACACCTCTGTTCTCTTCTCATTGGGGCGATGAGTCACTGTGCATGCCTCTTTTAATGTCCCAGCGATCTCATGGATGAGACAGTGCAGGTAACATAGTTACATATGATGAAACCGAGCCTGGAAGAGGCTCTGATTCACAGGCAGCCACCCAGGTGGTGACAGAGAGGTTTCAGGTGGCTTGCCGGCCCATGTCGGACCAGCTCAGTCTGGTTGGTGACAGCGTCACTCTCATGAAAGCAAGGCCTTGTACCCGTGGCTCCATGGATGGCTGGCAGCACATGTGGGGGTGGAGATTGGGGTGGGGTGGGGGTTGGGAGAGTTCTTTGTGCCGCTGAAACCAATCCCTGGGTTATATAGTCTCTTCTGATAGCCACCACCCGTGGCATGCTTTTTTAAAAAAAATATATATTTTATTGATTTTTTACATAGGCAGTGGTTCTCAACCTTTTTCAATGCTGTGACCTTTTAATAACAGTTCCTCACGTGGTGGTGACCCCCAATCTTAAAATTATCTTCGTTGCTACTTCATCACTGTAATTCTGCTATTGTTAATGAATCATAATGTAAATATCTGTTTTCCGATGGTCTTAGGCGATCTTGCTAGCAGTTTTCAACCTGTGGGTCGCGACCCACACGTTGAGAACCGCTGCTGTAGAGCCTAAGACCATCAGAAAACACAGGTATTCGCATTATGATTCGTAGCAGTAGCAACATGACAGTTATGAAGTAGCAATGGAAATCATTTTAAGATTGGGGGTCACCACCACATGAGGAACTGTATTAAAAGGTCACAGCATTGAAAAAGGTTGAGAACCACTGACATAGAGGGAGAGAGAGAGAAAGTTAGAAACATCGATGAGAGAGAGACATCAATCAGCTGCCTCCTGCACGCCCCTTACTGGGGATGTGCCCGCAACCAAGGTACATGTCCTTGACCGGAATCGAACCTGGGACCCTTCAGTCTGCAGGC
Source organism: Lasiurus cinereus (assembly GCA_011751065.1). Lineage (NCBI taxonomy): Eukaryota > Metazoa > Chordata > Mammalia > Chiroptera > Vespertilionidae > Lasiurus > Lasiurus cinereus. Next base: position 67,646,494 of record JAAGEH010000041.1, read on the forward strand.
CCACGCTCTATCCACTGAGCCACACCGGTTTGGGCCCACTGCATGCTTTGTCAGTTTTTCCATCCTGTCTATGATGAGCAGCCAACTCCCTGCCTTCAGAGCTGGCTTAGGCCTCTCAGGATGGAGGCCCAGCGTGTCCCCCCAGACGGTGCACCGCTCCCCGCATTCACGACAGCCCCGTGCCTCTGGTTCCCACGCTGGCATCTTGCCCCTGAAACGCGTCCAACTGGTCCCAGGTAACTTCTCAGCTGCCGACGGATCCCCGTCCTGTGGAAACCAAACAGACTGGGGAGACATACGCTCGGTTTGGAGGCGCTGAGAAGGGGCGTTTTCTCAGGAGGGGCCGGAATTAGAAGCGAGGGAGGAAGGGGGGGAGAAGAAGGGGCAGCTCCTGGCAGCTGGCACACGGGCGGGCCGCGCAGGGGGTGGGAGGAGGAGAGCAGGTACATCACTCCACCCCCTGTCTCATCCTCAGCCTCCCGGCTCCTCTCCCTGAACAGCCAGGAGACAGCGCCTGTGAAGCGCCCCCGCTGAGCCAGAAACCCGGGGGGCCCCTCAACCAATGACATGAGGCATGGAAAGTGCTGGAAAAAGCATCAGAGGTCTCATTCCCGTTGGTAGTTCGTTCTTGGGTGCTTGGAGTTTCACTCCCTCATGAGGGGCCGCTCCCTTAGCTTTGTAGAAGCACCGTTCAGCCGCAGAGACTGCCTTGGATGTCTCTGAATAGGCCACAGCCCGGCCTTTAAATACAGGGGTACCTCGAGATGCGAGTTTAATTCGTTCCGTCACCTTGAGGCGTGGGAAACTATGAGACGCTCGAGTCGCGGTAAACGGGTGGGTCGTGTGCAGCCGGCCGATCCGCGCGATGACTCCTCTCTCAACTGTTGCTCGTATTTCAAAGCAAAAATCGCTCGCTCGACGGCTCGTATCTCAAAAATCTTGTATGTCAGGGCACTCGTATCTCGAGGTACCACTGTACCGGAGTACAGTTATCATCTCCAACTAATCGCTGTGCAAGGCTGCCAGCTTGCGGCCTAGAAGGGCATGGGGACCAGCCGGTAAGGATCCTTACTCACCAGCTGGGTGTCTTCCTGCCTGGCTTAACAAGATAAGAGGTGTAACAATTTCCCAGCTGGTGTGGCTCAGTGGTTGCAGGTCAGCCCAGGAACCAAGACATTGTAAGTTCAGTTCCTGGTCAGGACACAGGTACGGGTTGTTGCAGCTCGATCCCCAGGAGGGGGTGTGTAGGAGGTAGCAGATCTCATCACCGATGTTTTTGTCTCTTCCTCTCCCTCTCTCTTTGCAATCATTCTCATCTATACATATAAAAGCCTAATCGATCATTATGGCTGAAAGAGGGGTACGTACTGATGATCAGGGGGCAGACGCTCAATGTAGGAGATTCCCCCTGGTGGTGAGTGTGCCCCCACAGCCAGAAGCTGGGCCCCTGGCTGGCGAGGGTAGCTTTGGTGGCAGGAAGTCACCAGAGCAGGGCCGGGATGAGTGGCAGGGGAGCTGTGCCCGTCCCTGGCTGTGGCTCCTCCCTGCCTGCCTGGCACTGCTACATCCCCCGAGGGGTCCTGGTGTGTGAGAGGGCGCAGGCCAGGCTGAGAGCCTCTAGTGCAGCGGTTCTCAATCTGTGGGAGCAGGTTTGTCTAAGACCATCGGAAAACACAGATATTTACATTACGATTCATTAACAGCAGCAAAATGCCAGTTATGAAGTAACAACAAAAATAATTTTATGGTTGGGGGTCACCACAACATGAAGAACTGAATGAAAGGGTTGTGGCATTAGAAAGGTTGAGAACCACTGCTCTAGTGTGTGTGTGTGTGTGTGTGTGTGTGTGTGTGTGTGTGTTGTGAGAATGAGCTCTGACTTTCTTTCCCCTTTGGGGTAAATTCCTGCAAAACTAGTCATTCCAGCTGTGCTGTCCTACCCAGTCCCTGGGTGGGGGAGGGGGTTGGTAGAGAATAAACAGGAGCCGAACCGGTTTGGCTCAATGGATAGAGCATCGGGCCTGTGGACTGAAAGGTCCTGGGTTCGATTCAGGTCAGGGGCATGTATCCTGGTTGTGGGCACATCCCCCATAGGGGGTGTGCAGGAGGCGGCTGATCGATGTCTCTCTCTCGACGATGTTTCTAACTCTCTATCCCTCTCCCTTCCTCTCTGTAAAAAATCAATAAAATATATATATAAAAAAAAGAATAAATAGGGGTCCTCAAAGTATTAAATGGTAAGCCTTGAAAACAGACGAATGGGTCCATTCAAGCCCAAACTCGCCATTTTCTGGGATAAAAATAAGAGGCCAGTTCCTTTCACCCTAAGGCCCATTGCCCCATTCATGGAAGGGACACCATCTTGTCCACTCCCTGGACTGCTGTGAGATCAGCATAGAGAGTAAGTGCTGAATGGATGTCAGCGTTCTTTCCAGACGTTCGGTATGCGCACTAAGGTCTGCCCCATCGGGGTGGTGGTCTTCCAGAACCCGCCCTCCCCAGTGCCAACCAGCGGGCATTTCCACGGCAGCAGCCTCGCAGCCCGCCTAACGGTCACCGAGCAGGACACATTGCTCATCACCATCCGCTCATGTATTCAGCCACTGACACCCATCGAGGTCCTTGGCGCCGAGACGCAGGTCAATTGGAAAGTGTTTTTCATGTTGAAATATTAAGCACTGTCTTGTACTGCATGTAAGAGCCCCATTAAATTCAGGAGAGTGCTTCCGAGGTGTTTTGCATGCTAGAAGCTAGAGACAGCATTCAGAAGCTTTGATGAGACCTGTTTGAATGATTCATTTATGTATATGTGTCTCCAAAGCTTGTAGAACTGTTTTACTTGAATGCAATATCTAGGTGTACATGTATAATGTGGTGTAGTCAGGAGATGTCCCAGCTCCTTTTCCATCAGGAACTCACAGTGTGGTTCTGGGCAAGTAGCTTTGAAACGTCATGTAACTGTTTTCAAAATCGACTAAATATGATACCTAGTCCTAGCCCCCAGTTTTACTAAGGATATAAGACCAATTCATAAGAAATAAGTACAGAAGCAATAAACAGACTGTCGTACTACAGCGGGAAGGCAGGGGAGGTTGGGGAGGGGGGCCTGTAAGAGATCAACCGAAGGACTTGTGTGCATGTGTGTAAGCATAGCCAATGGATACAAGACACTGGGTGGTGAGGGGCAGGTGAGGGCAGGTACTGGGGGGTTGGGGAGGTAGGGGGAGGTCAATGGGGGGGGAAAGGAGACATATGTACTACTATTTGTAATACTTTAAACAATAAAAAATAGAAGAAAAAATAAGTACAAAAATGTGTGGCATACATATACAGTGGTACCTCGAGATGCGAGTTTAATTGGTTCCGTAACCTTGAGGCATGGGAAACTATGAGATGCTCGAGTCACGGTAAACTGGTGGGTTGTGTGCAGCCGGCCTATCTGCACGCTTACTCAACTGTTGCTCGTATCTCAACTGTTGCTCGTATTTCAAAGCAAAAATCGCTCGCTCGATGACTCGTATCTCAAAAATCTCATATGTCAGGGCACTCGTATCTCGAGGTACCACTGTACACAAGAATATTACTAGGCCATAGAAAAGAGGGGAATCTTACTATTTGCAGCAGCCTGAAGAGACCTAGGAGTGTATTATGCTCAGTGAAGGAAACCGGAGAAATACCAGATTATTTCACGGAGATGTGGAATCAAGAGAACAAAACAAACAAAATTCAAACAGGCTCATGGACACAGAGAACAAACTGATGGGTGGTCAGAAGGGAGGGAGTTGGAAGACTGGGTGAAAAAGGTAAAGGGATGAAGAACTACGAATGGGCAGTTACAAAATAGTCACAGAGATATGATTGGAGATGCGAATCCCTCTATGGGGAACGGGAAACTGGGGGTGGGTGGTGGCTGGGGTGGGGGGTGGAGAGGGAGCGGGGGTCAGCTGCCAGCAGCTGGGTTAGATGACCCTGATCACAGGCCAGGCCTAGGGACCTTCCTGGTGCATAAATTTCACGCACCGGGCCTCTAGTACAATGGTACCTCAAGATACGAGTTTAATTCGTTCCATAACCTTGAGGCGTGGGAAACTAGGAGACGCTCGAGTCGCGGTAAACTGGTGGGTCGTGTGCAGCCGGCCGATCCACGCGATGACTCCTATCTCAACTGTTGCTCGTATTTCAAAGCAAAAATCGCTCGTATCTCAAAAATCTTATATGTTAGGGGACTTGTATCTCGAGGTACCACTGTACTGTGATAACTAAGTATGGTGCCAGTGGATACTGGAAATAGTGGGGGGACACTTTGTAAAGCATATGATTGCCAACTACTGTGCTGGATACCTGAGATGAAGACATAATAACGTTGCATGCAAATTTTAATTGAACAATACAACGTAAAGTTCTTTAAAAGGGAAGTAAGTACAGAAGAGCATGCAAATACATAAAAAGAATCCCATTCGTGATTATTTCCCCGGGCAGTGTGTATCAGAATCAGGTGTTGTGAATTTTAAAAATCACAAATCAGCCGGGACCGGTTTGGCTCAGTGGATAGAGCGTCGGCTTGTGGACTGAGGGGTCCCAGGTTCTATTCCGGTCGGGGGCATGTACCTTGCTTGCGGGCACATTTCCACTGTGGGATGTGCAGGGGGCGGCTGATCGATGTCTCTCTCTCATCGATGTTTCTGACTTTCTCTCTCCTTTCCTCTCTTTAAAAAAATCAATAAAATATATATTTTTTAAAAATCACAAATCACAGATTCCACCTTCGATGTATTGCCTCCTCTCACCCCCACTGTCCCCCAACCCACCCTCACTGGCAATGGAGAGACATGATTCAGAAAGAGGGATAGAGACCACCGGAGTTGCGCACACGAGGCATATTTCTGAATGGAAGCTTCTGTGCTGTTAGTATAGTGGCCACAACCCATTCAGAACAGCACCCCGAAGGGAGGAAGTGGGGGTTGCATCTGAGCTGTTTTCCCCTCAGCCTGAGACGATGCTTCAGTCACAGGTAGACCCTGAGCACGTGTGGCAGGCAGGCCTACTGGCTGCGGGTAGGGATGGGGTCAGGATATGAGGGTTTGGTCTCAGCTCGTCCAGAGCTGTGTGACCTTGGGCCAGTCGGTTTCTCTCTCTGATCTGCCATTTACTGGTGATACGGAACTTTTGGGCGGGAACCCATAGTCCTTGTCCACCAGAGTCCAAGAATGAATCCACGGACAGAAGACGGTGTAGCAAAGGTGAGGGTTTATTAAAGAACACGTACAGACTCCCACATGGGGAAGGGGAGGAGTCCCTGTTTCTATGGTTTGTAAAGGCTGCAGGATTGGGGCCTTGATGTCCCCTCTGATTGGTCACTATTCCCTGGGACTGGTTACTATAGTAACTCCTGGGCTCAAAGGTCACATGGACATGGGACGTTCTCCTTCTCCCCTCCTTTCTTTTTCTTTCTTCTTCTTTTTTTTAAAATATATTTTATTGATTTTTTTACAGAGAGGAAGGGAGAGAGATAGGAAGTCAGAAACATCGATGAGAAAGAGACATCGATCAGCCGCCTCCTGCACACCCCACAGTGGAGATGTGCCTGCAAGCAAGGTACATACCCCCAACCGGAATCGAACCCGGGACCTTTCAGTCCGCAGGCCAATGCTCTATCCACTGAGCCAGACCGGTCTCGGCTCCCCTCCTTCCTTATTGATTTCCTAGTCCCTCTGGGCTTTCTCCTCCTCCTCCTCCTGGATGAAGGGCTTCCTTCCTTTGTTTTGTAAATAGAGACCTTTTGCTGTTCCCACCTCCTCATTCTATGGAAATGGACCCATTGTAACTTTTCAGCTCCCCTATTCTATGGAAATGGACCATCTGCTGTCTGCAGCCCTGTGTCACTCATGATCCCCTTAATTTCTAAAGTTTCCTAAACCTCTTTTCACCCCTAAAAACTCTGGTTTCACCGGCCTGCAAAAGCAGGTGATATGAGCCCTAGCAGGTTTGACTCCGTGGATAGAGCATCGACCTGCAGACCGAAGGGTCCGAGTTCGATTCCAGTCAAGGGTGTGTACCTGGGTTGCAGGCTCCTCCCTGGTGGGGGGCATGTGCAGGAGGCGACCGGTAGATGGGTTTCTCTCACGTTAATGTTTCTCTCTGTCTCTCCCTCTCTCTTCCACTCTATCTAAAAGTCGATGGAAAATATCCTTGGGTGAGGATTTAAAAAAAAGAAGAAAGTGATATGATATGGTGGGCCTTACTATTTTCCCAAGTACAGATTCTTGGGAGACAGATTTGGCCTTGAACTCTGGCCTCAGCTCTTATTTCCAATCTCTTGCCAATTAAGTGGCACCTCGTCTGCTAATTCCCGTCTGTTTTCTTCTCCAAATGACAATGTGCTGTGTGTGTGTTCCCAGCAGCACTGACTTCTGCTCTACCTCCTGCCTGTTTGGCTTCGGATGAGTTACACAGAGTGGTGGCGAGTCAACATGTAATTTGTGGAGGAACAGCCAACGCTGTGATGGGCTACTCCGGCTTTCAAAGGCCTGGAAACTTCCTAAAAACAGTGCCTGTGAGAAGATACTGGTCCACTAACCGCCCTGTCAAACTCACTATAGCTTACAAAGTGCTTTCGGAAACAGGATGTGATTTGACCTTCCCGGCTCCCTGAGAGTCAGCCAGGCATGGGTTGTTTTACGCTTTTTTTCAGGGTGCCTCTGAGGCCCAGGAATTTTAAGCGACCCCAAATACCTACTCTACTGGCGTCTTGTTTATGGACAAGGCTGACCGCCATCAGTATCATGTCTGTGGCGTTCTTCGCTGTCCAAAACACTTGTCGTGTCGTGTCATGTCACCAAGAATAACACTGCAGTCGACTAACCTGTTGATTTTGTTTACAGCCCATTGGACAGTTGAAGAAACCCGGTGGCAGAGAAGGTAGATTGTTCGTCAACTTCACGGAAACAGTAAGTAGTGGATTGAAGAATCCAATTCTCTGAGCTCTTCTTTAATGCCTTGGAAATTATATTCACAGTTTCTTTAATTATGTCTGTACCTCTAGAGCAGTGGTTCTCAACCTTCCTAAGACCGCGACCCTGGCATACAGATCCTCATGTGGTGGTGACCCCAACCAAGAAATGTTGGCACTGTGATGCATCGTGATGTAAATCTCTGCATTTTCCGCTGGTCTTAGGCAACCCCTGTGAAAGGGTCGTTTGATCCCCCAAAGGGGTCGTGACCCACAGGTTGAGAACCGCTGCTCTAGAGATTGAGAATCTTCTCTGGGGGGGATTATTTGATAGACTTGTCAGAAATCAGCCCACAAGCAGAGGGAATGCCCTATTTATACCAATTGCGTCTTTTCTTGGAAGTATCAAGAGACACAAAGAGAGATTATCGCGTCCATCAAAAGGATTCTTAAAATCAAGTTCCACTCAGTGACAAAGAGGAGTTCCCAAGCCGAGGTGCCACCCAATTAAGTCCTTGAATACAGGTGACTCCAGAGCCACTGCCAGTCTCACCGGCAGAGTGTCAGATGGCTTCAGTCTGATGTTCTCACCTGCCCGTGAACTCTAGCTGCTGAAAAAAGTCTTGTTCTGAATGGGTGACGGTTGCTATCCTCCAGGATGGGTTATAAGAAAGAAAGGAAACTTGCCAATGAGCTCTCTCTGTGCCAGGTTCACCCTTATTCTCTGGTCGCTCGGGGAGGTGGAGTCAGTTCATCTGAGCATTTTCAGTTCTTGGTTTACCGTTTTTCCTTCCCGCCTTTCTCAAAATAGGTTACTAATGAAGTTAGAGTTTCTCTATTACTGTGTTCTAGTCTTGCACCCCAATGCATTTATGGTGTTATATTTCTATTACACCTTATATATCCATGTGCGTTAATTTAACTGCTATATGTCTTGTGATGAGAACATATGATAGCATGCCTTTCTCTTTACACATGAGGAAAGGCGGTAAGAGTGTTGCTCACAGTAATAAGAAACTTGAGACATTGACCCCGGATTCAGTTCTGCTAACTATGGGACTCCTGCAGGATTTTCTCTCCACCTATTTGCTATCTATTTGAAGAAGATACCCTTTCTCCGGCTGCTTGTTATAATCATGGACTTAACTTCTAACCATGGGAGGATTCCTAGGTGGGTAGCATTGACCCCAAATGCTCAGTGGCTTAGAATAACTGTAGCTTTTCGTACAACTAACAGGTACAATGAGCAAGACTCTTGAACGGTTTAGCAGCTCTGAAAGGAAAAATCATCTCGGCTCAACTGTGTTCCCTTATAGGGTTGGTGCATCTAATGCAGGTTCCCCTTTCTGAGTTTCTCTCCTGCCCGGAGAATTCTTTCTGCTGCTCCTGGCGCTGCTTATCGATGTACCGGATGTGGTTGAGTCTCCAAATGAGAAACAATAGAGAGAAAAATAAACATTTACATGCGATGATTTATTGTCAGAGTGGTCGCGCCGGCGAGTGGGGATTCACTGTGGTTTGTGAATAATGTATTTACACTAGCACGTCTCCTGGTAAATGGATAAGATTGATGGTCAAATGAGAGACCTTAAGGATGATGGATGCTACCGCGGAAAAGCAGTCCATCTTTATCCGCCTCCATCCGCCCTGAGCTGGGGTGCAGGCAGGGATGCGGGGAGCGCTTGGCAGCGGGGGGCTTTCTGCTCCTTTCTGTCGATTCCTCCGGGAAAGGAAAGATCCCTGAGAGTTTGGACCCTTTGGTGAGAACGGGGTGGGCCCAGCGGCAGGGTGCGCCGGGACTGATGAGTACAGAAGGGGAGCAAAGCTACGAATCAGCTAGAATGGGGGGCCTTTGAAGGGGCTACGGGTGGGAGTCAGCACTTGAACCTGCAGGTGTGCGGCAGGCAGTGAGTTTCCCCTGCATTCCGGCTGGGGGCGGAGAGGACTGGATGCAGACTGGCTGGCGGCACCAATTTTCCATACAATGGCTTTTAAAAAAATGTATATTTTATTGATTTTTTTACAGAGAGGAAGGGAGAGGGATAGAGAGTTAGAAACATCGATGAGAGAGAGACATCGATCAGCCGCTTCCTGCACGCCCCCCACTGGGGATGTGCCCGCCACCAAGGTACATGCCCTTGACCAGAATCAAACCCGGGACTTTTCAGTCCGCAGGCTGATGCTCCATCCACTGAGCCAAACCGGCTTCAGCCTTACAATGGCTTTTGGTGGCTAGCAGCCGAGCAGCATCTGGCTTCTTTGTGTGGCTTATGTTTGTTTTGTGCAGACGGTGACCCGAGCATTGCTCCAGGCATTCAGATACATTAGGTCAGTGGTTCTCAACCTTTCTAAGGCCCCAACCCTTTAATACAGTTCCTCATGTGGTGGTGACCCCCAACCATACTTCATCACTGTAATTTTGCTATTATTATGAATTATAATGTAAATACCTGTGTTTTCCCATGGTCTTAGGCGACCCCTGTGAAAGTGTCATTCGACCCCCAAAGGGGTCGCGACCCACAGTTTGAGAACCGCTGCATTAGATAATGAGGTGGGCCATGTACCTGTTTCTGGGCAAGAGGCAGAGATAAATGACTAAGGAAGTAAGGGTGGAGGAAGTGGGGTGATGAAATGTCTCCCCTGATGAGTAAAGCGGGCTCAGGGGAAGGAGAAAGGGGGTGGGTACCGGGAAGAAGTGTTCTTTCATTTCAATATTTGGGGAGCCCTCGTTGGTAAAGGGATGTTTGCCGAGACCAGGAAGGAATTGAAGGTGCCAGCCTCCGTGGTACCTGCGAGGAGCATCTCCAGTTTGCTGAGCATGGGGGTCCACGAAGCAACTGGGGGGCAGGAGGGGAGGTGGACTTTGGCTCAAGAGCAATGGCCAGCGACCTGAAAGTCGCTGGAGGGCGTGTGGCCTATGATCAATTTGTTATAAGGGAATTACTCTTCCTTATATAAACTGGTTTAAATGTGCTCTTTGAAAACAATGATCACACCCCTGGAGGAAATCAGGGGGGTTGAAAATCTGCAGGTTTATCGTTTATCATCCTCTGCAGTGACGTGGACTTAACACCCGTCCGTGCTGGCGGTGTGCCAGGACCCCGTCTGAGCCCTTCATGCGTGATTCCCTAGTCTCATCTCCCCAAGGAGGCCATCAGGGGAGGACTGTTATTATTTTAATATGACAAATGAATGAACCGTCCCAAATAAGAGTGCTAGAATCACAGAGTCAGCACCTCAAGGAGCCTTTGAGGCCATGCTGTTACAGAGAACCGGAATAACCAAACCGTGCTCGGAGAGTTGGGAGTGACATTTATTACGCGCGGGTCCAGAGGAAAATGTCTCTCCAATTCTGGGCCCCCACATGGAGGAATTTTTCCTATGTATATGTTTTTACCTTCTCTGTCTCCCAAATATGGGATGTTTCCCACCTCTTTGCAAGTTCTTAAAGGGCCCCTCTGTGCTGAGGCCTTGAGACCTGAACCAAAGACCTGGCCTGGTGCCAGCACTGATCATTTTGTCTGGGGAAGGTTTAATGGCCTCTCTGGAGTGAGAATAGTCTCATTTTCCTTATTATTTAAGCAAGCACACATTTACAGAAGCCTATAGCAAGGTTAACATTTCAAACAGCGGTTTTTACATAAGATGGATGCTTCAATTGTGACTATCAGCCCACTCTCCATTGTCTGAAATGAGGGGTCCTTCTGTGGCAGCGATAGATCCTAACACATTTTCACTCAGTGGCTGCTGCTGAGTCTGCGATCCAGTGTCCCGAAGACGCCGTCATTAACTCGGGGTTCAGGAGAAACTCACTCATTTGCTGGAATAGTTAGCACAGGGACAGGCATAACTAGCCTTACAGTTCCAACATAAAGGAAAATCAATGACTAAATCTATCTGTATTTGCTGAAAAGACATTTGCAATAAACCATAGTGACATTCATTATGATGCCACCTTCAGAACTAAATGCATTGGCAGGTGGTAAAGGATCCGTCAGCGCGACTCCTGTGGAATTGCCCGTTCAGATCTGCCCGCCGCAATCCATTCAGCACCGATTCGCAGCCAATTAGCTCAAGCGATTTCGCATTACAACCTTTGGCTAAAGACAGGTTCCCGATGGGTTCTGTTTTTGGCTCCTGTTTCTTGCCGAGTCTTCAAAGCCTTCTGTGGTCCTGGTTCCTGAATGTCAGAAGAGCTCAGGCCAGTTTACAGCAGAGCAGCCCAGTAAAAACTAGTAACAGGGGGAGAGGCATATTCATTCTGGATGAGGAATAACGCCTCGCCCTTGTCTTTGAACGTGTCCTGGTTTGGCCGGAGTGACAGGAATGAACCGTGGGCTGGGGTGTGTGTGAAGGATTCGAAACTCTGGTGGTGTATTTGTTTTCTCAGGCTGCTGTAGTAAATAACCGTGATCTGAGTGACTTAAAATCATGTGAATGGACTGTCATGAAGGTCTGTAGGGCAGAAGTCTTAACATGCGTATCACTGAGCTAAAATCCAGGGGCTGGTAATCTCATTGGAACCATCTCCACAGTAAGATTGAGTCCTGCTCCCTCATGTCACTGTCCCCTCCTCTCCTGCCTCCCTCTTCACTTTAAAAAATATATATATATTTTTATTGATTTTTTACAGAGAGGAAGGGAGAAGGATAGAGAGTCAGAAACATCGATGAGAAAGAGATATCCATCAGCTGCCTCCTGCACACCCCCCACTGGGGATGTGCCTGCAACCAAGGTATGTGCCCTTGACCGGAATCGAACCTGGGACCTTTCAGTCCACAGGCTGACGCTCTATCCACTGAGCCAAACTGGTTTGGCTCCCTCTTTGCTTTCAAGCGCCTGTCTGAAGTCGCTAAGGCTGGACTGATAAAGTCACAAACATAGTGGATTCAGCAACAGCAACTTGTTGTGTTCTAGTTCTGGAGGCTGGAAGCCAGAGATGAAGGTGTTGGCGGGGCGGACTTCCTCTGAGGCCGTGAGGGAGGATGTGTCCAGGCCTCTCGCCCGGCTTCTGGTGGGTAGCTGGTGATCTCTGGCATTCTTTGGCTGGTAGAAGCATCCCTCCGACCTCTGCCTCCCTCCCTCTTCACATGCTCTTCTCCCTGGGTCTGTTTGTTTCTTCACGTCCACGTTTTCCCTTCGCAGGAGGGCACCAATCACAGTGGATTAGGGGCCCACCACACTCCTCCAGCATGACCTCCTCTGAACTAATCATCTCTGCAATCACCCCATTTCCAAATCAGGTCACAGTCAGAGCTGCTTTGGGTTGGGATTTCAACACGTGGATTCCAAACGGCCCAACGCAACCTGTAAGAGGAGCGTGGGATTTACATAGGGATGATCCAGTGTCCAGGAGTATCTCCCTTTCCGAGACCTTGAGTGCAGGCACCTCTGCAAGGTAGCAGGTGCCGTATGCACAGATCCCGTGGATTAGAATGTGGAATTCCACGGCGGGAGGGGGGCCGCTTCTCGGTCTGCCCCAGAAAGCTACTGGAGGCAGGTCTGATTGGAGGCCTCAAGGATGAGGGAGCTTCATGAAATGGGGGCAGAAGGAGCTGTATCCCCAGGATTTTGTGGAGAAGAGTGGTGCCTCCAGGAAACAACAGAGGCCGGAGGCTTGGAAACCTTTCACTCTCAGGCTGCACTCCGCTCAGTCTGACCTGGTAACTCTCCTCTATCTTTTTTTAAAAAAATATATTTTATTGCTTTTCCACAGAGAGGAAGGGAGAGGGATAGAGAGCCAGAGACATCAATGAGAGACATTGATCAGCTGCCTCCTGCACACCTCCTACTGGGGATGTGCCCGCAACCAAGGTACATGCCCTTGACTGGAATCGAACCTGGGACCTTGCAGTCTGCAAGCTGAAGCTCTATCCACTGAGCCACACCGGTTTTGACCCTCCTCTCCATCTTGAGGCGCCGCCGCCTGATTTCTATGGCACCGCCGCCGGCTGATTTTCTTTCAGCCTTCATTTCTCTTTCTTCTCCCTCTCCTGGAGCTGGCAAATCTCTGCTACTGGCCACACTGCGCTGGTCTCCTTTTCAGACCAAGTGGTCCTGGCACACAGACACACCCACTCGTTTCTGTATTGTCAGCGGCCACTCTCAGGACAGAGTGGCAGAATGGAGTAGCACCAGGGCAGGCGGAGTGGCCTTCGGAGTAAAGATATCTGTGGTCAGGCGTTTTGTGAACCTAAAACATCTTCCCCACCGGTGGCTAGTTTGCCGGAGTCTCCTCTTCCAGACTGAAAGGGCCCGGATTCCATCTTTTCTTCATCTTCTCTGTCTGTCCACATTAAGTCACCTTAGCCAGTCTCCTGTCGTTAGCTACCACCTCCTGGCTGAGGCCACGCACACTGATCTGACCCATTCTGACCCCTTCCCTGTGCGTCCCACATACAGACACCAAACAGCCTTCGCAGCATCTCCACTCAGATCAATGCTAGGAACCCCAAATTTCACGTTTCCTTAAAAGAGCTCTTGGACTCTCCCAAACACTCGAATCTGCTGCTTCTCACTAGTCAATGCCGTCATCCTTTGCTCCGTCCTTCAGGGTGAATAGATAACAGAAAGTCCTGATGCTCCTCTGTCCTGTACCCCACATCCGGTCCATCAGCAATCCAGTGAGCACCGCTCCTGCAATGCCCCAAATCTGACCCCTCCTCGCTTCCTCATTGTGTCCACAGCTGGCATCCCCGCCCTCAGCAGCCCCTCTCACCTGTAATCACCGAATGACACCACCCACTCCTGACAGGAAATCACTAACCAGCAGCCTTGTACTTTTTCTTTTTAAAATATATATTTTATTGATTTTTTTTACAGAGAGGAAAGGTGAGGGATAGAGAGTTAGAAACATGGATGAGAGAGAAATATCAACCAGCTGCCCCCTGCACGCCCCCTACTGGGGATGTGCCCGCAATCAAGGTACGTGCCCTTGACCTTTCAGTCCTCAGGCTGATGCTCTATCCACTGAGCCAAACCGGTTTTGGCCTACTACTTTTTTTTTTTTTAAGTAAATCTGACATTTCTTCCTACTATGGCCTCAAATTTAGATAAAAAGCTATTTCTATTCCTCATTTTGATACGCATTGCAAGAGTTCTTTCTAGAAAACTTGCTTCATTTGAACATTTGTAAGTCCCAAGGGTGGGAAGATTATGTAATCATAACATCAGCAAAGGCGGGGATTGCCAGTCTTTAACTGTTCTGCTTCTTATTGGGGAAGATATCTCACGTTTGTTTAATTTGCATTAGTTTAGTAATCGATACATGGATATTGCTTGTTTATATTCCTATTGGAGAGAAACTTTATGCTCAGCAATGGTTCTCAACCTTCTTAATGCCCTTTAATGCAGTTCCTCATGTTGTGGTGCCCCCCAACCATAAAATTATTTTCGCAATGACATGAATGAACCTGGAGGACATGATGCTAAATGAAATAAATTCATGACAAGAAGACAAATACATTGTGATTCCACTTATCTATAATAAGCCAGGGCTGCGAGGGAACCCTGGGTCCCAGGTGCCTGAGGGAAGCTGGTTCTGGCAGCCGGGGGAAGGAAGGCCCTCTCTTGCACGAATTTCATGCGCCGGGCCTCTAGCGTGCTATATAATGGAATAAAATAATTCCTCTTTCTGACTCCACGTTGCTCCATGAGCCTGCCAGTTACCATGACATGGCCCTGAGCACTGTGTCTTCGTGATGCAGGTACACATGCTAATCACTGGTGAGATCTAAGCTGGAGCCTCAGCATGGCCGGAATGACCTCCTGGCCTGAAGCTTCCTCCCGAGGAGATAAGGAAGGCATGTGCAACGTTTACAGTTGCTTCTGGAAAGATTTACGGGAACCGCTGGACTGAAACCCTGGCGCCTGTGGTTGGGTGACCGAAAGGAAAGAAATTTTATGACCCCCATCTGCACTAGCTGATCCCCAGATGTCGGTGGTCATCACCTCCCGACTTCATACCCCTCCGTTCCCCCTTCCCCTGGCATAAACAGCACACGCCTGAATTCTCTGCTTTCTCTAGATGGTTCTTAGGACTCGGGTCCACCATCTTCTGTGCTTGCTGGTTTTCCTTGTCCAGCTTCTTATTCCTTGACCTTGGCAGTGAGTAGTTGGAGCTTTAACTCATTTACACTAAGAGTTGTCAGAATCCTGGAGACAGAAAGTGGAAGGGTGGTTTCTGGGGGTTGGGGATGGAGGGAAGTGGGGAGATTATTGCACAGGTATAGTTTCAGTTGTACAAGATCAGAAAGAATTCTGAAGATGAATACTGGTTATGTGGTATGACATTATGAATATATCTTATACTGAACTGTACCCTTAAAGATGGTTCCCAGGGTAAATTTTATGTTAATGTATATTTTACCTCAATAAGATAATTAGAAAATAACTCATGCACACATTTTTTGTATATATGGAAATTTCTAGTTCTTTTGGGCATATAGCCAGGAGTGGAATTGCTAAGTCAATTTTTAACATTTTGAGGAATTGCCAAACCATTTTTCAAAGTCTCAGTTATATCTTTTCATATTCTTTCCTGCGATGTATGAAGGTTATAATCTCCACACCTTTATCAACACATTATCTTCTCTTTTGAATGTAGGCAGCCTCATGGAGATGAAGAACTGTCTCATTGTGGCTTTGATTTGCCTTTGATTCTCTAATGTCCAATGATGGTAATTATCTTATTAGGTGCCTACCAACCATTTGTGTTTCTGGGGAAAATGTCTAGTCATACTCTTTGTTAATTGGGTTTTAATAGTGTTGAGTTGTAAGCACTCTTTATATATTCATGATACAGGCCATTATCAGACAAATGATTTGCAAATATATATTTTAAATTGTGTGGATGTGTCTGCACTTTCTGGATGGAATTATTTGTAGCACAGTTTCTAATTTTGACAAAATATATTTTATAAACAGAATCATATCACCTGGCAGGTATAAAAGTTGAATGCAGGTCGAAACCCGTGTGGCTCAGTGGATAGAATGTCGGCCTGCAGACTGAAGGGTCTCAGGTTTGATTCCGGTCAGGGGCATGTATCTTGGTTGTGGGCACATCCCAGTGGGGGGTGTGCAGGAGGTGGCTGATTGGTGTCTCTCTCTCATCGATGTTTCTAACTCTCTATCCCTCTTCTTTCCTCTCTGTGAAAAATAAAAGTATATATATATATAAAAAAAAGCTGAATGCAGGACAAGTCAAGTGTTTTAGTGCACATTTCTATAAATGTTGATGAATACATATTGTCCTGTATTCCCAACCTAATCAAGACACAGAGCAATTCCATCACCCCAACAAAATCCCTTGCACTACTCTTTTCTGTCTGTACATTGTGATTTTTCTAAGAATATCACGTAAATGAAATCACAGACAATAGAATATCAGATGTGTGTCTGGCTTTAGTGAATGGAATTCTACTGAGTAGTTCTTTATATTTGAGCCTGCCCATGTTAGGATCCCTGCTTTTCATTTGAACCTGTGCTCATGGTTTCATTTTTAAGATTTCTCTGTCACTTGCTTTTAGCGGTGACATTTTTGTTCTACATATATAGCGCCTCTAACACTTCGCATTCGTGACTCGAGTCAATTATAGGAGAAAACCTTTTGGAGATGAAACTCTGCATAGAAACACAGTGTGTAAACACAGAAAAGCAGAGTTCTGGCTGAAACTGGTTTGGCTCAGTGGATAGAGCATCGGTCTGTGGATGGAGGGGTCCCAGGTTCGATTCCGGTCAAGGGCATGTATCCTGATTGCAGGCACATCCCCAGTAGGGGGCGTGCAGTAGGCGGCTGATCGATGTCTCTCTCTCATCGATGTTTCTAACTCTCTATCCCTCTCCCTTTTTCACTGTATATATATATATATATATATATATATATATATACACATACACATATAAAGCAGAGTTCTGCTTTGGGATTCTCAATACCAGGCCTGCCCTTCAGAGCAGAGGCTGAGTAGCAGTGGCCTCTTCCCGGAGTTATTCTGAGTTGATTCATCAACAAGGAACAACATTAAGATCCTGCTCTTCAGATCACTCTCAGAAGGAAGAAGAGGGGGAAACTTGAGAAATAATCATCCTAATGACGGGGTTCTGACCTGGGCACTCGTTTTCCTACTCTGTTCTGAGATGCCCCGAGCTCCCAAGAGGAAGTTAGGATACTCAGAAATGAGGAGCATTGTCTTTGCACAATGTGAGACTCGCTATGCGGAAGTGGATAAGAATAGCTCCAAATCATTCCAGAATATAGATCTAGAATGAGAGTGATGAAACAGATCAGAGGAGAGGACATTCTAAAAACAAGGTCCATGCCGAGACCGGTGTGGCTCAGTGGATAGAGCGTTGGCCTGCGGAATGTAGGATCCCAGGTTCGATTCCGGTCAAGGGCATGTACCTTGGTTGCTTGTGGGCACATCCCCAGTGGGGAGCGTGCAGAAGGCGGCTGATCGATGTCTCTCTCTCTCATCGATGTTTCTAACTCTCTATCCCTCTCCCTTCCTCTCTGTGAAAAATCAATAAAATATATATATTTTTTAAAAAAAGGTCAGCCAAAGGATGCAGGAGAAAATATGTAAGAAAAGCAGAATTTGGAGGCCCAAGAACCTTCCTGGGGTAAGGTTGGCAGGACCAGGAATACTGACATAGGTGCTACAGTATTAGAGACCAAAAATAAAAAGAAATAATAACAAAGCACAGCCAACCTTATGCATATTTACTACGAATCAGGCCTTGTTGAAAATGAATTCAGGTATTCCTCATCACCGTTGAATGAGTTGCACCTTGTTCTCAGCTTACAGACCAAATAGCTAAGTCGTTGAGCGGGGGGGTGAGGGGGGGTAACTAACTGGCCAGGACCAGACAGGTGCAAGCGGCCTCCACACTCCAACAATGCCTGGCATGTCTGCCCAGCCCACAGTCTCACCTTCTCTGCCTCCACCTCCTCCATGTGATGGCAGGGCCTGGCAGCGAGTGGGCAGAGGTAGGCCGGTGACTGGCACCAGCAGATCCGAACACACGGCCACTCCCTGGGTGGCTGGATCCCGGGCGGAGGCCGACCGCTGGGGCGTCTGGACAGTTCGGTGCAGGGTCTTCTTTCTGAACCGGAGGCTCAGGATGAGGTGACAAGTTACGGGGAGCAGAGAATGGGGGTGCATGACTGTGGCTGTGGATTCTAGTACGTATCGGGGTTGCTTCACTGGATCCTAAACGGAGGGGTGGGGCTGAGCCTCGGGGAGTCCCAAGGGCAGCCTGCCCAGCCAGGCCCAGAATTCTGGAACAAACACTCACCTGTCTGGTGTTAGCACCTGTGTGGGCTGCAAGCAATGCACAGGGCCAAGGTCATTGCCGCCCTGGGATTGTTCCCGCTCAGAGGCACCATTTGCTGTTTGCTCCACACATGGGCCAGCACTACGCCTAATAGTGCTTTTATTTTTTTTAATATATTTTATTGATTTTTTACAGAGAGGAAGGGAGAGGGATAGAGAGTTAGAAACATCGATGAGAGAGAAACATTGATCAGCTGCCTCCTGCACGCCCCCCACTGGGGATGTGCCCGCAACCAAGGCACATGCCCTTGACCAGAAACGAACCCGAGACCCTTCAGTCCGCAGGCCGACGCTCTGTCCACTGAGCCACACCGGTTGCGTCTGTATGGCCTCTTTTTTTACTCACCAGAGTAGAAACGATTGATACTACGCTTTTCTGAGACAAACTTTTCCATGGCCATTTTAATAAAACCCAAATGGAAATTCAATTTACTAAAAGCACATCCCTTTTTCATTTCCTCATTTTCTACTTAATTGGAACATTAACACGAGCCCGAGAGTAGGAAAAAATTAGGTTAACAACTTGCAAACAAATCTCTTAAATGCCAGTGAAAGAGTGGGAGGGGCTGCATGGCGTGTGGGTGACATCCGTGGCCCCCCAGGGGGGTGGGGTGCAGATTCTGGCAGGACAGGGTCCCTCTGGGGAACCGGTTTCCCTGCTGGTGAGAATCAAAGTCCAGAGCATGCAGATCCTTTGAAAGGTAAGTACGTTCACTGAGATGGGATTTCTACACAATATTGAGCTAGACTACACATCCTGTCCTCCAGGCCTGCAGTGTGCATATACATCGAACTACCGTATTTTCTGGCGTATAAGATGGCTTTTTCACCCAGGAAAATCTTCTCAAATGTTGGGGGTCATCTTATACTCAGAGTGTCGTATTATAGGGCGAGTATATCCCAAACTATATTTTAACTGGAAAAGTTGGGGGTCGTCCTATATGCCCAGTCGTCTTATATGCCAAAAAATACGGTAAGTCTAAATTTATGCTTTTATTTCATGCTCCTTGGAAGTTAAAACAAATGCCAGACACATTACAAAAGCAAAACCAAGATTGCCAAGAGGAATGGGTTTTGCTAAAACTAAGTGGTCGCTTGCACTGGGGCTGGGGCTGGGGCACGGACTCATTGTCCCAGGCCTCTCTTCCTCTGTCCAGGGAAGCCAATTTTGTCACCGCTGTCGCACCACCTCAGCCCCTTGGGCCCTGCCCTTCACAGTGATGTCATTTGTAGTTCACACGACAGGAATTCATCAGTTGCTGCTGAATCTGCTTTGTCCTTCTTTGTCCTTTGCCCTCCACAATCAAAGGAGCAGTGTGTCTCATGACAAGTCATTTGTGAACATACTCACAGGGTTGGATGCTGGAGTTGTGAAAGGATTTGAAAATAAAGCAGTCATATAGAGCTCAGAGAGAGAGGGGGGGGAAAGGGAGAGGGAGAGAGGGAAAAGGAGAGGAAGATGGAGAAGGAGGGGGAGAGAGAGAGAGAAAAGGCAAGGAAGAGGGAGAGGGAGAGAGAGAGAGAGAAGGAAAGTGAAGGAAAGAGAGAAAGAGAAAATATCCATTCTCAGAAGGACCTCTGCCTCAGTAGTGAGTACCTGGATGGATGGGAGGATGGAGCCAGAGAAAGAGGCCACCTTTGGTTGGGCAAATACATGCAAACTTCAAGCATCCATGCACGTGATGGTCAGGGGTCCTGCTCCACACTGAACACCCGTGCCGACAGACAGCTGTGGAATATGCTAGTAGGCGGGGGCTGGGGGCTATGAATTGTGTCCTCTTTCCCCATGCCCAGTGGCAACTGGGGACCTGGGCCCAGGCCTGGCAAGAGGAAGTCTGAGCGACTGAAGGGCATCTGGGCCCAGTCAATGGATGCTCTCCTTCCGGTATTTCTTTCTAAGTGTATTTCTGCCAAGAAATGGCAGCGGTCCTCACAGATTTGTGGCTGGCTCTGATTAAATACCAGCAGGAGTGTGACCTTTCACCCTGCCCTGTCCCAGACCTTCCTGTCAGGGATGCTCAGGATTGAGACATGCCATTTGGAAGACAGTCTCAAATCCTTGGTTTTCTTCATCAAGGCAGCTTTCAGGAGGAATGGAAATACCCAACTTCTGTGGAACAGTCTTAAATGGGGGGTATTACAACCCACGGCATGAATTGAATTAAGACTGAGGATTATTTTTCTATGGGCAGGTTAGGAAAGTATGCTATCGATCTAAGCTTTGAGATTAGGAAAGTAGCCATTGCGTTTTTTTCGACAGAACTTTCAATTTCATGCTAAAATTCTTTTAGAGAACACGGGTTTCCAGATGGTCTGATTGTGATAATCATTACAATTAGGCCAGAATTTAATTTTGATGTTTTTCACGGAGAGGGTTATTTTAGCTTCTGAATAATTTAAACCAATTTTTTGGTTTACTGTATTCAATAAAGAAAACCAATTGAGTTTAGATTCCTTTTATTTCTCTTGGTTAGTCTCTATGTGTTTTGTCTCTTATTTAAGCCAGTGGCTTGTGTATCCTTAGCTGCATTTAATACAAGATGCCTATCTTCCATGGAAATGAAGGCTTACAAAGGCTAGGTAATTTCAGCTACATGAGATCAGACCTGGATTTGAAATTGTCTGTTCCGTGATCCCAAGTTCTGTTTACTTTCTTTTCCCCTCGGTGATACAGTCTATCAGCTGTTGCTCCATGGCTCAAGGAGAAATACCTCCTTTATCCTATCTCATTTTTTCTCTCATCCATAACAAACTAAATTTGAATTAGTTCATGGTCAGTCCTATTCAGGTCTAACATTTTTCATGTGAACTCCAAATTACCAGTCTAAAATCTTTTTGTATAAAATATTCATACACAGGGACTTAGTGGAAATATCTTGGCTATCTCTTATCTTTTGTGGTTTCGAAAACAGACTACAATGTAAAGTTACTTTCTACTGGGGTAAGTAATGGCTTCTGTGGTCATATAAAAGCATAATCTGCCATTTTATTTTATTTGTTTATTTAATAATGACTCAAATACTTACATACATTTACATCTATATTATATATATATACATATCTCTATTTCTATCTCTATCTCTATCTCTATCTCTATCTCTATCTACCTATAGATATAGATATAGATATATATTACGCCAATACATATGTATTCTTATAGAGGTAGGCAAAAGCCTCATGAAATTTTAGATCAATGAATTCATTTTAAAGTTAAATTGCATTCTTTAGGGTAGATGCTTAATCATTTCAATATAGAGTGTCCTAAAAATTTATATACAGATACTTTGAAAAACTATAAAGGTGGTTTTTATTAAAATACATTTGATTTTCAAAATGGAACTATCATCTGTTAAAGTGTGTATACATTTTTGGGGAACACCCTATATATAAGGGTGGTGCAATTCTGAATATATTGCAGAAGTCAAGAAAATTGGAAATAGAATTCACACTCATTCACTTTGAAGGCGTCTTTACTTCCACCAGCTATCTCTGCGGTTCTGGGAAGTCTGTGATTCCATGAAGTGGGCAGCAACTCAATGGGAAATTCTTTCTGTGTCTCATGGTATCTCTTCCACCGCATGATACTTTGAATCCCAATACCCGCATTTCATCGAAGCCATCAGCCATGCCCTTATATCTTCCTTGTGGCTTAATGTCCCCCAGGAATGGCTGATCACTCAGCGAGAACATCCCCTCTCCTGAATCCTGGGGGTTTCTCAGAACTCTTCTGATTCTCAGAATTTGAAGGGACAGTTAGCTAATGCTCTAAACCTGTCCCCCTGACCTCGCCATCTGCTTGCATTACAAACTAGGCAAATCACTCACGTTGCTTCTGCTTTTCCAAGTGGCAAGTCGACATGATGTCTGTCTCCATCACGCAGAAGACACATGATTCCTGGCCACCTCCGCCCTGTCTTTCGGGACCCATCAGGCCCCATCAGACCCCTGTGCGGACTGATGAGGGGACAAGGAGCACACTGACATGTCAATGCGGATTTGCAAGACCTTCCCCTGTGTCTTGCATTTCTCCTGCTGCGTGTGTTTTACCGGTAGCAAGTGGACTCAGAATCTCACTACACCTCCTTTTTTTGGCGGTGTGTGGATCCATCTTATTATTAAGATAAATATTGTTTTGGAAAATATCTGGCATGCCATTCTGTCCTCAGAGCTGATGTTCCCAAGAATCAATGGTGGGCTTGTTAGCTGAATTATCTGTCTCTCCTAGGAGGCTGGTCTCTCTGAGGTTAGAGCTTTGCCGCATTCATCTTTATTTTCAGCAGTTCCTAGTCGAGTATCTGGAGTGGACTGCCTTACTGACTGACTGATCTGGTTGAATGAGACACAGTAAGAGATATTCCTTAGCCCCATTATTGAAGAAGGCCCAGAATTTTTTTTAAAATATATTTTATTGATTTTTTACAGAGAGGAAGGGAGAGGGATAGAAAGTCAGAAACATCAATGAGAGAGAGACATCGATCAGCCACCTCCTGCACACCCCCTACTGGAGTTGTGCCCGCAAGCAAGGTACATGCCCTTGACCGGAATCGAACCAGGGACCCTTCAGTCTGCAGGCCGTCGCTCTATCCACTGAGCCAAACCGGTCTTGGCAAGGCCCATACTTTTGACCAAAGACTCTAAAGTAGTAAAATGCCCCAGTAGAAACACCTCTATCCTGGTTATTTAAACTACACCCTTTATTTATACTATTTAAATATATTATATTTATTCTATAAAAAAGCAGGGTATGTGGGAGGATATCTAACTGCAATTGGAGCTTAAATTTGTGAGATTGATAAAACTCCCATCTGTATAGAAAAGATGGGAGGAAATTCCAGACAGCGGGAACTGAGGCAGGGCGGGTTCAGGAGAGGGATGAACTTGGATACGGACTTGGTACACGTGGGAGGGAAGGATGCATTTTGCTTAGTCTGAGTCAGAGCCCTGCTGAGAGGGAGTGGATGACTCTGATTTTGGGGGGTCTCAACCATTAGCTAGCGGCACCTAAAACATGCACAGGCCAGCTGTAATTATAACACTTTGCAATCATCTTTCACCCTGTATTGGTTTCACAGCCATTTAGAGTGTTCTCGTAGATATTATAGGTTTTCCTTTTTTTAATTCCCTAAGGGGTAGGAAATGCCAGATAGCTTTGCCAATCTGAAGACCGAGGCTCCTTTTGCTGTCCGCTTACACACTCCTGCAAGGTGCCTCTCCGTTACTTGCCTGTGGATTCACTTGCTTGTAGAAGGAACCAGAATCTTCTGGAGCAGGTTGTATGGTTCTAAATGTTTAGCCTCCAAATGTTGCATACTTTTTCATGATGTTCATGGCAGGGAGAAAGAATACCTACAGTGAGGAATGAAAATGCAGACAGGATAGTATTGTTTGCACTGACCTTCTAATCCCCAAGTTCACTGTTAAACCGGGCTCGGTCTGTTATGAATCACCTGGAATCTCTAGCTGGATTTGTGATGTGTGTTCTTTTGTGCGTCCGGTCGTGTTTTGCTAGTCTTGCTGCCATTCCTGCTAATTTGGCCAGTGGGGCGCTCATGGAATATGGTGGCTCCACCCAGGTTACCGTGAACTTCAGACCTCACCCCTGCACTCCAGAAACTGGCGTTTTATGAGCGGGGCAAGCATTAGAGTGAAACTTCTAGTAAAAGGGAATAGTTCCTCAAACTATTTGTCTCAGACCGAGAGCTGGTAAACAAACAATGTGAGAGTTTGTTACTTTAGGTTTTCTGCTCACATGTATGGGTGTGTGTGTGTGTGTAAGTATATATATGCACATATGTGTGTATATATGGCTACATATATATAGTGTATATGTGTATAGTGTGTTTTAATACGTTTCTTTGAATCCAGAATTAAAATATGCACATGGCCGAAACCGGTTTGGCTCAGTGGATAGAGCATCGGCCTGCGGACTGAAAGGTCAAGGGCATGTACCTTGGTTTTGGGCATGTCCCCAGTAGGAGGCATGCAGGAGGCAGCTGATCCATGTTTCTCTCTCATCAATGTTTCTAACTCTCTATCTCTCTCCCTTTCTCTCTGTAAAAAATCAATAAAATATATTAAAAAATACTAAATAAATACATGTACACCACACAAATGCATGTTTCAAAACATAGAATAGCTGTGCAGAACATCCTTGAACTCAATGAAATTTACTCTTGTCAGAGGGAAAAAATGCTTTGACAACTAATATACACACACATACACATATACACATACACATACACACACACATACAGCACACCCATCCATATGGGCTATAGCAATACTCACCTAATAATTAAAAAAAAATTGAAATATTTAGAAACTATCAACAGGGCAGATATTAGAACTTTAAATTAAAAAAAAAAAGAAACTCTGTGGCATGGCTTAGTGGCTGAGTGTCAACCTCTGAACCAGGAGGTCAGAGTTCAGTTTCAGGCAGGGCACATGTCCCGGTGGCCAGGTCGATCCCCAGTGTGGGGTGTGCAGGAGTCAGCCGATCAATGTTTCTCTCTCATCCTTGATGTTTCCATCTCGCTCTTCCTTCCTCTCTGAAAGCAATAAAAATGCATTAAAGAATAAAAAAGGAAATAAACTCTTAGAAAGTCGGAGGAATAGCCAAATACTTTTCTAATTGGGATCCGGAAAGCAACTCAAAGAATTGAAACGGACATCTGCTTGGCCTGCCTTGAGTTTGGTTGGGAGGAGTGACATTACACACAATTTTCCTGAACCCTCGGGGACAAAGAAATGCACCTCTTCTGCATCCCCCTCTCCCCCCCACCCTGCACTTGCAGACAAGCAGCTCATTGACAGTGAGGATTCGATCAGGGAAGCCTTTGGCTCAAACATTGAACCCAGCCATTGTCGCTGTAACTCGGCAATCACGAATCCATTCCAAAGACATTTCCAGGCACACAGGACCAGGGTTCAGGAATCAGAAGAAAAATATGCGTGAGACAGTTTGCATATGCCAAAAGTGGCTACAGCGCTATTTCCTGCCCCGCCTTCTCTTCCAGAATGTTCCATATCCCCTGTAGGGAGGTAGAGTCTATACCCACCTCCTTGAACTTCTTCAGGCCATTGCCACAGGGTTAACTGATAGAGCACAGCCCCTCTGCCTCCCGGCGGGGGCAGGTCAGACATGCAGTTCGGCTTCTGGTTCTCCTGACACGCGTTCTTTTGAGTGTTGCTTGGGTTTTGTGGCAACATCTGCCTTCTTCATCAAAACCACTTATGCCGAAACCGGTTTGGCTCAGTGGAGAGAGCGTCGGCCTGCGGACTGAAGGGTCCCAGGTTCGATTCCGGTCAAGAGCATGTACCTTGGTTGCGGGCACATCTCCAGTGGGAGGCGTGCAGGAGGCAACTGATCGATGTCTCTCTCTCATCGATGTTTCTAACTTTCTATCCCTCTCCCTTCCTCTCTGTAAAAATTCAATAAAATATATTAAACAAACAAAGAAACAAACAAACAAACAAAAAACCACTTATCATGGCTGAATCCGGTTTGGCTCAGTGGATAGAACGTCAGCCTGTGGACTGAAGGGTCCCAGTTTCGATTCTAGTCAAGGGCGTGGACCTTGGTGGCGGGCACATCCCCAGTGGGGGGCATACAGGAGGCAGCTGATGGATATTTTTCTCTCATTGATGTTTCTAACTCTCTATCCCTCTTCCTTCCCCTCTGTAAAAAATCAATAAAATATATTAAAAAACAACAACAACAAAAAACCACCTATCATGTATCAGACCACCTGTCATGTGTCTGTCCCTCTGGCAGGTTTTAGTGGGGAAAGGGAAGAGGAGATTCTGTCCTTGTCTTAAAAGAGCCCATGCTTGACGAGACCGGTTTGGCTCAGTGGATAGAATGTCAGCCTGTGGACTGAAAGGTCCCAGGTTCGATTCCTGTCAAGGGCATGTAGCTTGGTTGCGGGCACATCCTCAGGAAGGGGCGTATAGAAGGCAGCTGATCGATGTCTCTCTCTCATCCATGTTTCTAGCTCTCTATCTCTCTCCCTTCCTCTCTGTAAAAAATAAAAAATAAAATAAAAAATAAAAGAGCCCATGGTTGGTGGCAAAGACAGAACACCCCCATGGGCAGCGCAGGGTACCGGGCGCTGGAAGAAAGATGGTGAAGAGGCACCTGCCTGGGTGGTGGGGGTCTGGATGGGGAGGCAGAGCAGCCAAGATCCTAACCCAACCGGTGAGCGCTCGGTTCTGCGAGGCAGATGCCAAGGAAAGAATTCTGGGCACAGGCAAAGGGAGGAAAAGCGGGCCCCGAACATCAGCTATTGGAGAAACTGCAGAGAGTTTGGCGCAGCCCGGAGAGCGGAGTTTCAGTGCGGCTGGAGGGAGCAGGCTCACGGGGGGCCTGCTTTCTCCGGGGTCACCCCCTTCCGAAGGTGACCGGGAGAATCTTTGCAAGCGCATGTAACTGTATGTGAATGAGGGGAGAGGAAGAGAGAGCTAGAAACATAGCGTGGGCTCTGGGGTCTGCACCTTCAAATGGTCATTATGCCAAGACCGGTTTGGCTCAGCGGATAGAGCGTCGGCCTGTAGACTGAAGGGTCCTGGGTTCGAATCCAGCCAGCGGCATGTACCTTGGTTGTAGGAGGCAACAACCATCGATGTTTCTGGCTCTCTGTCCCTCTCCCTTCCTCTCAAATCGTCAGCATCCCTCGCAGGGCCGCTTTCTGTGGGCACGGTTTTGGGGCCTAGAACATACTCCTCGATGAAAAGCCATCTCACTTTTGCCTCCGTGAGAATTCCGTCATCCACTGTCCCCCCGACAGAGGGCATTCACCCCAATGCTGGCACCTAACGTTCCTGGGAGAAACGGAAGCAGAGGCAATTGCTCCCCAGTGCCCCCCACATTCTGTTCTTCTTGCCCAAACTTGCAGGGTCCCATCAACACACGATGGCAGTCATGTAGGCTCTGTGGCTCTGCCAGACCCGTCCAGTCTCTCGGAGATGCACGCATCACCATTTCAGGACGCCCCGCCCCGCACAAACCCCATCGTGAGCCTCTCCCCACTGTCAGGAAAGCTGGCGGTAAATCATTCAGGATAAAGATAAAATACAATCCCAGAGGAAATGGCGAGTGCCCGCAGGTCATGACCAGCGACGGCCCCTGGGACACGTGATGCTCTGCAGCTGGGGCCTCGGCTCCTTAATGAACCTCCCCATCTCCATGCTGCTCTCCGCCTGGGGTTATCTGATCGGCCTGAGCCTCATCATTCATCATCTCCGCCCCGGAGGGCCATTTCTGCAGAAAAGCAGCCCCATCTTTCTCCCCTGGCGCTGATGGGGCTCTAAGCGCTGGACCATATTCTTTTCCTTCAGCCGTGGAGCTGCCGGCCAGAGGCTGACACCGGGCAGCAGAGTTTGTGTTGAGTTGTGTTCCAGGAGAGCCAGACCTTCCGAGTGTGGCTCCTGCAATTCCAGGGGGGATGCTCCAGCCATCAGATCTGGCTTCCTGCATCTATTTTTGAAAAGAGCCCATTGTGTGAATGTCCCATGGCCCCTTTTTAAACCTTTTTGCGACAGCAGGGATGCACCTAAAGAATAGCATGCTGCCGAAAGCGGTGTGGCTCAGTGGATAGAGCGTCGGTCTGCGGACTGAAAGGTCCCAGGTTTGATTCCGGTCAAGGGCATGGACCTTGGTTTCGGGCACATCCCCAGTAGGGGGTGTGCAGGAGGCAGCTGATCGATGTCTCTCTCTCATCGATGTTTCTAACTCTATCTCTTTCCCTTCCTCTCTGTAAAAAAAATATATATATATATATATATATATATATATATTAAAAGAAAAAAAGAATAGTATGCTAAGTGAAATAAGCCAGTCAGAGAAAGACCAATATCATGATTTTACTTACCGTATTTCCGGCCTATAAGACGACTTTTTAACCCAGGAAAATCTTCTCAAAAGTCAGGAGTCGTCTTATACACCGGGTGTTGTCTTATAGGGCGAGTATATCCCAAACTCTATATTTTAACTGGAAAAGTTGGGGGTCGTCTTATACGCCCAGTTGTCCTATGCACCAGAAAATACGGTAAAATGCAAACGGGCTCATAGAAACAGAGAGTAGACTGACAGCTGTCAGAGGGGAGGGAGGTTGGGGGACTGGATGAAAAAGACGAAAGGATTAAACAAAGGAAAAAGCACACACTCATAGACCCAGGTATTCACCAGAGGGAAGGGGGGTAGGGGGGGGAGGTAGGAAAGGCTAAAGAGGATTAAATGGGGATGAAAGACTTACCTTGGAGAGGGGAGCACACGGTACAATGTACAGATGATGTGTGATAGAACGATGTACCTAAAACTTCTATCATTTTATTAACCAATGTTCCCCAACAAATTCAATAAAAATTAAAAAAATAAAAACAAAACAATGCTCTCTAAAAAACGACCGTATTTTCCAGCATATAAGACGACCCCCAACTTTTCCAGTTAAAATACAGAGTTTGGGATATATTCGCCCTATAAGATGATACCCGGCGTATAAGATGATCCCCGGCTTTTGAAAAGATTTTTCCCGGATTTAAAAGTCATCTTAGCCGAAACCAGTTTGGCTCAGTGCATAGAGCATCGGCCAATGGACTGAATGGTCCTGGGTTTGATTCCAGTCAAGGGCATGTATCCTGGTTGCGGGCACATCCCCAGTGGGGGGCGTGCAGGAGGCGGCTGATCGATGTCTCTCTCTCATCGATGTTTCTGACTCTCTATCCCTCTTCCTTCCTCTCTGTAAAAAATCGATAAAATATATTTTAAAAAAATATTTAAAAAAAGTCATGTTATACCCCAGAAAATACGGTATCTTGCTCCATATTCCCATACTCCACAGATGCACATAGTCTATTGTGAAGTTATATTTGCTGTCGATTTGTAAACTGCTCCTCAGTAAGGAACAGAGGACAGCTCTTTATTTAGGGGTTGCCCAGCTCTCCTGATTCTCTGACATGTGTTTCATACAGTTCCCAACCCACGTTGCTCTGGGTGTACTTATTTTCACTTTTTGGGGGTCATTTGAAAAGAGGTTTGGTCTCTGTAGCCTAGACAGTGATATGGCTAAGGTTTTGCAGGACAGAATGTGGTAACCTGATTCTAGAGTTTCCCCAACTTGACTCATTGGCATACTGGCTGTGCAACATCGGGCAAGTATGCAAGCCCCAGTCTTCTTCTCTGTAAAATGGGGAAACAAGTAATAATTCCTTCAAGTATCACGAAGAGGAAAATTCAGACCATTCTAGGAGGAGCATTTAGCAAGGTGCCTGGCATCCAGAAAGCTCTCAACCTATGCATCTGGCTAGTCACATCATTATTTCCATCCTCTTCGAAAAGAACGACAAATGCCTGTGTTGTGTTGTTTATGGACGACAAATAAAGCCGCACCATTGTGAAGTCCCAAGGTTCCCGTTTCTTCCTGGAATGCTCTGTACCCCAGCCTGCTACCTGTGTGTTCTGGGTCTTTGTTCTTCTTTTAGACAGAAAAAAACTCTCGGCAGAATATTCACGCCTTGTTGCTTCATGTACAATAATATTGAAATCCAACATTCTCTTCCAAATTTCCCCTGCCCTGGGTTGTAGCTGTTGGTGGGTCCCTACTTTGATCCATAGAAGGGCCAAGACATGTTTGTTCGCTCAGTAAGTCCCAACATCATAGAGACAGTTGGTGTCATTGTTGAACACACACACACACATACACACACACACACGCTTTCAACTCAAGCGAATTGGGTTCCAGTGAGAAGACTGCCAGTGACCGGTATGTGTCCCTGACCAGTTTCCGTAACTATGACACTCCTCTCTTTCTTCCTTTAGCGGACAGATCATAACTGCCAATTAAGGTTTTGGCAAGAATTAGAGAAATAGCTAGCCAAGGGAATGGTAAATACATGTTGATTAATAAATTCAGCCAGTACTTAGCGTGCAACTAGGCGGTGATTAGCTTAATTGCCTGTTCAGAGGGAGCTGTAAGGGGTAGGTGTGCTCCACTATTTCACTGGAGGGTGAAGCTTCTTCTTCTTCTTCTTCTTCTTTTTTAATATATTTTATTGATTTTTTACAAAGATGCAGGGAGAGGGATAGAGAGTTAGAAACATCGATGAGAGAGAGACATCGATCAGCCGCCTCCTGCACTCCCCCTACTGGGGATGTGACCACCACCAAGGTCCATGCCTTTGACCGGAATCAAACCCGGACCTTTCAGTTCACAGGCCAACGCTCTCTCCACTGAGCCACACCGGTTTGAGCTGAAGCTGCTTCTTTTGTGTCCAGTAAAATCCTTGTCCCTTTCTGAGGCCGTGTCAAGCCACCCGCGGGCCGGTGAGGACGCAGGGCGGGCGGGTGGGCGCCTGGGCCTTCCTCACCCCTCTGGGAGCTGGCCAGCCCAAGGCTGATTTCCCCTGGCGCACCCACAGAACCACCCGTGGGTCCTGTGCACCTGGGGGAGAAGGAGACCATCACTGCGGTTCCTCGTGGCAAAGGCAGAGCCCCCCTGGCTGGCTTCAGCCGGAAAGTGTAGTCTCCCCCCACCCCCCAGGTCTGTGGGTGGCTGCGGAGAGACAGGCTGAAAATCATGCCTCTTCCGAGGAGGGCTGGCACCCCAAAGCCATTCCATCCGAGGCTCGGAGCCAAAGGGGCACCCGTCTCCTCGGAAACCTGCCCCTCCCCCGGGAGCAAAGCGGCCTGCAGGCCTCGGGGGCTGTGCTCTGGCATCCCGGGACGGCTGCTCGGTGCGGTTTTTCTTGCCCTCGCCGCCCACTCATCTTGCCCAAACTTTAATATTTCCTCCCGCGGCTCTGACATCCATCTGCAGGTCCCCGCTGACAGCGAGCCCCCGCTCCCTCCCTCAGCCCTGTCTGACACGTCTTTCACCCAGATCTGGCCCTGGTGTTTCTCCGGGCGGAGTCCTTCACACCCTCGTGGGGCACGCACAGGCCCAGACCTCCGGGTCTCTGTCTCCCTGTCACTTCCTGCCTTTGCCACCCTGTGCGCTCGCTGAAGATGGAAGAGGGGCAGAGGCAGGGGTCCTCGGAAGAAAGGCAACACCAGAGGTAGGGCCCCGAGAGATGTCCTGTTGCTTGTTTGGAAGACGCAAGGAGGGGGCCCTGAGCCCAGGGTGTGAGTGGCTTCTTTGAGACCTCAGAGGCCGGCAGATGTGTTCGCCCTGTGGCCTCTGCCAGGAAGGAGACCCCACGGTCACCGGGTTCTGGCTCAGCGAGAAACTGGCCGTCACTCTGACCCACAGAGCGAACGATAACACGTGTTTCATAGTGAGTTGATCCCAGCCGCTCAGCCAGGGGTCATTCGTCAGGGAAGTAACGGAACCTGAATACACAAAGGGAGGGAAGCATCTGCACGCCTGAGGATGACAGGACCTCGTTTTGGCAGATGAAGTTGCGTGGGAAGCCAGGACCCAAGTTTCTGGGGGTGCTCATGAATCTCGGGGCACATAAACCTACCAGCCTGCCTGCCTCCTACCCTTTACCTGTATCTCCAGGGACAGCCAAAGAGTCTTTAACGCAGCGGTTCTCAACCAGTGGGTCGCGACCCCTTTGGGGGTCGAACGACCCTTTCACCGGGGTCGCCTAAGACCATCGGAAAATGCAGATATTGACATCACGATGCATCACAGGAGCAACATGTCATGGTTGGGGGTCACCACCCCATGAGGAGCTGTATGCAAGGGTCGCGGCCTTAGGAAGGTGGAGAACCGCTGCTTTAAGGATTATGGAAATGTAAGGGGCCAGTCACAGGGCCGCTGTCCCTGTGTGTGGGGGGCGGTGAGGGAGCGGGCTGTGGCAGGAGTTCTTCAGACAGTGACAATAACGAGGGTTCATCGTTCAGTATGTTTCTGGAGCTGTACATGATTTCTGATCTTCACCCCAAAAAGGAAGAAAAATTCCTAGTGAGGATGTATTATTCCATCTATTTAAAAAATTGGAGCCCCGGCTGGTGTGGCTCAACCACGAGGTCAAGGTTGGGTTCCTGGTCAGGGCACAGGCCTGGGTCGCAGGCTCCCACCCCCAGGAGGGGACATGCAGGAGGCAGCCAGTCAGTGATTCTCTGTCATCACTGATGTGTCCCTTTCTCCTCTCTGAAATGAATAAAAAAATATTTAAAAAATTACGCCAAAACCGGTGTGGCTCAGTGGATAGAGCGTCGGCCTGCGGACTGAAAGGTCCCAGGTTCGATTCCGGTCAAGGGCATGTACTTTGGTGGCGGGTGCATCCCCAGTGGGGGGCGTGCAGGAGGCGGCTGATCGATGTCTCTCTCTCATCGATGTTTCTGACTCTCTATCCCTCTCCCTTCCTCTCTGTAAAAAATCAATAAAATATATTGAAAAATATTTAAAAAGTTAAAGTGAAACAGCGGGGAGCCCCCTAAGTTACCCCGGGGCGTAGAACAGAAATCAGGGCGCCTCTGTCAAGGCAGAGAGAGGTCTTTCCCACGGAGCCCGCCTGCTTTACCATGTGCCTCGCAGCCTCCCCACCAATTGGCACCTCTTTTCCATTTTGGGCTAAGAAAAGGCAGCTGGCATTCGCTGCCATGGGCATCACACCTCCGTTTCTGAGATCCGCCCCCTCCCACCAGGAGGCCCATTCTGTGGCTGAGCGGTTGCTGGGTTGGATGTTCCCGCTCAGGGTTGTTCATGGTGCTGTAGTCAGGCTGCCGCTGGCTGGTGGTACGCAGACCCATCAGGCCACTCCCCTGCCATCACACCCAGCGCCGCTGTCTGTCCCGCGCGGTGCTGGGTGGGCAGGGGCATGGAAATCGGAGGCTGTGGGGACGTTTTCCCAGGACAAACTGTGTCCTAACCACGCGACCTGCTCTCCTGGTGGCTGTGCTCTGCATGCCCATGCACCCCTGTCCCTAAAGAGGTTTGGATGACACTGAGGCTTTAAAGGGAAGAACGGGGTTGAAAGGCAGGTTAGTCAGCGGGGCCTGAGTCCTTTTTTAAGCTTTTATACCTGGTCCCATAGTTAAGGCAGCATTTGATTTCTCTTCCTCCCTCCCTCCCTCCCTCCCTCCCTCCCTCCCTCCCTCCCTTCCTTCCTTCCTTCCTTCCTTCCTTCCTTCCTTCCTTCCTTCCTTTTCTTCTCTCCGATCACATTAATGTCACCAGTCATGGGTGGTGGAGGGACAGGGAATAGGTGTCCAGCAGGGAGGGTTGTGGCATTGATCCAGCGGCGAGAGAAGAGAGCAGGAGAGCCGATGAGCAGGTGCATTCCAAGCCAGAGGCCTGACGTACACGCTCCTGTTTTCAACCTGCAGAGTTTCTGCACAGCACATACCATCATCCTTCCTTCGAAGATGAAGAAACTGAAGTTGGGCAAGCAGGGGAAGACTTCTCCCTTTTTTTTTAAGAGGGGGTTGCTCTCGGGGACAAGGCTGCGTTCGGGTTGGAAGGCTGGGGGTGGCCAGGGCAGACAGGCTGTTTTAAAACCTTTTAAAAAAAATATATTTTATTGATTTTTACAGAGAGGAAGGGAGAGGGATAGAGAGTCTGAAACATCGATGAGAGAGAGACATCGATCAGCTGCCTCTTGCACGACCCCTCCTGGGGATGTGCCCGCCACCAAGGTACATGCCCTTGACCGGAATGGAACCTGGGACCTTTCAGTCCGCAGGCCGACGCTCTATCCACTGAGCCACACCGGTTAGGGCAAGACTTCTTTCTTTATAGAGTTTCCTTGGCTCCGCATCTCCTGTACTTCCCCTGCCATCGGGCTGCTGGGAGGGCATGGCACGAAGTTCCCACGGGTCCCGATTCACCCCCTACCCCCCGCACAGACACACACACCCAGAGGACCCCCACCTCCGGTTTCCCCAAATGCGGGCCCGCGGATCAGGCCACGCAGTGTGACACGTTCCCTCCGTCGGAAGAAGAGAACTCGCTCTTGTGTATTCACTGGTGTCATCGCCTCAGTGGATTCCACCGCTGTGACTCCTGTGATCTAACTCACGTGTGAAACTTTCTTTATTTTTTCTGGGGACTCTGGGAAAGGTGTGATTCACAGTGTTTTTCTTTTGGAATCCTGAAAGGCAGGTGATCATTAATTTTGATATTTTGCCTGGATGGCATCTATCTGCACTTGTATAACCTGTGTCCTATGTATGTCCTGTGTCCTATGTATGTCCTGTGTCCTATGTAAGCCTCTCCCGGCAATAACTCTCTCACGCCAGGCCTGGGATGGAATGGCCTGCTGTGTCTTTCTCCCATACCTCACTGAGTGGTCTTTGAGAATGCACAGGGTTGCTTTTAAGAAAAAAATCATTATTTTTTAAAATCTTCACCTGAGGACATGCCTAGAGAGAGGAAGGGGGAGAGAGAAAGACACAGAGAGAGAAACATCAGTCAGTTGCGTTCTGTAATGTTCCATCCAGGGATCAAACCTGCAACCCGAGTATGTGCCCTGATCAGGCATCAAACTGGCAACCTTTCCATGCACAGGATGACACTCAACCAACAGATCCATTCTGGGCTGGTGTGGGTTGTTTTTTAAAAAAATGTTCTCCCCCTAAATTCTAGATCAGTGGTTCCCAGCATGGGGCCCAGGCCCCACACGGGGGGCAATTTGACTTTTAAGGGGGGAATTCAAGAATGAGTTATGAACAGTGCATTTTTTGCATTTCTATGGCTCTAGGGGCCTCATATACGGAATATAAATATATATTGTGACATATATTTGCATTCCAGTTCTCTATGTTTTGAAACTTTATTTTTTAACACTTCATATCATTATTAATTTTTAACAATTTCTTAGTGATTTCTTCCTCAGTTCTTCAACTGTCCTTTCATGCTTTTATTTTTCTCTTTCATGGATGCCTTGTTCCTTGGAAGTTTGCTTAGACCAAGTTCATGGCCTTTTAGGCTTCCTCCATGTGAATAGGAGTCACTTTTTGAATCATAAGAATTATATGTAATAGGGGGGCATCAGGATTCTAGAGATGCTTATGTGGGGCATGGCCAAAAAAAGGTTGGGAACCATTGTTCCAGATACTAATTAGAGTCTTGATTTACTTAACTGAATTATAAGTTAAGAAATCTGACTATATCTACAGTATAATAAACACCTAGGCATTTCTATGGTTTTAAGAAAAGCAAATCGGTGGATTGCATTATTCACAATGGTGAGCCGAATGGACACATGAATTTCACGTGGATGAATTTCTGCAGGGAAAGGTGGTGTTTACTTACCGTAGAAGATGAACGCTTACAAATACTACGGAAAAACGATTTTTTTTTTTACCACATAATTTCAGCCCTAATTTTTTTTTTACAATATCTCTTCTTCATTACCTTTGCAAAGAATCTGTTGTTTTTGATAAGGTTGCTTTATAAATAATTATATCTGTTATTTTATATTCCATGTGTTTTATATCATTATTATTTAGATGTGGTAAAGGTTCATATAGACTCTTTATTATTTATCACTATTTAATTAATTATTGAGTAATTCATTTTGACTTCTTGCATGGTGGTGAAACTTTCTGTTTTCAACCCACCATCATGTTTTGTAACCGAAATGGACGAGAAAACCAGGGACTTGATTTTTCATTCCCTGACAGGCAGGCTGACTGTGACAGTGAACAAGTAATTTCTTCTATGCATCGTATTGCTCATCTGTAAGACATGAGTTGGTTTGGATATGTGTTACCATTTCACCAACTCTCCAATTTCCGAGTTAGAACAAAAGGGCGGTGCTTGCAGCCCTGGGCCAGTGTGCTGACATTAGCCAGGGAAGTTTCCAGAGCTCATAAACCAGCGGGGCTGGTTTGATCCGCCTGCTCTCTCTCCTGGCCTAGAATCCGGGCTTGGCTGCCTGCTTGGCTGCTGCCCAAACTTCCTGGCTGTCCTTCTCAAGCTCAAGCTCAAGTTCTCTGCCTGTGCGGGGAGATAGATCTGTCCACACCCGGTGGCCTCAGAGTAGGTAAATACGCTGGCATTGGACTTCCTGGTTTCCAGATTGTCACCACTAAGGACCATTTTTGTTAAGTTGTCTCCTCGTGCATTTTTTTTTAATGTCAAGTTTTGTCATGCCACCTTTATTATTCCTGTAATGATTCATAGTCCCGTATTTGTGTCAACAAACAGCAATCTCTGCTTCTGATAAAACCGAGACAACAGTGTGACTCTCATAAAAAGCACATAGTGTTAGTCGTTACTTCATGGGATGTATTTGGAAGCAAATGTATGTATGTCTTCTCCTGGGACATGGCTTTCGGTGAGCATGCCGGAGAAAGACCCAGAACAAGGTGGATGGGGAAGGATACCGACCTCAGGGTCCTTTTTTGGAGGGAGCTACAGGCGCAGGCACATTCCCAGGGCCAGCCCGACCCTGGTTAGATCCGGGGAGATCCATAGCAGAGTAATTCCTTACGTTGTTGACCAGAAAAGTCCAGATTCAAATGACACAGCAGAAGGAACCCAAGAAGGAGGTTTGGGAAAGTACAGGACAAGGTGAAGAGAGGACATTTGACTTTAAGAACCCCAAAATGTGTGAGTGATGCAGGATGACAGTCAGGGTAGAGTCACTATCCCAAGGTTTTAAAGAATAATTGGGTGTCAAGTTACTCTGCTCTCATGTGAATTCAGTGTGAGGGGAGGGACTCCCCCTGGTGGAGAGGTCATCCGGGGCAAGAGTGACTGTGGAACTGGATTATGAGTGAACTGGAATGGATTCTGTTGCCTGGAGACCAGCGTAAGGAGAGAGCTCAGTGTCCAGAGCCTGGTGTTAAACAGAAAGTTCATGTTGCTTACATTGTCCTGAAGATTTGGTACGTACATGGATCTGTAGCTGACCTACTGGTGGTTCATCAGTCTGGATGTAGAAGTATTCCAAGCATTATGCTTATCTCGTTGAAGGAACATATGTGTAGACAGACAATTTAAAGTAAGCCATGGACACTCCCCTTTTACACATAGACTATTGCATTGTGGATACAAAGGGCCTACACGCAAGCTTGACTAATTCAGGGGAGGCCTGCATGCATGGCAGCTGGCAAACTCTAGAGCCCTAAAGTCACCCCACAGGAGGGTCTGAAATGAATACTATTGAAAAGGCTTTCTAAGGATTTGGTAGCTGATTAACAGTGCTAAGTCAATACTATTAAAAAGCAGTTTATAGCCGAAACCGGTGTGGCTCAGTGGATAGAGCGTCGGCCTGTGGACTGAAAGGTCCCAGGTTCAGTTCCAGTCAAGGGCATGTACCTTGGTTGTGGGCACATCTCCCTTATGGGGCATGCAGGAGACGGCTGATCCATGTCTCTCTCTTATTGATGTTTCTAGCTCTCTGTCCCTCTCCCTTCCTCTCTGTAAAAAAATAAATAACATTAAAAGAAATAAATAAAGATTTTAAAAAGCAGTTTATAGTGGGTAGTCCTGTCCTAGGCCAGTCTCTTCCCTGACAACTTTGATCAGCTTTGATCTTGACCGCACCTGTTGTCTTTTTGTATCTAAGATAACATATCTGTGCAATGTCAGGGTCACTTGTAACTTCCCTTCTACCTGACCTCTCAGGGCACAACCACAGGGCAGAGACCCCAGATTTCCTCATTATTATTGTTACCTTATTAATTGCTGACTGTTCACTATCCTGTACCCACCTCTGTAGAAGAAGCATGTGTCTGTTATTTTTTTAAATATATTTTATTGATTTTTTACAGAGAGGAAGGGAGAGAGATAGAAAGTCAGAAACATCGATGAGAGAGAGACATTGATCGGCCACCTCCTGGACACCCCACAGTGGAGATGTGCCCGCAACCAAGGTACATGTCCCCGACTGGAATCGAACCTGGGACCTTTCAGTCCGCAGGCCGACTCTCTATCCACTGAACCAAACCGGTCTCGGCATGTGTCTATTATTTTACTTTTTATCCAATCCCAAAGGTTCCCCCCATTTTTCTCTCCCCCACCTCCCTAATCGATCACCAGTGGATTTCATGTGACCCGCTTACGTCTCCTTTGATTACAATGTACAAAACAAGGCAAAACACTGCCATTTGAGAAACTCAAATTCTTTACATGTTTGAATGTTTTCTTATGTCAACAGCATAAAACTCAGAAGTTTTAAAGAACTTCTAGATCTTTCCATAAACCATAGGTTAAAGAAAACATGTCCCAGGAAAATGTTTTGCAGTCTCCCCTCTTCCCTCAAGAACTTGGGAATCCTTCCTGCATACTGATATACATATCCTCTAAGAATTTTGTGTAATGTGACTGACCTTCTTAGCATAGGTCTGGCTGATATTCCTTTTGTGGTATGTTTGCCAATTTATTTATTCATCTTGCTGTATTCAGATGTTTAGCTAATTGAGTTTTTCCTATGATAAATAATATTATGGAGAATATCTTAGTGCATAAGCTTTTTTTTGGGTATATTTATTTTGTAAATGAAATAATTGGATCAAAGGAAAAAGGCTTTCTAAGGATTTGGTAGCTAATTAACAGTGCTAAATCAATACTATTTTTTTTGGTCATCATTGGAAATCTTCAGATGTTATACAGAGTGCTTATCCCAAATATCACTTTTGATTTAACTGCTCTATAAAGGGCCAGAGGAACATGAATGCTAATTACCTTGCATCCTGAGGACCATGAATCTGAATTTACCGAATGCTTTGCCTCAGTGAGCAGTCAATCCTGAAATCTTTGTATTAAAATCTTTGATGTTACTTGGATGGAAGTTAATTAAATTTCTGGCAGGCATTAATTTGGTAGAAATTGCTTTGGTAGAAGTTCCATTAATCCACCTATTTACTAAACAAATAGCATTTAGTATACACTTTGTGCAGTTGTGTTCTGGGCATTGAGACTATGTCATCATCATCATCATCATCATCATCATCACACTGTTAGTGGAAATAATTATAATGATAAAATAATAGGAAATACATATAATATATAGTGGATACATACCAAGAATTGCTTTACGAGTTTTTTCATATATTAATTTATTTCTCCTCTACGAGGTAAAAGGTTTTAGCATCCTATGTTACAGATGAGTAAACTGAGGAAAAAAGAAGTTAATTAAAAAGCCCCAAGTCATCTAATTAGCAAGTATGAGAGGTTTTGATCACAGACAATCAAAGGAGATATTACCTGGTTTCATGAATACCCCATGCTGGTGCAGTGTGAGTGCATCAGATGAGGTGGAAAATTTTACATTTCAATGTTCCAACATGTCAGGATAGATGAAATTTTGTTTGCAGGAGACATGAATGGAATGAGAAAGAAGCAGTGCTGGATCATGGGCCTAACAGTGTCTCTTTTCATGGGTTTAAATCCGAGTAATCCCTCACCCCCTTCACACCGACCCCACCCATTAACCCTTCCTGCACAGACTACCGTATTTTCCGGCATATAAGACAACTTGGTGTATAAGACGACCCCCAACTTTTCCAGTTAAAATACAGAGTTTGAGATATACTCGCCCTGTAAGATGACACCTGGCATATAAGACGACCCCAACTTTTGAGAAGATTTTCCTGGGTTAAAAAGTCGACTTCTACGCCGGAAAATACGGTAACTCAGACCATGTGAGCAGAGCCTGTGGCTCAGACTCAAATAACAGCAAACTTCTTACAAGCCCAAACCGGTGTGGCTCAGTGGATAGAGCGTCGGCCTGCAGACTGAGAGGTCCCAGGTTCCATTCCGGTCAAGGGCATGGACCTTGGTTGCGGGAACATCCCCAGTGGGAGGTGAGCAGGAGGCAGCTGATCAGTGTCTCTCTCTCATCGATGTTTCTGACTCTCTGTCCCTCTCCTTTCCTCTCTATAAAAAAATCCATAAAATATATTAAAAAACAAACAAAAGACAAACTTTTTACAAAAAAACATCCATTCGGGTGCCAGTCTCCTGCATGCATTTCCCAGAGGGCATTTCTGTTGGTTCTCAAGCCCCCTCGCCTGCAGCTCAGCCTGTGTGGCTTGCCATTCTCAAGGCTTGGCATGGGTTTCCAGGTCTCACTGCACCCTCACCACGGGATTGGGAAGGTGTGCATCTTCATGACCGACTGTTGAGTATCCCTGTTAACCTTGGCTAAAGAAGATTTTCCTGCCGAGACCGGTTTGGCTCAGTGGATAGAGCGTCGGCCTGTGGACTGAAAGATCCCAGGTTCGATTCCGGTCGGGGGCATGTACCTTGCTTGCGGGCACATCTCCACTGTGGGGTGTGCAGGAGGCGGCTGATCGATGTCTCTCTCTCATCGATGTTTCTGGCTTTCTATCTCTCTCCCTTCCTCTCTGTAAAAAATCAATAAGATATATTTTTTTAAAAAAAAAGAAGATTTTCCTTACCAAGAGAATATCTATCCTCCTGCCTCCAGGGAATTCTCAGCCTCCAGACCCTGCTTTAGACCACAATGACTCTGACTGTAGTGTGTCCTACAAACTCAGGAGCAGAGCTAGACATCTTAGAGTAGCACAGACCCTCGCCTTTGTCCTTCACTAACGGTGTGACTTGGATAATGTATTGAATCACCGGCTTATCTGAGAACTGTAGGTCTAATTCCCACATTGAGAGATATAGGATAAATAACATTTATTAGGCAGTAAGTGCTGAATAAACAGTGGCAACTTTCTCTTCTCCCTAGATTTAAGAAAAAAAAAGGCAGTGCATTTAGTGATCAGAGAGATGGACTATTGAAAACTTAACTCATTAGGAGATACGCATTAAAACAGATAAGGGACTCATCTGAAGTATTTTTATGAGCGTGGTAATTAGCTAGTTATTGATAGGAGGAAAGGGACAAAGGAGAGGCCACACATCGTAAGCATGAAGCCTGGCTTACATTCACCAGTGTAACATGTCTCTTTTCATGGGTTTAAATCCAAGCAATTCCACCCCTACCCCAACCCCATCCATTAACCCTTCCCTGAACAGATTACCGTATTTTCTGGCATATAGGACGATTTGGCTTATAAGACGACCCAGTTAAAATACAGAGTTTGAGATATACTTGCCCTATAAGATGACACCCGGTGTATAAGATGACCCCTGACTTTTGAAAAAGATTTTTCTGGGTTAAAAAGTCGTCTCATACGCCGAAAAGAAAAGAAAAAAAAAGGAAGCTGCGATTTCTCACTCCCCAGAGACACACGGGTCCATTCCAGGCTAAGGAATGGGGGCAGGGACTCCACAAAGAGGAGAGGGGCACAGGTGTGGCGAGGCGGGGGTGACAGAGGGAAGGTGCCTGTCAATGTAGCCTGGGGAGCACTGAGTTGACCAGAGCGGCTGGGGCCACTATCAAGCCCATGAACTTGGGAATACAGAATCCCCCAGACAAAGGAGGTGGCTCTCTCGTGGCTCTTGGGCACTTTTGGCTCTTGTGGCCTCTGGGGTTCCTGGAAGCCATCTGGCTCATGACCATGCAGACCCCACCTGGAACGGATGATGGACTGAGCAGGGAACACATGATCCATGAAGCTGGCCTGATGCCCGATGGGACTATGGCCACATGGGAGGGAAAGTGGCAGCGGCTTTAGCCCTCGCGCTGCTGGAGTCTCAGCTCCACGTGTTCCTGGCAGGACGGAGGGAAAGGGACCTTGGAAACTCAGTGGCTCAATCCCACAGAAACGGCACTTTCTGTCACAGCTCATCCTCCTGTGCGAGGCTCAGAAAACTCCTTTTCTCATGACACAGGAGAAGCTCCCCCCCCCCTCCCCCAGCAACAGGCGGAGTGTGCCCCACTGATAACACTGTCAGGCTGTTTCATGCATATTTTCCTCCACATTCGCATCAGAACAGTCTTCCTGAGACACAGCTCCCAATCTCTC
This sequence comes from Lasiurus cinereus, assembly GCA_011751065.1. NCBI lineage: Eukaryota > Metazoa > Chordata > Mammalia > Chiroptera > Vespertilionidae > Lasiurus > Lasiurus cinereus. The sequence continues at coordinate 67,688,549 of JAAGEH010000041.1, forward strand.
CTTCCCACCCGCCTGATCTCTCTCTCTTTTTTAAAAATATATTTTATTGACTTTTCACAGAGAGGAAGGGAGAGGGATAGAGACTCAGAAACATCGATGAGAGGGAAACATCGATCAGCCGCCTCCTGCACGCCCCCCACTGGGGATGTGCCTGCAGCCAAGGTACATGCCCTTGACCAGAATCGAACCTGGGACCCTTCAGTCTGCAGGCTGATGCTCTATCCACTGAGCCACACTGGTTTCGGCCCTCCTGATCTTTTGGTGGCTCTTCACCGCCTGCAGGATGCAGTCCCAGCCTCTCAGCCAGGCATTCAAGACCCTACTTAACTTGGAACAACATTAAAATTAAATTCTCATTTCTCTCCACCCCCCATCATGCGATTCTGGCCCAGCAAACGCGAAATGTTCCTTCTTCCTCGAAGAGGCCTCCTGCCTCCGGGCCTTTGTGCATCCCGTGTCCTAGGTCTTGGCGCGTCCTCCCTGTCTCTGTGCCCGGCAATTACTCTGTTCTTTCCAGGTTCTCTTTAAAGCAGCTCCTCTTGGCATCCAGAAGGCGAGTTCCAGCACGACACAGGTCGCTCCTCTTGTCACTCGTCCAGGCTACTTCCTGGGTCCCCTGTGAATGAGGGGTTCCCGCATTCCATCTTGGACTTACTTAAGGCTGTGGTCCATAGCGTCCTCTTTCGTGCATCTGCTCAAGGGCAAGGCTGAGACTTTTCTTACATTTCATTCTTGCAAAACGTGGCACCATAGTCTGTCCTTCAACAGTTATCACCTGAACGGAATAGATGAGCTGATGTAACACGGTGGCCTCTGAGCTGCAAACCTAGATTCGAACTCCAGCTGGTGGCTGTTGATCTTGGGAAAGTCTTTGGTCTGGTCTGGTTCTGCATTGCTTCATCTGCGCCATAGAAAATGGGGTTCAAAGCCTTCCAACGAGTCTTCCCGGAGCCGGAGAAGTTGAGTGATGTTCTTCCATCTCAGTTCTGGGGGGAAGTGTAATTCTAGGCTTTATCTGCTGTTTTGACCGGCTTCACCCATCTTTTTATTTATTCATATCAGAATATCAAAGGAACTTCAGTAAAGAAAACCTCCTGTATAGTAAGCAAATAAGCCATGAAATTACCATGTTTTCCAGCGTATGAGAGATGACTTTTTAACTCAGGAAAATCTTCTCAAAAGTCGGGGGTCGTCTTATACTCCAGGTGTCATCTTATAGGGCGAGTGTAGCCCAAACTCTATATTTTAACTGGAAAAGTTGAGGGTTGTTCTATACGCCGGAAAATATGGTAGTTAATCAGTGTGGCTCCTTTTCTTTCTTGCTGTCTTGAGTTTTTGACATACACACACACACACACACACATTAAAGTCTGCAGGCCAATGCTCTATCCACTGAGCCACACTGGTTTTGGCTAATTAATTACCTTTCAATGTGCACAAATCCATGCACCAGGGCACTAGCATCTAAAATAATTATATATATATATATATAAAAAAAAAAAAAAAAAAAAAAATATATTGATTTCAGAAAGAAAGGGAGATGGAGAGAGAAAGATAGAATCATCAATGTTGAGAGAGAATTATTGATGAGCTGCCTCCTGCATGCCCCCTACAAGGGATCAAGTCCACATGTGCCCTGACAGAAATCAAACCGTGACCTCCCGGTTCATAGGTTGATAACCACTGAGTCACACTGGCTGGACCGATCTTGCTCACTTTCAATCTACTCACACTCTTCTTTATTAGGGCGATGCCAGTTCCATCCTTCTATTTGCTCAGGATAAAAACCCAAATCAGGTTTTACTTCACTTACCTTATTATGCGAAATAAAATGCATCAGTAGAGTCTGCCCTGAAAAGATATTCAGAATCCAAGAGCCTTCTCATCACCTCCATTGTCATCTAAGCCACCGCCATCTTTTCTTACTTGGAAACAGAGTGAAACCATAGGAGCATCCCTTTATGCTTCCTTTTATCTCTCCGCTGTGTCTCACCCCAGCCCCCAGAGCGTCTTGAAAAATGATGTTTTAAACACGCCATCCCTCCTTTCAAAGCCTTCCCGGATCTATCAGGATAAAAGCCAGCTCCTTACAACCATCGACAAGACCTCTTGCGTTTTGAGTCTCCCCAATCCCCTCCTCACCTCATCTCCCATTATCCTCACCCTTTCACTAATGTCTCCGCCATCCCACTGGTCTCTTCTGTGTGTTGAGCACACAACGCAAGCTTCTGTTTCCCCATCCTCTGCCCGCAAAGCTCCTTCCAGAGACAGGCAGAGCTAGCTTCCTCCCTCTCTGGCAGTCTCAAGACTTTCCCTTTCAATTTCCGGTTTGAGCAAGAAGATGAGTCCATTAAGGAGACAGCACTTTTATCTTCCTTTGGATTTTCAGTGCACTATGGACCCAGCCTGGATTTCAAAGCCATCCATAAATCACTGGGTCTGATCGCGTCGGCATGCATTTTACTTGTGTTCCTTCAACCTAGATGACAAGGAGAAATATGAAAGTGCTCAGCGAGGCAAGAGAGAGTTAGAGGGAACGGAGGGAAGAGTTAGCATCTCTTGTTCTTGCAATTGAAGAGAATATATGAAGTCAGTTAGGGACTGGATACGTGGTGAGAACAAGCAATTGGATAAATGAGTAGGAAGTTCGGGAGAGAGGTCTGTGCCAGAGATAGGAATTTGGAAGTCTTTGGCTTATACCAGGTACTGAAATTTGAGAAAATGGTTAAGGTCACCAAGGGAAGGAGAGTAGGTTTAGAGAGAGAAGGAAACTCCAAGGACTGTCTTTGAGAATCAAGGAAACCTGAATTCAAACCATACTAGGTGTAACCAGTTAATAATGCGGATTTTTTTCAATAGACGGAGTTACACATATGTTGATATGTATGTGATTGATATGTAGGCTGTTTTGTTATATTGACAGCAAGCTTCAAAACTTCATATGTCAAATATGCTGAAGTTGTTAACATCATAGATATTTTTACGCTTAAAAATGTCGAATTTTGTGCCAAAAAAAGAGCATTGGTGGGAAGTTTTAATTCATTATTTTATTTTGAAGAAAAAGTTATCATATACCTCAGGAAGCTTATGGTGAACGTGCTCCAGCTCAAGATACTTGTGATGCTGGTTTAAACGCTTTAAAAGTGATGATTTTGATGTGAAAGACAAAGAACATCCAGGTCAACCGAAAAAGTGTGAAGACCAATAATTACAGGCATTATTGGATGAAGATGCGTGTCAAACTCAGAAACAACTTGCAGAAAGATTAAACGTTGCTCAGCAAATAATTTCTGATCATTTAAAAGCCATGGGAAAGATTTTAAAGGAAGGAAAATGGGTGCCACATCAACTGAACAAAAGACCAATGGAAAACCGAAAAGTCATCAGGAAAATGTTGCTTCAATGGCACAAAAGAAAGTCTTTTTTTTTTTTTTTTTTGCATTGAATTGTGGCTGGCCATGAAAAGTGGATTTATTTTGAGAATCCCAAATGCACAAAATCATGAGTTGATCCAGGTCAACCATCAACATCCACTGCAAGGCCAAATCACTTTGGAAAGAAGACAATGCTCTGTGTTTGGTGGGATCAGGAAGGTGTGTATTATAAGCTTCTAAAACCAGGTGAAACTATAAATACTGATCGCTGTCAACAAGAAATATTAAATTTGAGCTACGCTTTAGTGGTGAAAGAATCAGAATGTTCCAGAAGACACGGCAAAGTAATTTTGCTTCATGATAATGCACCATCACATACTTCAAAACCAATTAAAGACATGTTAAAAGATATTGCCTGGGAAGTATGAACCTACCTGCTGTGTTCACCAGACCTTGAACCTTCATATTACCACTTGTTCCGGTCTATGGCACACGCACCTTCTGAGCAGCCCTTCAAAATATATGAGGAAGTGGACAATTGGGTCTCTGAATGATTTGCCTGGAAACAAGAAAAATTCTATTGGGACGGTATCCACAAACTACCTGAAAGATGGGGGTTATGTGTAGCTAGCGATGGACATTACTTTGAATAAAGCACTTTTGATGTTTCTCTTTAAATTATCATGTTTTCTTTGATTACAAAATCTGTATTTTTAACTGGTACAACTGTAGAGCCCCCCCCAATGTGAAGTTATATAAATTTCAGAGATTCATTACAGTTTCTTGACCAGTGAAACATAGTGGTATATGTGACCATACTCTTTCGGCACTAAGTACAAATCTGTCCCATGGAAAATGCCCATGAAGTCGTAGCTAATTATTTTTGTTGGCCATGATGCTGGCATATTGAAATTACATGAAATTCAAATCTCTGTCAGGAAACATATTTTTAAGTTTAAATCTTTATCGTTGAAAGTATTACAAATGTCCCCTTTCTTTCTCCATGACCCCTCCTAGCCTGCGCTTGCCTCCTCTGCCCCAGCCTTCACCACACTATGATCTGTGTTCATGTGTTTTGCATGTATGCATAGAAGTTCTTGGTTGATTTCTTCCCACCTACCCACCCACCCCTGTCTTCCCTCTGAGATTGGACAGTTGTCAATACATTTTTATTAGGACATAGTAATTCATTTCCTTGTCTATTTTTTTGAATTTATCAAGGTGACATTGATTAATAAAGTTACATAGGTTTAAATACACAGTTCTACAATACATCATCTGTCAAGGTGACATTGATTAATAAAGTTACATAGGTTTAAGGTACCAAGTTCTACAACCCAGCACCTGTATACTGTATTGTGTGTTCACAACCCCAAGTCATATCTTCTCCCATCACCATGTACCCCCCCCACTTTACCATGTCCTGCCCCTTCCCCCCTCTTCCCTCTGATAATGACTTGCTGCTGTCTATCTATGAGGTGTGTTTTTTTAGTTTCTTCATCTCCTGGCTGGTTTCATACTACTGCAGCACAGCTGAGTTGAGGATACAGATTGACCCCAAAACTAAAATATGTGGCCCCTGCAAAGGAAGCTTGCCAATCTCTTGAGATGCTTGGTTATGGGTCACCAGGAATCTCTGCCGCCTCGGCTTCCTCTCCTGCCCTCGGTGTCATCTGATCCACCTCGGCATTAAATCGAGAGTTTCCAGCAGCTCACCGCTGTCAGTTGCCAGCGCGTTTGCAGGATTGGGGTCACGGGGGTTCGGATTTTGTGAGTAAATTGCATGAGCTTTTTCACACTTCCCGGTGTCCTACTTACGTGCAGAGCGTCTCACTCAAGCTCACACCTGTGGCCACCTGGAAAGTTAACCATAAATCACTAATTCAGGAGGGAAATATATCACGTCTGGTTTACCCATGGCTCTGCCTCAAAGGTTTGTATAATTAGAAGTGGACTGAGCATCACAGTCTCTCTCCGAGAAGACACTGGGGAAGAGTGGGGAGGGAAATTCTCCCCAGTGAGGAGAACATTGGAAATGCATCTCAACATTCACCTTTCAAAGAAGCTGTGACCTAAAATAATAACCACAGACACACACTGGAATTAGCTAATCTCCGAACAGAAAATATATGCATACATGCCTTAGCATAGGCTTATAATGCAGTCATATTCATGTCCATAGGAATGACCAAAGACAAGATAAAACATATGAACCAACAACAACTCTAAAACAACAACAACAACAACAACAACAAAACATACTGGAAGGAGAACTCACTGGACGTGGGTCAGCCCCATTTTTCATTCACCCACGTGGGTTCCCAGTAGGATCCACGCAGGGGTGATCACGGTAGCGATGGAAGTACATATGTGTCCACACTTTCCCTAATAAAACCCACCTGCCACTGCTGAGTGCTCCCGCTTTCATGAGCAACAATCAGTTCTGAGCTCCAGCTAGTCTGTTATGCTCTTACAGAACTTAGGTTGATTATATTGGGCCCCAATCATGGAAGAGGTAAATCCTACTTAGAATAAACCTTGCACTGTCATTTGATTTGCATCCCTTTATTTCCTGTTTTTTTAATACATTGGTACCTCAAGATATAAGTGCCCTAACATACGAGATTTTTGAGATACGAGCCATCAAGCAAGTGATTTTTTTGCTTTGAAATACGAGCAACAGCTGAGGTAGGAGTAATCACGCGGATCGGCCGGCTGCACACGACCCACCAGTTTACCACGACTCGAGCGTCTCATAGTTTCCCAGGCCTCAAGGTTATGGAGCAAATTAAACTCGTATCTCGAGGTACCACTGTACTCAAATTCAAGCACCTAAAACTGGATGCCTTTTATACCATCACGATCTCCCCCATACGTGGTGAATTATGCATTACTTATTTTTTTTTCAACAAATACATTTTATAGTTAAAAGTTATTGAATGAGTGCATTACATAACCCGTTACACTGAAGTGGCTGGTGTTGTGTGAGAGTGACAGAGGATATTAAAGATCCGTTGTGGTGCTGGCTGGAAAGCACTTTATTTTCCTCTCCACAGAGTACACTCTGAACAGGGCATCGGTGTGCGGGGCTGATCTGCCTGCCTCCAAATGCCAGGACAGGCCACGAGAGGCAGCAGTAAGAATTCCTTCTCATTAACCTCTTGCGGGCATTTGGCTTTCCAGCCTTGCTCCTCTTGCCTCCACTGGTTTACGGATTTTAGCACCAAAGGCAGAATGCACTTCTCTGGGGACAAAAACACAGGTCATTGTGTCTGCCGGACCACTCCAGCCTCCTCTGAACACCAAAGAAACAGGCTACCACAGGGGTTGTGGTATTGCCCAGTGTGATGGAGTCTAGCTCTTCAGGGAAAGTAGGGTTGTTGCTAACCAATGGGGATGAAAGGGTCTTGCTGGCATGCAGAGATTCCCTGCAACACCGAGCACTTGCTGGTACTTTAATATTAAAAGTTAATGGTAAACAACTTCAGTCCTGGGTGTCAGATCCTTAGAGGCATGAGCTAAAGTAGTAACTCATTTCTGAAGAACCAAAATTCTGGCCGAGAGAAGAGAGAAGGCCTAAGTATCAATTACCATCCACTGCAGAGCCAAAACCGGTTTGGCTCAGTGGATAGAGCATCAGCCTGCGGACTGAAAGGTCCCAGGTTCGATTCCGGTCAAGGGCATGTCTCTTGGTTGCGGGCACATCCACAGTAGGGGGCGTGCAGGAGGCAGCTGATTGATGTTTCTCTCTCATCGATGTTTCTAACTCTATCCCTCTCCCTTCTTCTCTGTAAAAAAATCAATAAAATATATATTTAAAAAACAAACAAACAAACAAAAAAACAATACACTGTGGAATCGCACATTTAAGTACTATAGCATCCATCCACATTTCCTTCCTCAATGGGATATTATAGCTCCATCATGTGAGAAATGTCTCCGATTTCCTTCAACTCCCCCAATGATTTGATGAAGAGTAGAAGAGTGCTAGATGCAGAGTCTTATGGGAAAACCACAACTACCTGTAGGAGAAAGAGGTATCACCAGGATACACTGAGATTGTAGGGAGGTGGGACAACAGAATGCATTTTTAAAATCTCCCTCCTTGAGGAGCCACTTTATGTAGGATATATATATTTTTTTAATTGTAGAAGGGAAAGAATGTCTGTTTGGAGTAAACAGTATTGGCATTTGTCAATTTAACTGCTCGGCATCGAATCCCTCTTCTCTCTCAGCTGAAGCTCTGAATAGACGGGAGGCAGCAACTGGAAGGGGAGAGACTCACACCCTCGCTGCCTCCTGACAGAGCACGGGGCCATGACCGAGCTCCAGTCAATCACTTGCTCCCGCCAGGAGGCTAAATCCTGCGAGAATGGCACCGAGGTGGACAGCTGTCAGAGGCCATCTGCCACAGCTGCAGTGCAGGCAAGAATTCAGGGAGGAGATGGCGGGGGTCCACAGGCAGCTGTGACACCCCAAACACCCTTATCTGGGGCGTGAGCCTGTCTCTGCTGCTCCTTCCTTGGTTCATGCCAGCCTTTCAGTCAGCTTTGTGAGCTACTAGTTCCTTCTTAATAAATTCCTTTTTTTTCTTTTTTTTTGCTTAAATTCACCATTGCATTCTGTTATTTGACCTCAAGATTTCTGCCTCAGTCAGTGGATTTTGTTGGCACAAGTCTGAGAGTGAAGAACATATGGGAAACCTGGGCCTTTGTCAGTAACTTGCAAGGAGCCTAGGTCTAGAGTTCAAGGGTAGATGATTCCTTCTCAGAACTGAAGACAAAGAACAGCTTCATAATCCAGGATGGGGCCACTGGTTTCCAAGGCAAGGACCTACCGCAATAAGATGGGAGAGAGCAAGACATCACTGAGCAGAATGTGTCCATGGTTTTATGTTACATGGAACATCCTAGCGTTGATTATATGTGATCGTCCCTTTAAGCCAGGGCTTTTTCAGAGTATGGCCCCTGTTAGGTCAAATGGTTTGTAAGGTCAAAGCTATGTGCATAGCAACAGTGAGAAACTGGTTGCCTTTTTCACTGTGTTGACATTTACTGATGCAGCAAAAGCGATGGCGGGTATAACTGTTGACACTTTAGCATCCATCAAGGCAGTGGAATCAAATTATTCTAGTCATTCTTTTAGTTTTCACCACCATGCACGTTCAGAAAAAAAAAGGAAAGGTAATTTTGGTTAAGGCTGTCTTTGATGAAGTGGTGAAAATATTGCTTTTATTACATGTCTAACTTTGAGTGTGTAGCTGCCTAATATATTCTGTGTGATTAAGTGGGAAGCCCATTCCTCAGCTTTCTCCATCTCTCTCTCATGTGTTTGATGGTAACAAATGTGTAAGCTAACAAACTCAACTATGAGCTCCACTTCTTAAGGAGTGAGGTTGAAATAATTAGTGGCCATTTGAAAAAAAATTATACGTATTCATTGAAAGGAGTAGTAATATATGTCATGAATAGAATCAACTACTCATGGGATGTGCCTGTTGGTCCCTGCAGCAATTTTTCAAATCTTGGGATCAGATTGGACGCCACTGTCCTTTCCTGTCGCGTGTTGATTTTTGCCTAATGTCCAGTAGATGTCGCTGTGTCTGCCTTGAAAACGCAGAGGATCTGCGGAGCTCCTCTGAGTTCTTGGTGCTTTGCTGTGGGGGTGCTCCGGCACCCAGTTTGGGAAACGTGGGCTAAGATATTTCTGCTGCATAGCAAAGTGCAATGGACAAGCAAAGCAAGGTACAGTTGCTTGAGCTACAGGTTGAACCGGCCCTGTTTGCACAGAATAGCTGACAGACGATGGCCCTTCAGGCTTGAGATAGTTTCTCCAGATTGAGTGTGCTCAGTCCTCTACATCAAGGACCGAAATTGACAGTCTTCTTGACCAATGATAAAAATCAAGTTTTTGGATCGATATTGGGATTTGTGAAACTAGTATCTGTCACAGTAAGTTTGACAGCTTTTATATAGTCTTTGCTGCTGAGATCTGTAGTGATATTTAGAACTATGCTTTTTAAATAATATATTGAAATATGTCAACCTGTTGAAAATCTTCAAAACCCACATTTTTCAAATGACCAATGTAACTAAAACATGTGTGAGTAAAAAAAACCGATTCGGAGTGCAAATAGATTTTAATTCACTGATTATAAAATTCATAGATATGGTTTCAGATTCCATATTACACTAAGCTTTTTTTTAAATATTTTGTTGATTTTTTACAGAGAGGAAGGGAGAGCGATAGAAAGTCAGAAACATTGATGAGAGAGAGACATCGATCAGCTGCCTCCTGCACGCCCCACACTGGAGATGTGCCCACAACCAACGTACACGCCCCCGACCGGAATCCAACCTGGAACCTTTCAGTCCACAGGCCGATGCTCTATCCACTGAGCCAAACTGGTCTCGGCTACACTAAGCTTTAATGGGCTACTGCCTCTCTAGTTTTAGTGCAGTATCATGGCAGAGTGTCTGTCATTATCTGAGAAAGCTATTCAAATACTCCACCCGTTTCTCACAGTATGTCTGGGGAGGCCAAGTTTTTATCACGTACTTCAACCAAAGGGACAGATTGCAGCCGATTGAACACAGAAGCAGATGTGAGAATTAGTCCTCTTCTATTAAGCCAGGCACTAAAAAGATCTTTCAAAATGTAATATAATGCTAACTTTTCTCATTAATATTTTGAAAGCGTTTTTAATAAAAATATTTGTTAACAGGTAATGAAATTTTTCTTTTTAGAAAAATTTAATATATATTTTAATGAAATATTCATGTGATGAAATTCTCATTTTTAAAAGAATACATGTATTTTTTAAATTCTCACTATTAACTTTTAATTAAATACTAATAGAAAAAAAAATCCACATTTGAAGAAAAAAAATCGCTTTGAGGTCATCACTAGTTGCTATGATTTTAAAGGATTTCTGAGAACAAATCCGAAATCTTTGAGAATTGCTGCTGTACCTTTTGGGTTGGGCAGAGAAGAGTTTACCACAGATGAGGAATCTATGCCCATCAAGGTTAAAAGGACATACCCGAGGTATGGCCAGAAGTAGAGTGAGAATGTGAATTTATGTCTTGTTCTTGTCGAGTTTTTGCTGTATGATTTAGGAAAGGGTAAAAGCTTAAGCAGACAGCCCTAGTCAGTGTGGCTCAGTAGCTAGAGCATCAGCCCATGGGCAAAGAGTCCCTGGTTTGATTCTGGTCAAAGGCACATTGGTTGCAGGCCCCTCCCCCATCCGGGCAGGTAGGACACGCAACCAATGGATGTGTGTCTCTCACATCGATGTTTCTCTCTGTCTTTCCCTCTCTCTTCTACTCTCTCTAAAAACCAATGGGAAAATATCCTTGGGTGAGGGTTAACAACAACAAAAAGCTTCCTTATACAAATAGAGAACAAGGGCCCATTTAGAGAAACACAAAATCGGACCAGCATGGCTATAGCAGCAAGTACTACTTAGTCTTTGAACTTGAGCTCCTGATATAGTGGTATTTATCTAACAGGTCTACGTGGTAGAAGCCCAAAGCTTCAGTTATGGACTGTAGAGCTACGAGAGAGTAGATCTGACCTGGCTTTTCCAGAAAGGAAAAATCCTTCCAGAGCAAGGACCTGACCTGGAACCCTGCCACATAGAAAGACTCTTGAAGGGCTCATTGGGAAGAGCAAGAATGGCAGGAAGAGGAGAAAGAGAGGAGGGCAAGGAGAGAGAGAAAAAGGAGGGGAGGAGCAAGGGCAGGAGGAAGAGATGGAGGAGGGAAGAGAGAGGAGGAGGGGAAGGAGGAAGGGGATGGTCGTCATACATGATTGCCTGAAGGCTGACCTGGGGCCACATTTCCCCTACAATAAAACCCATCTGTCTTCATGCTTTCTTTATCTTTTTCTTTTTTAAAAAATATATTTTATTGATTTTTTTTATAGAGTGTAAGGGAGAGGGATAGGGAGTTAGAAACATCCATGAGAGAGAGACATTGATCAGCTGCCTCCTGCATACCCCCCACTGGGGATGTGCCTCCAACCAAGGTACATGCCCTTGACAGGAATCGAACCTGGGACCTTCCAGTCCTCAGACTGACGCTCTATCCACTGAGCCACACCGGTTTCAGCTGTCTTCATGCTTTTGAAGGCCCTGGTAGCTGTGGGTCCATGTGGCAGGGTCTTGGGAATGTCTTTAAAGATGATGGGTCATTTCAGGGCATCGCTATTAGAGCATCACTGCCAGCCTATGGTGGCGGCTCTTGCTTCTCAGGGCTTCTTCACTGATAGAAAAGCCCTCTTCTTAATTCTGTTTCTTTAACTTAAAAAATTGGGAAGGGGGTCGAAACCGGTTTGACTCAGTGGGTAGAGCGTCGGCCTGCGGACTGAAGGGTCCCAGGTTAGATTCTGGTCAGGGGCATGTACCGTGGTTGCGGGCACATCCCCAGTGGGGAAAGTCCAGTAGGAGGCTGATCCATGTCTCTATCTCATCATAGATGTTTCTGACTCTCTCTCTCTCTCTTCCTTCCTCTCTGTAAAACAATCAATAAAATATATTTTTAAAAAAATTGGGGAGGGGGTGTGTGAAGAGTCAGCAGGAACCACACCAGCAAGTTCAATAACCAGAGTCCTTGTCACTCTCAGAGTGGAAGACCCTCCTCTGGGCTGGCCTCCTCTGGGAGACCGTCCTTTTGTTGGTGGCCGCATGGAGCAGGGAGGACAGAGCCTGAGAGGTGTGCCGGGCTGTCCTCGTATTGAAAAATCAATGGCTACACGAGATAGGGAGTTAGGCCATATGATGAGGCCTAAATTACAAATACCCTTTAATGGCTATGGAATCATGGCTATTACCGGGCCATCGATCTTGGCTTCATTCCATCTCCCACTCCCTGTCATACATAAACATAGCACATAGCAGCTCTGGGGACTTCCCGAAAGATGGGCTTCGAAACAGAGGCCAACATGCAGAGGGAAAATGAGTAGCCAAGAACAGAGCGGTTTATGGCCGGGGCCATTTTGAGCGGGGAGCACCAGTTGTGGGGGGCTGCACAGTTAACCCCATCCGTGCTGTGAAACGAAGCAGGCTGCTCCCACACTTTCCAGAGGACACACGCTGCCCACAAATAGCGGAATGTTCTAAGAATAATGACTGAAGATCAAAGTAATAGGAGGCCACATTCCGCTTTCTGACCATTCCCTGTCTAATGAGGTTTTATAAGCTGTTTATCGAGGTTCCTAAAATTTCCTTCCTCATGTGGGCTACAAACTGAAGTCTCCGGTGAATGGCTAGCTGGCTCCTATGAAAAGGCCGACATGCTAATGGGAAGGAGATCAGGAAGGCAGGAGGAGGGAGGAGGGAAGGAGACTGGTGTTAGAGGAAGACCAGTCTTCCTGTCTGTAAGATCTATGGGGAGTGAGGGCAGGATGGAGACTCTGTTTAATGAACTACTGTATCATTTCCTCATCGCCGCGGTGGGAAATCGATGGAGGTGGACATTCACTCCCTGGGAGTCACCCTCACGTGGGGCAAAGGCATATTTATCTCTGTTCAATGTTGCTATGAACAAAGGGAGATTCAGGCAACAGACTCAGCCTTGAGGTTTTTCTATTATTAAAGCTTCCCCGGAGCCAGCATCTGGAGGAAAATATCTGCCGAATTGTCCTTTGTTGCCAGCTGTGTGGATGCCGCCTGGAGTGAGTGTACATCCAGTCAGAGGGGTTCCTTGTTCTGCAAACGCGTTCCCACAAAATAAAAGTGACTCAGAACCCATGTAGAATATGCACCGATGGCCTCATATGTGTATGTGCCTGTTCCTTATTCATTCATTAAAAAACAACAACAGCCAAGACCGGTTTGGCTCAGTGGATAGAGCGCTGGCCTGCAGAATGAAAGGTCCCAGGTTCGATTCTGGTCAAGGGCACGTATCTTGGTTGTGGGCCCATCCCCAGTAAGGGGTGTGCAGGAAGCGGCTGATCCATGTATCTCTCTCATGGATGTTTCTAACTCTATCCCTCTTCCTTCCTCTCTGTAAAAAAAAAAAAAAAATCAATAAAATAAAATAAAAAAAAAGATCACAGAGCAAATGTTAACAGAGCCTGGATTTTCTGATCTCAAAGGCTGGTCTCCCCACCTCCCCACCCCAACCCTTCTATTTCATTCAACTGGTAAGTAAACCAAAAGCGGAAGCATTAACAATTCTGTCTTTCTTGAAGATTGGCAGAACCTCACTGTCCAGAGAAGGTCAGAACGTAGGACACAGTGTCCATAGAATGTACTGAGTTTTAAAGTTGCTCAGAGGTATTGGGGTCACGTTGAGAAAAGAAGGGACTGCCTTTCCTGGCAGGTGGGGAAAGAGGAGTTATTCCTGGCCGTGTTCTGCCAAAGGCAGAATCTTTGCCTGTGGAGATAAGGGATTTTTTTTCTGAACTGCATATTCTTCATAATAGGCTAGATTTTTAATGCAAGAGCAATTTCCAAATGTCTGAGGAAGAATAGCTTGCTCTCCACTGGCTGGATTCTACGACCCGTGATGTTTTTCCCATCAAGTATTATTCTATGTGTCAACCGAGTGCCCTGTTCCCGAAAGCTGTCTGCAAAATAAGTGTACATTTCCCATTTAAGACCAAAAGCATAGCGCAAGAACCTGTGACCTCATTGCCCTTCTTTATCCCTTTTTTAAAAAATCGATTCTGAGGGTTTTCCAGAGAGAGAATTCATGTGTGTTCAGACAGGCGTCCCTCATATTCTTCTGCTCAGTACTTAGTTTTCTCTCACTACTGTCAAAGGGAAAACAAACCCAAACTTAGTCAAGAGAGACTTCATTTGAAAATATTGTTTCAAGGGTTCATTCTCTCATCGTGTGATCAGGGAGTCCCACTCTGACAACAAGTAGAACTCTGATCATTTGATCTGCAAGGTTTATGATCACGGTTTAGGCAAAACCAGTTTTCTTCTTTTATGGGAAACACACAAGGCAGGTGTGAGGAAGGGATGGATGTCCGACTGTGAGGTCAGCCTTTTCTTGGGGTTTGGAGGTGGGTATTCAGAAGAGGCTCTCTCCTGGCTCACAGAATTCAGGGGCTTTCGGGGAGGAAAGCAACTTAACCAAAGCTGGGTTAGCAAGCACTGTGTTCTGGGTCATTGGGGAACGTCACGGCTGGTCACTGATGACATGAAGAATGGGAACTTGGAGGTTCCGTGTCTGGTACGTCAACAAAAGAGCATCTGTGACTTGTGCTGAAGTCATTTGGAGAAGAACGTTTGTTTGCAGGAAGCTGTTTCCCAGAACATGAAAGAATAGGTGGCGGGCTGTTTTACAGAATCACAGCTAGGGTGATGCTGTCATTACAGTGTGACGACTGTGTGATCGTTGTGTTGCTTGACACACTGGACTTATGCAGATGATGCTACCACTGCCCCTGCTTTAGGCCCCCGTAGGGGACTCTCCCTCAGCCACACCTTCCCAAGCATGAAGGAGAAAACTCCACTCATTCAACAGAGTGCAGCGGAGACCAGGCTTTGAATTTCAGTAAAAATGGGTTGAAAGGGAGGGGAATGGGGAAAGAAGGGAGGAGGCACACGGCAGAGAACTCCTAACCACCATGTCTGCTCATGGTTATTTTCAAGTTTAAAATCAAACCCAAACTGCCCTTAATTAAATATGCAAAAAGTGACTATTAGTGTTCTGTCCCAGGATGATACAGGGGGGTTATGCACTAAAATAGGGTAATAGTCCAGCCGCAATCAGACAGTGATCTGGCTCCGAGTGAACCCATAAAGATGATCAAACCCACAAGGCTCAAATATTCCATAAGGCCCCGTATGAAAGAGCTCATGTCCAGTCAATAGTGAGTTCAAGGGAGAGGGAGAGGAAGAGAAACATCAATGATGAGAGAGAAACGTGGATCAGCTGCCTCCTGCACTCTTTCTACTGGGAATTGAGCTGCAAGTGGGCATGTGCCATGAACGGGAATTGAACTGTGACCTCCTGGCTCACCCACTGAGCCACATCAATTGGGACAGTCTTATTCTTTTCACAGCAACTCCTCTTGGATGAGATATACAATTCGGTCCTTCCAGAGTCCTTCTCTTCTCAGCTTGCTTCTCCTGATAACACTTTTTTCAGAGAAGAGTACACAAAACTTGCTAAGAATAAACCGTTATTTATAGACAGAGCAGTCAACAGCCACCCAGGGCAGAAAACATTTATCTTTACAGAGACTATAAAGAGACATTTGCTGGAACACTCTGTCCTCACCTGGCATCTCCCACCTAGATAATTCCCGTTCATCTTTCAAGGCTCGACTTCCACATTCTTTTCCCCGGAAAACCCCCCAACTCCACATGAGGGCCCTTTGCTAGGTCCTCGGGGCACTTTTTACTTTCTCACCGATGCTTCGAAGTCATCGGTGTAATTCTTGTCTATTTTATCTTTTCTGTAATACCTGAAGGAGTTGTATCTCACTTATAAACACTCTTAACACTTAACATAATAACGTTACTGTCCATAAATATTTGAGTGAAAATTGCATAGAAAATCTTCAGTAAGAGGTATATTTATTTAAGGGATGAAACAATCAAGTACTGAGTGTGAGACATTAGCCTTCAAGTTGAGGGAGACCTCACTTATCCTAAAACAATAAGCGAGAGCTGGCCTAATTGCATACATCTAGGCGGACAAGTACCATTGTTTTTCGTTTTGATGGTTTTTCATTTTCAGAACAAAACCTCTACCTGCCTTCAAGGTAAATTGGAATCGCCACTCTTGAGCAATAGAGAAAATAAGAGATATTTGAAATAGCCGTTTTCCCCACTTCTGTACCCATCGTGATGTTTAAAATAATAGCTTCGTCTCAGCCAGGGTCTGGGGTTACATGTGTTATTTTCAGAGCTAATGATGTAGGGTGTAATCTGAGCTCTGAAAGTGGTCATACCAATATATGCATCCCGTGATTTACCATTTTCAAAGCAATTTCATGTTGGCTCATTTCATCCCCACGAGGACCTTTCGAGAAGAAGGAGGAAAGAGAGAAAGGAACAACCAGTTTCCGAGGGAAGGAACTTCAGCCCATCTCCCTTGCTTGTCTTGTCCAAAGCCGCACAGCGGAGAGCAATGAGGGGTCTCCGGCCCGGGCTCCTGGCTTGAGATCCAGTGCGCTCGCCCCGACTCCCCGGCTGGCTGCTGATTCTGCAAAGGGCTGGCGTGGCCTATTTCTCTCTCAGCTTGAAAGCGAGCGCCTGCCTGTGGCCTCCTTTCCCAAACGAGAGCCACCGGTTGGGTTTGTCTCAAGGGAGACTCTGTTCTTTGGCAGCGAGCCTTCTTTTGCTAAAGAACTCCGAGGATGCAGTCCAATGCAGCATCCCCGCCACGTGTGGTCCAGCCTCCACGTGAACGTCCGATGGATGGAGAACTCGCTCCTTTGCACATTATCCCGGTGGCGGAGAGGCTGGCTGAGGACCTCTGACAGCGATGACGGAAATACTGTAATCAAGACACTGAGGCCCACAACTTTCCCTCCGTTTGCTCAAGGGTTCCTAGCTGGGGTTCCAGATTCCACTGACCCCGCGAGGCTGGCTCTAGAGCAGCGGTTCTCAACCTTCCTAAGGCCGCGACCCTTTAATACAGTTGCTCACCTTGTGGTGACCCCCAACCATAAAATGATTTCCGTGGCTACTTCATCACTGTCATCTTGCTACTGTGATGAACTGCAATGTAAATATCTGATAGGCAGGATGTACTTTTGTTGTTATAAATTGAACATAGTTAAAGCATAGGGATTAATCACAAAAACAACATGTAATTATATATGGTGAAATATTTATTTCTAATTAAAAATAAATGAAATGTTGTCTTGAATCATGGTGTCACATGGGTAACAGTCTTCATAGGACAATAGTAAACTACATGGCTACACTTTGCTATACCGAGGAGCGGTGTGTTGGTTCCTAAGACCATGGGAAATAGGTGTTTTCTGATGGTCTTAGGAGATCCCTGTGAAAGGGTCGTTCGAACCCCCAAAGGGGTTGTGACCCACAGATTGAGAACCACTGCTCTAGAGCCTCCTGGCTCACTGACCATCCATCTGCCGCCTCCTCACCTGAGAGGTGGCTCTCGATGGCTGTGAATGAGGCTCAGAAACCTTCCGGGGATTCTGCTGGTGATTTGAATGTGCTTGGACGTGCGTCCAAAGAGATGGGGATGAAGGAGAGGAAACCGTTGTTCAGAGATTTGGGTTTTGGCTTCGTGTGCAGGCTTGGCTGTGGCCGGGCAGGATCCAGCCCCTCCAAATGCTTGTTGGCAAAATGTTTCCTTTTATGCTCCAAGTCAATTTATGGAAATACTTTTTTGGATGTAAGGCAATGGCTAGAATCAGGATAGTGACCTGGCTTCCATGCGGATGGTTTAGCTTCTAAGGTAAACCTCGACCCAGTTTTCAATGGACCTTCCTTTAAAACCGAGTGTGAAGTGGGACCACCTTGATATACAGTCTGGAGTGGCTAAAGGACACCTTTGAGTTTCTTTTCTTTGTTTAAAAAAATATATTTTATTGATTTTTTTACAGAGAGGAAGGGAGAGGGATAGAGAGCTAGAAATATCGATGAGAGAGAAACATTGATCAGCCGCCTCCTGCATGCCCCCTACTGGAAATGTGCCCGCAACCAAGGTACATGCCCTTGACCGGAATTGAACCTGGGGCATTTCAGTCTGCAGGCCGATGCTCTTTCCACTGAGCCACACCAGTTTTGGCACCTTTGTGTTTCTTAATATGGAATTCAGCCTAGCTCAAGACCCACCTAGTATTTTCTTCTGATGCAGAAAGCCAAATTGTGCACAGCGAAGTCCATCTTTTAGTTTGAAACCCGATCTCATTTCGCTAAGCACTACATCAAGTCCGCCTCTCCGATCCCTCCCCTCTTCTCTTCCTCTGGGGCAACAACAGGGGGTAGAGTCTCCTCAGCTCTGGGCTTGAGCGGGGGCAGGGTGAGGAAGGAGGTGTGGGGCAAGAGGGGAGATGGGGCATTGAGTCCCCATGCATTGTGGGCCACCACTGAGCTGTGTCTCATCTGGCCAGATGTTGTCACAACCCTGTCTAGGCCGGTCTGGATCACACGCTTGCCCACTCCCCATGGCCTGCAGCTGTAACACGCTAAGTCTTCTCGGGGCTGCAGGAGACCCCGAGGTATTTTATGGGGTGTCTTTGTAGCTGTTGTTGCTCTGCTCTCTGACTCCTTGCAAAGCACAGGGATCCCCAAATCCCAAGAGTTTGATCCCCAAGTGGAGCATGAAGTTCTCCCCATACCTCATCCTCACACATAGCGACACACCGACATCTTATCCCTACGCTTTCCCCATCACCCGTGTCCAATGCAGAACTTGGTCTTATTTTTTTTTATTTTTAAATATATTTTATTGATTTTTTTTACAGAGAGGAAGGAAGAGAGATAGAGAGCCAGAAACATCGATCAGAGAGAAACATCAATCAGCTGCCTCCTGCACACCCCCTACTAGGGATGTGCCCACAACTGCTGCTCTTGACCAAAATTGAACCTGGGATCCCTCAGTCTGCAGGCTGATGCTGTATCCACTGAGCCACACCGGTTGTAGCCAGAACTCGATCTTATCTTTACATGATACACAGCTCCTAGGTCGCATATTTCTCCCTAGTGGCTAGAAAAACTTGGTACTGTGAAT
Source organism: Lasiurus cinereus (assembly GCA_011751065.1). NCBI lineage: Eukaryota > Metazoa > Chordata > Mammalia > Chiroptera > Vespertilionidae > Lasiurus > Lasiurus cinereus. The sequence continues at coordinate 67,707,597 of JAAGEH010000041.1, forward strand.
ACATAGTAAGTTCTGGAACCGCTGACATCAACCACACTGTGACACTGACCACAGTCCTCTTGGATTTCCAGAGTTCTGAGATTGGGGAGTACCTGAGGCTTTGCCTATTGTCTTGGAATTCTGGCGGAGGCCCTACCTGTGGGACAGTCTGTCCTGTGCCATTCTAAACACAGCACCAAGCTGCTGCCAGTCAGCTCTCCCCGAGCTTGGAAAGACAGTGCGGGGGCGCTGCCTGGTGAACCCCCATCCTCCTTCCCAGACACCCTATGCCAACGGGAGACTAAAAGGACTGATGGCATTAGCTGGAGGACAGGAAGCCTCTCAGCGTCAGCCATACTTGAACCGTTTCCCTCTGGCTTGCCCAGGGAGAGGGGTAAGAGAATTCTCCAAGAGAATCAGCTAGAGACTTCTAGAGACTTCTAGGCAGTCAGCAAGACAGGGACTGAGCTGCACAATTCACCTGCTCCTGCAGTGCAACCCCTCAAACAGCAGCGGTTCTCAACTTGTGGGTGGAGACCCACAGGTTAAAAACTGCTAGCAAGGTCGCCTAAGACCATCGGAAAACAGATATTTACATTATGATTCATTAACAGTAGCAAAATTACAGTTATGAAGTAACAACGAAAATAATTTTAAGATTGGGGGTCACCCAACATGAAGGTCACAGCATTAAAAAAGGTTGAGCCAAGACCGGTTTGGCTCAGTAGATAAGAGTGTTGGCCTGTGGACTGAAAGGTCCCAGGTTCGATTCCGGTCGGGGGCATGTACCTTGCTTGCGGGCACATCTCCACTGTGGGGCGTGCAGGAGGCGGCTGATCGATGTCTCTCTCTCATCGATGTTTCTGACTTTCTATCCCTCTCCCTTCCTCTCTGTAAAAAATAAGTAAAAAATATATTTAAAAAGGTTGAGAACCACTGCCTCAAAGTAGAGGTTCTTCTGGGAGGTTCTTCCCAGCGCTTAATGCAGGTGGCCTCCCAGGAGTAAGTAGATTTACACGGTAGGGATGATGTATAGTCAATCACAGTGGAAAACCCAGAAATATTGGGGGGAACACTTGGTAAAGTATGTAATTGTATAACCACTATGCTGCACCCCTGAAACTAATGCCACATAAGTGTGAATATAAACTGTCATTGAAAAATTAAAATGGAAAAAGAGACAAAAAATAGAACAACACAAAGCAAGAACACGGGAGTCCTGGTAACCATGGAAATGGGTGCCCGCTCCTCGTCCAGAAGCAGCAGGTGGGGAGACCCTGGGTAGCAGGGCCAGGAGCCAGGGCCACCACGGGCAGCCTGCCCTTGTTCCCGCTGTTGTGCAGCAGGATGGCCCCAGCGGACGCTGTGGCACGTCGCTGGACTCGAGCCATGTGGTAGAGAGCCAGCAGGGTGTCTTGGTGGGACAAAGGGCAGCCAGCAGAGGCTGTGGGGTGCCTTCCGAGAGACAGACATCGTGGAGGGAGGGATGGACTGAAGGCCCAATTTGTCAGTGTCGGGAAGCTGTGCAGCGGTGAGCTTCTCACCCGAGGTTCTGGCAAACCCATGCCTGGGCCCCACGGAAGAACATGCATGTGACACCTGCCACTCAGAGGGACAGCATTGTCCATCAGCTGTGGCCACAAGAGGGTCCTGCGAGCAGGACCTGAGCAATGGCAGAGGAGCATGTTTGCTTTTTTCCTGTATCCTGCCTGCCTTTCTGTAGGAGCCATTATGGGGAGAGGGAGGTACTTGAGGTCCCTGCTGAGTGGGGGGTGGCAGAGCCCAGAGCTGTCCCTGGGTGAGCAGAGGATCTTTCAGTTTGTTCTCAGGGAAGCATTTGTGATACTAAAACAGGACTTGATCTCAAAACCGAGAGTGGCCACCAAGTCATGGGTTTTCTTGGGTTGTCATTAAAGAGCAGGACATTTATCAGGAAAAAAATAAAAAAAAATGTCCCACCCCCTCCCCAGACTGGGTTACAGTAGGTTGATTATTGTGCCTGCATTATAGATTTTTAAGATTGAGTCAGAAAATCAAGTTAAGATTTAATTGGTGGTTCTCACTGGAATCGTTTGTGATCTCCTCCTCTCTTTTTTGTTTTTTATAAACATAAGTCTCAGCTTGCATCATAGATTTTCATGATCGAGTCAGAAAGTCAAGTTAAGATTTAATTGGTAGTTCTCACTAGAATCGTTTGTGATCTCCTCCTCTCTCTTTTGTTTTTTATAAACGTATGTCTCAGCTTCACACTTTCATGTTGGGATGGTGGCAAGTGAAGAAAATCACCATGCAGAAGAAAATGAATCTGTTAATATTTTAACTATGTTTTTCTCCCCATGGGAAAATTGGCATTGATGTGATCTCAAATTGATTATCCATTCTAGCCTTCCATTCTTGCTGGTGGTGTCACTGCTTCAATGGGAGAGGGGACTGAGAAAAGCATTTATTTTCCTCTGGATATCTTTATCTTTGGCTCTTCTTCTTTTTTTTAATTGATTTTTTTAGGGCGAGAGGAAGGGCGAGAGAGAGAGAGAGAGAGAGAGAGAGAGAGAGAGAGAGAGAGAGAGGGAGAGAAGCATTGATGTGAAAACAAAATATCAATCAGCTGCCTGCCTCCTGCTCACCCCACTACCTGGGGGAGAGCCTGAAACCTGGGCATGTGTCCTGACCAGGAATTGAACCTACAGCCGACAGGTGCATGGGCTGCTGCCCAGCCAATGAGCCACACTGGCCCAGGCAACTCTTCTTTGTTTACCCAACTAGCAAGTTGATGCAGATCAGTCCCCCGTGTACAGACTTCGTGGAGAACCAGGGGTAATGTCACTGCCGCCTTAAGCCACTGTCCTCCTCATGGACATCCATCGTCTGCTCATTCAGTCATTGCAGCCGTATTTCAGCAGGTCCGCCCCCCCACTGCCAGGTTTGCTCCCCTAAACCACCCTCCCCACGCCGCTGTCAGGGGCCTTTCTGAAGCTGATGTGATCCTTCACGCCCGTGGCTAAAACCACTCAATGGCTTTGCATGGCAAGATAATATTTAAACTTTATTTGTTTTTTATTTAATTTTAATTTTTTTATGGTTTAAAGTATTACAAATAATACATATGTCTCCTTTTCCCCCCCCTATTGATCTCCCCCCGGGCTGCCTTCCCCTCCAATACATGCCCTCACCTCTCCCCCTTTCCCAGTATCTTGTATCCATGTTCAAGTGCTTGCATAACCTTTTAATTTTTCGTATTTAAATCTTTCCACCTCTACATGGAACTTTTTATTATTTTCCAAAACTGCCCAAAGATTTGCTCCCACTGTGACTCAGGACCTCAGCTCTCTCTGTTCCCATTCCCGTCCCGCCTCCCACCACCCCCACCTCTTCCTCCTCTTCTGTGTCAGCACCTTGGCACATCTTGGAGCAGAGCTGTCCGTCCTCCCACCCCTGCTCCCTCTCCTCACTCTGTGCCCTCCTCCCTGTAACAGCCTCTCTCTCTGGGCATTGTCTCCCACTGGTACTTGCTCATTAAGGACAACTGCAGAATTTTCTTTATAACTTCATTCCTAGAGCCTGGCACCGTGCCTTCAAGAGACTCTGCTTGGAAAATAACAGCATGGCAATAGGTTTAGTTTTTTATATATGTTCTAAGCCTTTTTATCAGATATATTCAATAAAGTAGGATATACACAACCATCATGACTTGGACAAATGGGGATGCGATGTATCCTGCAGTGCTTACAACTAATTTGGGTGATTCTGAAACATTTTAAAATATATATATATATTTTATTGATTTTTTGCAGAGAGGAAGGGATAGGGATAGAGAGTCAGAAACATCAATGAGAGAGAGACATTGATCAGCTGTCTCCTGCACACCCTCTACTGGGGATGTGCCCACAATCAAGGTACGTGCCCTTGACCGGAATCAAACCTGGGACCTTTCAGTCTGCAGGCCGAAGCTCTATCTACTGAGCCAAACCGGTTTTGGCTGATTCTAAAACATTTGGAGCCACTCTTGTTTGCTTAGTAAGTTTCATCATAATTTTAAAGTGAAGTATAGGTGGACCTTCTCAGGGCCAGACCCAATGATTCTGTGGGCCTCATATGGCCCACAGACCGGATGGTGGGGCCCCCCCAAACCTACTCCAGACCAAGGCCTGATCTCTCTTCAATTCAGTAAAAGTTGAGAGAAGTTAAGAAGCTGCCAGAAATAGCCTGAAGCTAACAGAAGTTGATGAGGTTCAGGGAAAGAAGCCATCTCCATAACATAAAAGTGCAAGGTAAGCAGCGAGTGTAGGCGTAGAAACTGCAGCAAAGACGATCTAGCTAAGATAACTCAAACTAAACAGCAGATTTTCAGTGTAGACAAAACAGCCTTAGATGGGAAGAAGATGCCATCTAAAATGTTCAACTTTAGAGAGGAGAAGTCCAAAGTTTCAAAGCTTCTTGGGACAGGCTGACTCTTTTGTTAGGGGCTAATGCAGCTGGGAACTTTACACTGAAGTCTGTGCTCATTTACTCTTCTGAGAATCGTTGGGCCTGTGAAAATTATACTCTGCCTGTGACCTATAAATGGAACAACAAAGCGTGCATGACACACATCTGTTTACAGCATTCTTTACTAAATGTTTTGAGCCATGGTTGAGACCGCCTGCTCAGAAAAAAACAGATTCCTTTAAAAGGTATTACTGCTCATTGTCAATGCACCTGGTCACCCAAGTGCTTCAATGGAGATGTACACGATTAATATTATTATCATCCTGCTACCATAATATTTATTCTACAGTCCATTGGTCAAGGAATAATTTTGACTTTTAATTGTTCTTTAAAATACACATTTCACAAGGCTGCCACAGACAGTGATTTCTCTGATGGATCGGGGCAAAGTAAATTGAAAGCCCCCAGAAAGGGTTCATCAAAGATGCCATTGAGAAGAGCATTTGTGACTCATGGGAAGAGGTCAAAATATCAATCAACATTAACAGGAGTTTGGAAGAAGTTGATTCCAACTCTCCTGGATGACTTTGAGGTTTTCAAGACTTCAGTGGAGGAAGTAACTGCAGAGCTGGTGGACATATCCAAGAGAACTACAATGAGGAGTAGAGCTGAGAGAGATGACTGCATTGCTGCCATCTTATAGAACTTTAAAGGGTGAGGAGTGGTTTCTCATGGATGATCAAAGAAAGTGGTTTCCTGAGATGGAGTTCCTTCCTGGTGGAGACAGTACAGAGTTGTTGAAATGAGAGCAAAGAATTTAGAATATTGTGTGAAATCAGTTGATGCAGCAGCAACAGGTTGTGAGAGAACAAACTCCAGTTTTGAAATAAGTTTTGCTATGGCATCAAACAGCATCTCATGCCGCAGAGAAATTGTTTGAGAGAAAGACTCAATCAGTGTGACACACTTTACTGTAGTCTCATTTCAAGAAATCCTCACAGTACCCTGACCTTCAGCGACGGCCAACCTGACCAATCAGCAGCCATCAATCTGTAGGCAAAGACTCTTCACCAAACACATGCCACAACTTGCTGAAGGCTCTGATGATTGTGAGCATTATTATTTTAGCAATACAACATCTTCTACTTAAGATATATACACTTTTTAAGACATAATGCTATTGCATACTTAGCAGACTACAGTATAATGCAAACATAACTTTTATATGAACTGGGAAACCAGATGATTTGTGTGACTCATTTCATTATAGTCACTTTGTTGTGGTGGTCTGGAGCAATACCCCTGAGGTATGCCTACAAACCAGCAAATGAAATGAGGGCAGATTCAAATGCATTTGTTTCAGGCCCAGAAAAAAAATAATAAAGTAATTTTTAAATTGCATAGTAGTGCTCCCATCTGCTAGCTCCTTAGCATCTCTCATTCATTACTGGAGTTATTCTAAGGGGGCTGGGAGAACTGGGGACTGTCAGAGACATCCCATAGAACATGTCTCGCCATAGCTTCGAGGTATCCTACATCTGTTGACAGACAAGGACGGGATGTACAGCCGTGTCTCTTCCCCCACAGCTCGTTCTCATCCCTCCTCAGATGGAAGAAGCTTCAGGAAGGGAAGGTACAGCCCCCGCCTTCCCCAGCTCAGTGGAGAGCTACCTCTGCTTCCAGAGACCTAGACAGCAGTCAAGTCTGCATGAGGTGCAGCCTCTGAGACGCGGAGTGTGGGCTGACTGTCAGGTGGATGAGCCAGGGTAGAAGGAGAGACTGCAGGAGGGGTTGTGGCCACGAGAAGCAGAAAGATCACTCAGGGGTGTGGAGCCGACTGAAGCCACTCTTAAGAGGGGGTTTGGTGTTGATCTTCTCGTAGAAAGCAGCTCAAATGTCACTGCAAAGTGAGTGACATTTCTTGTCAATCTCCTTACTCCAGCTTCCCTTCTACTCGAGCAAAGAGAGCCCAGGCCCGCATCCCTCTTCTCTGGGCCTTGCTGTCTCGGTCTCCCGCAGGTCTAAATCTGGAATCCCCAACTCTTCACTTCCTTTCTGGGAGTCTGGCCTTCCCCAAAAATGCGATTTGCTGACTAACAATCCTCTGAAGCCTGATGTTGCTATTATCCAAATAGGAACACTGGGGCTGATTCATGCGGGGACCCGGGCTTTGCATGTGCCTTCAGAACTGACATGTATTCGGAGCTAATGGAAGTGGGAGTTTGGCCTTGCCTTTCTTCCTGCCATTCCTATTCGCTTCAGTCCCCGATTTACACATGTTCAGGTCCTGTCAGGCTACACACACATGTCAACCTCAGAAGGCTGCTTCCCTGGAGTGGTCGCTCCAACTAGCAGCAAGTGCTCAGAGGCCCTGCTCTGAACATGGCATCTCTCTCTATTTCTTCCCAGAGGAGGGGTGGCTTCCCTGCCCCAGAAATCGCTGCTTTGGGTGCATTCGGTATGTAGTCTGCTGCACCCTCACAGGGACATGATAGCAGGGGTGTCTGTGTCTTGGAGCCCCCTTTCACAGTAAAGGCAGCAGGAGGGACAGGTGATTTCCAGAAGAGATTCGTGGAGGACTTTGGGGGAGAGGGCGGGCTGGAAGAATCAAGAGAATTCATCAGTGTTCTGTGAACACTCTGCTTTGATTTACTAGCACGTGTCTCCAGAGACTTCGAAGCAGACTCTCTTAGTCAAGAGATAAGAATAGCTTAGACGCCGAAGACTGGGAAGAGACGCACTAAACTCCCCATCATTAGCTGTCCTGTTGGTTTTCGGGAGCTGCTTTTAGAAATCGCCACAAGCTGGGTGGCTTCAAACAATAGACATGCCCTCTCCAACAATTCTAGAAGCCAGCCGTCCAAAATGTAGGCTTTAGCAAGGATGTGACTCCTCTGAGACTCTGGGTAGAGTCCTTCCTTGCTGTTCCTACCTTCTGATGGGGACCCACAGTCCTAGGCTCTCCTGGGCTTGCAGTGATCCCTCTTATCCCTGTTTTTGCCCTATTGGTGTTTTCCCTGTCTGTTGTTGTGTCCTCTTTCCTCTTCTTATAAAGACACTGGCCATGTTGCATGAGGGCCACTCTACTCTGCACTGGCCACAGCTTCAGCTCTGGGTCCTCACTGAGTTCTGGACTTTGCCTGTGAGCTGCGTTCTCCCACTCTCACTTGTCAGAATCTCCATGCGCTCTAGCCCTGAATGCTTGAACTCTGCTCCTCTAGACGGAACACCTGCTTTGTTCTGCCCCTTTGTTCGGGTCCCATGCAAACTTTTGCTTTGGATGCAAGCATTGTAGTTATTTTTAGTCTCACAGTGACCATGTCCTTCTCTAGACAAGCTGCTGCCTCCAGAAGGAAACGTGTTCTAGAACTGGAAGCATTTTTTCCCTTCAGCTCTCGGGCCTGAGAGCTGAGCTGGGCTGATGGGGGTGGGTCATCTCTGCTCCTCAGGGGCCTTGAATGTCATTCCTGTCCTTCGATACCATAAGGACCTTCTTTTGAGATTGAAAATATGCCCATAAGATTTCTGCCCCTTAAATAGGATATAGTTCATATTCTTTCCTAATTCCTCTACTCATACAAATCTAGTGATTAAGAAAAAAATGCTTCAATACAACATACCTCATAGATCGGAAGTCTAATTAAAATAATAGACATCCACGCCTTTCTCTGATTCATCTATGACATAGATTTCTATGCATTATTTAATTAAATGCTCAACACATAGTAGGTGCTCAATACATAACAGCTGCAGTGGTTTTTATTACACTTAGTTGCCTCAAATTTAAAAGGCTTTCTTATAGCCTACATTTTATCCTCTAGCCTTCATCCTGGTTCCTAGGCTATACAGAATACATGTGTTCCATCCTAACGATAAAATTTAGGCTCTTAAATCTGACTATAACAATATATGATATGGAGGAAATCCAGAAATTTACAAATACTGAATATACCCAGAGACATTTCCTTTCCTATCCAAATAGGAACACTGGGGCTGATTCATGCGGGGACCCGGGCTTTGCATGTGCCTTCAGAAGAACTGACATGTATTCGGAGCTAATGGAAGTGGGAGTTTGGCCTTGCCTTTCTTCCTGCCATTCCTATTCGCTTCAGTCCCCGATTTACACATGTTCAGGTCCTGTCAGGCTACACACACACGTCAACCTCAGAAGGCTGCTTTCCCGGAGCGGTCGCTTCAGCTAGCAGCAAGTGCTCAGAGGCCCTGCTCTGAACATGGCAACTCTCTCTATTTCTTCCCAGAGGAGGGGTGGCTTCCCTGTCCCAGAAATTGCTGCTTTGGGTGCAGTTCGGTATGTAGTCTGCTGCACCCTCACAGGGACATGATAGCAGGGGTGTCTGTGTCTTTATCCTTCCCTGACCATGTAAGGTCAAGGTCAGGTCTTCTTCTTTAATGAGGTATGTGAGCCCAACCGGTGTGGCTCAGTAGTTGAGCTTTGATCCATGGACCCAGAGGTCAAGGTTTAATTGCAGGTCAGGGCACATGCCCAAGTCCACGTTGCTGGCTCAATTCCCAATAGGGGGCATGCAATAGACAGCCGATCAATGATTCTCTGTCATGGATGTTTTTGTCTCTCTCCCTTTCTCTCTGAAATCAATAAAAAAATGAAATATTTTTAAAAGAACTACATGAGCAAGATTTTGTATGGTCTCCAGGGAGAGCGAATTCGAGAGAATCTCGTACAGGGTGATGTAGCACAGTGCTTCTCCACTTCACAGAGATCCAGTTCTGCTAGACACTGACATTGTCAAAGAAAACATGTTCACACAACTCAAATAACGTTAAGTGAATAATACACTGGGCAGGAAAGTGCCGAGGAGCTAATTTCTCCATCTTTTTCATGATTTGGGCTGGTGGATGCGTGATTCAAACCTCCCAACCTATTTCTTTTCACCTGATCTTCCAACCAGAGAGCACACCCCTGCTAACCACGTTTGGGAAGCAAAATGTTTCTTGCTCTCCATCAAAGCTTGCAGTTAATTTGCCTAAGAAGGAAATGTGCTTTGCTTCTGCAACCTGAGTCATACATCCCTGAGTGGGCAGGTTAGAACTTTTTCCCTGAGGAAAGAAAAGAAACATAAAACAAGAACAAAACATGCATTCCAAACACAACAGAACAGCGGAGGGGAAGCGAATCATGATGGAGATTGTGATTTTGGAAGAGTGAAGACCCGAGGGCTGGCATTGACATTGCTTAGAGGAAGGAGCTTCAGGAAAGGAGGGGGGAAGGATGCATGGTTTGGGTGGGGAGCACTTTCAGGGTGACTCCTAGTTTGCTGCTGACTGACCGTGCAAAGCTGGGCAGGTGATTTCATCTTTCTGAACCGTGGTTTTCTCATGTAAAGAGCAGGCTTACCGTCATTTAAAAATTTCATATTACGTATGTCGTCTAACGTATCTACTAAAATATCTTGAATATGCTCCAGAGTCTATACATGGTGAAGATTAGAATAAAAGAATCCAATTGGGTGGTAAACTCAACGAGAGCCAGCCAGCCTCACAATTGAATGTGGTGAATTTTAATTTCCGTTATCTTTCAAAGTCTGACAAATTGTAAAATACTTCAGACAATTAAAATAGTTCTCCTGCAGTGAATCCATTAAATGAGGGAAAAAAGAAAAATCTAGATGGAATGAAGGCAGAAGCACAGCGAGTCTTTAAACACGGGGGGCCACAGACTCGTGGCTCAAATGCCGTGGAAGATTATGTAAGTCAGCCCGAACCCAAGGCAGAGTTGGAGCACTCAACTCTGATAAAGAAACTAAGAATGAGCCTCAGCTGAAGCTGGTGTGGCTCAATGGATAGAGCGTCGGCCTGCAGACTGAAGGGTCCCAGGTTTGATTCCGGTCAAGGGCATGTATCCTGGTTGCGGACACATTCCCAGTGGGGGACATGCAGGAGGCGGCTGATGGATGTCTCTCTCTTATCGATGTTTCTGACTCTCTATCCTTCTCTCTTCCTTTCTGTAAAAATAAATCAATTAAATGTATTTAAAAAAAGAATGAGCCTCAAAAATAGGCAACTAGGCATTCCTAAAAAAGACAGCTGCTTACACTATAGCCAATCAAACGATTTATTTGCTCTGCTTTCAGTCCTCTCTCTAAAAACCTTGCCCCTCGTTCCTGTTGATGAAGGGCTCTCAAACCACATTCGGTTTGGCGTTGCCTGATTGGCATCAATGGATGCTCAGATCAGCTCTTCCGCTGTGACACAGTGAAAGTCACAGGGGATTTGGGCACATTGATTTGTCACCCTGAAGATATGTGGCGTATCTTCCTGTCCCAACATCACAATGCCATTGTCACATGTCCCATCTCCTCCTCGCCGTGCTGCTAAGCTCAGTGTGTGGAACCACAGGGAAAATAATCTTTTCTTCTTCCAACGCTCACGCTTGCCTTCCTCCTCTTTCTCACTTGCTTCCTCTCTGTAATCGCCCTTGCGTGAAGTTTAATTAACTTGAAGTAAAAGTATGTGCTCGGCAGCCGGATTCCGGTCATGGTGATGGATGCCAGGAATGAAGTGATGGATAAAGCTAGGATCTTCCTCCAGGAAATGCTCAGTCTAGTGGGGGAAACACACACAGGCAGAATGAAAGTCATCTTACCAACACACCCTTTGGAGGGGAAAGCGTAAGTGGATGTGGAGAGGCCGGTGCCCACGGAGAAAGAAGACGCCAGAAGAGGAAGCTGTCCTGCAGTGAAATGGTCGAGACCACGGAGAATTTGCCAGGCGGGTGAGGGAACCAGCATTCCCAGGAGCGATTATGATCCGGGCAAGAGAGGCTGGAAGGCAGAGAGCCTTCCGTGTGGTGTTTAGCGCTTTGGCTGAGTGTGGGGAGAAATAACAGGTGAGGATGAAGATGTGTTTTGGAATGAGATGCTGAGTGCGCCTGTGACTCCTGATGGACACAAGTTCACCAGGTGTCAGGTTAGTGCTACCTGTGACAGACACCCCCCCCCAAAAAAAAACACCCCTACTCCCCAGGCCCATGACAGCAGGGAGCTCTGGCGTTCACCTCCTCTTCCTCCCTGTCCCCCACTTGTTAGCGGATTCCCAGCCCACTCAGTCTGTCTCACCTTCACCTTGTAGAATTTCTCTGGTCCCCACCTGCACAGGGATTGAGGAGAGGGAGGCACCAGAACAGCAATTTCCAATCCTTTTTGTTCTCATGCCACACAAATAGGTGTCATTTTGATTCGTTCACCCCAGACAGCTATTGTTGTGTTGGCTGTTTTCATTTCTTTCTTCGACAACCTAAGGGGAGAGAGGTCGGTGCTCCTGACTAAATAGGCAGGCGGCGTATGTTTTTAAAACTCTGTGGCACACCGGTGAAAAATCGCTGCCCTGGAAGAAACCCCCACTCCACAGAAGTTTCCGGAAGAGCTGTGGAAATGGGCTTTTATATCCCAAAAGGCCCCAGCAGTAGAGTAAGAGGAAGGGGTGAGCTGGGAAATGTCCAGGAGACACAGCTGGTGGAACACTGTGACAGGATGTGGCTGTAAGGGAGACGGAACTTTCTGATCTGTGTGGCAGGAGGAAACGATGACACTAAACAAGACAGGGAAGCCAAAACCGGTGTGGCTCAGTGGATGGAGCATCGGCATGTGGACTGAAAGGTCCCTGGTTCGATTCCAGTCAAGGGCATGTACCTTGGTGGCGGGCACATCCCCAGTAGGAGGCGTGCAGGAGGCGGCTGATGGATGTCTCTCTCCCATTGAAGTTTCTAACTCTCTATCCCTCTTCCTTCCTCTCTGTAAAAAAATGAAAAAAATATATATTTAAAAAAAAACACAAAACAAGACAGGGAATTCATGTGCCGGATTTTTGTTAATTGTTATTTATGTTATCAGCCTCCGGAGGGGAATGGGCTGCATCCCTTCTTGATTCCCTGAACCCAGTGAAAACAAACAAACCCACAAATGAACAAAAAACCGCAGCCGCACTTGCATGGAGCTGGCTGTGGGACTCCTAAGTGGACACCGGTCCCTCTCCCGGGGACCAAGCTGAAGGGTCTCCGCTAAACCTGGGCAATGAGGGGTGGGAGTCTGACACCCTGAGAGGCAGCTTCCGGTTCAGTCCCCTCCTCAGTCTGGCAGTGACTTCGCCCGCTGCCGCCACCAGGCCCAGGACGCGGCTGCTGTTGTCCTGTGACTGTGCTGACCTGCTGTCAGGGTGACTGCCCGGTGCTCCTGGCCCCACAGCCTCTTGGGAGGTGGACGGAGCGATCTGCCACCTGGAAGTCGCTTTCAGTGGGCTCTGGTCACAGGCATGGAGAGAATCAGAAGCGACAACGCTGAGGATGGCCACGGACCCCCACCAGGAGACCAAGTTCATCAACGATCCGATCTAATTTGCCCTCTAAGGCCTGCGACCCAGTGGGCTTGCCGGGGAGGCAGCCAGTAGAAGCTGGTCTGAAGATCTGGTTAATGACCTTGAATTACCAGTAAGGCAGCCTGGGTTCCAGCTCTCATTTATCTCTCTTTATAATTTAAAAAAATATATATTTTATTGATTTTCTCCAGAGAGGAAGGGAGAGGGATAGAAAGTTAGAAACATCGATGAGACAGACACATTGATCAGCTGCCTCCTGCACGCCCCCTACTGGGGATGTGCCCGCCACCAAGGTACATGCCCTTGACCGGAATGGAACCTGGGACGGCTCAGTCTGCAGGCTGACACTCTATCCACTGAGCCACACCGGTCCCGGCTATAATTTTTTTTTTTTGAGAAGACTGAAGCTGAATGACCTTTTCAAGGTGGTTTCAAAGCTCCTTGTTCCCCTCCTTGAGTTTGAAGGACTTGGGCGAGATGGTGGGGTGCCTTTGATACTTTCCTGGAGGACGCGGCATGCTGACCTCACATGGCCGTTCATTAGCCGGCGACACAAACAGCTGCACCGGGGTACGGGGGAGCCTCAGATGAGGTCATTTCTACCAAGAAAAGGAAACCCTGGAGGGGAGTGGTGATGGCCGGAACCAGCGCCCGGGATGGGTTTTCACACCTTTGCCTCTCCCACTGTCATCCAGAACTCCCTGTGGCTGCCGGTTTTATCCCACGCTCATCAAAGACACCCGCGGATTCTGAGGGCACCATGGCTGCCAGCACACGTCAGACGTGACCAAGGTGACACCGAGAGCCTGTGGGACAGTGGTTCTCCACCTTCCTAAGGCCGAGACACTTGCATACAGCTCCTCATGGGGTGGTGACCCCAACCATGAAATTTTGCTACTGTGATGCATCGTGATGTCAATATCTGCATTTTCCAATGGTCTTAGGCGACCCCTGTGAAAGGGTCGTTCGACCCCCAAAGGGGTCGCGACCCACAGGTTGAGAACTGCTGCTCTAGTGGAAAGACTGCCACCCTCCTTTGGCCTTGCCATCCCTTTTTTTCAGGTTTGGGACACACCCTTTGCCCTGAAGCAGGCAATTCCAGTCACAAGTAGATTATCTTTATCAGTAAGGTTTTACATGATGATTTGATGGGGACATTCATTGTCTCAATTAGAGGGGGTGTCTGGCTTTGACCTTTCAGAGCTTCAAGGTTTGATCAGCCTTCCGGGTTCCTCATCCACTTTCTATTAGTGAGACAATTATTGGCTTCCGGCAGCCAGAGACTAGGGAAGGGGGGGGGGGAGAGAGTGAAAGAGAGAGAGAGAGAGAGAGAGATCTTGAGGGAGTGGGCAGGGTACCCCTAAGACCTGCTATGATAGCTCAGCATCAAGGTCATGATTTTTCCAATGAAAAACACTTCGACCAAAGAGAAGATTCGTGCAATGACTAAGCTGCTTCCTCCCCAGGAGACGGACATCTCCCCGGATGCAAAGGTTTTCTTTTAAAGACAAACACTGTAAGATGCCAGGAGTCTCCTACCATCCACACGCGGGGGGGACCGTGGGACATCACCCCAAGGAGGCCCATCGGAGGCTCAGAGGGCTTGGCCCCCAGCGAGGCCATGAGAAAGGGGGTGCTCAAGGATTCACAGCGCCTCCTTTAGCGCTGCTGGCTCCAAGGAGGGCCTTCCGGGGGGAGGAGGAGCTGAACAGATGCTCTTCTAGTGAAGCCACGGAGCGAGTTATTATGTGAAATGATCATTCTTTCAGTCAATACCAGCGCTTTGTGACAAATGGACATTTTCCGTTTGAAATGGACACTCCCCGATTCTATCTGCGGAGCTATCGACGTAATCGTTCCGTTATGATGACCGGCGGGAGGCGGGCTGTGCTTGGTACCTGGCAGGCAGAGACGGAGCCTGAATACCAATCGTCCCCTGAAGTGAGCCGCATTGATCCGAGAGCTCCATCCAACGGCACTCCCTTTAGAAATGGCCATGAACGTGAGGCTGAGCCGGGCATGCAGAGGAGATGTGCTTCGTTTTGTGGAATGACACAAAGCCTCGCTTTGTATGGAAACACTGAGGCCCTGGCCAGCTGGCTCAGTGGATAGTGCTGGCCTGTGCACTGAAGGGTCCCGGGTTTGATTCTAGCCAAGGACAGGTACCTCATTGAAGGGCCCCAGCCCTAGACGGGGCATTCGAGGGGGCAACCAACCCATGTGTCTCTCTCACATCGGTGTTTCTCTCTTTCTCCCTCTCCCTTCTGCTCTCTCTAAAAATCAACGGAAAAAATATGCTCGAGTGAGGATTTAAAAACAAAAACACACTGATGATGTGAAAACAATGTTCCTAGCCCATCGCTCTAGTGGAACAGTTTAAATGGGGAGTCATCTTGAATGGAATTCATGAAATGATACTCTCATGCCGATGAAGTCCATCAGAAATTAAACCGTGAATGTCCAAATGTTTCCTTAAAGGAACTGAACCGGTTTGATGGTGGGGAGGCAAAAGGCTTTAGACTTGGATTTTATACAAATACAGTGGTACCTCGAGATACGAGTTTAATTTGTTCTGTCACCTTGAGGCGTGGGAAACTAGGAGATGCTCAAGTCGAGGTAAACGGGTGGGTCGTGTGCAGCCGGCCGATCCGCGCGATGACTCCTATCTCAACTGTTGCTCGTATTTCAAAGCAAAAATCGCTCGCTCGACGGCTCGTCTCTCAAAAATCTCGTATGTTAGGGCACTCGTGTCTCGAGGTACCACTGTATAAGAAGTTGAGCAATTACCAAGTATAAGTGTGGGCTGTTGTAAGCACAGAGGGGTTTTGGGTGGGACAAATAATGAGTTATTTTTAAAAAAAGAAGAAGGGAAAGCAGAACGATTAGAAAATAAGGCATTTCTCAATGAGTCATGTGTGGATAAAGCCAAGAGCATCAAGAGAACTCCATGCCGGAAAGTTTTCAGTGTGCGGTTTTTAACCTCATGACAGTTCTTCCCAGGGATGCTCCAGGCAGAGTAAGGGGGGCCTTGCTCTTTCCAAGTCTGCTAAGAGGCCCCCTGTTACTGGCAAACGAACTCTGGGCATCAGTAGACTGTCACCTTGCCTGCCTGTCTTCCTCAGTGTGTGGTAGTTCTGTGAGCTAAAGGCTCGGAGGTCACCTAAATATTGGTGGAGAAGGAACACATGCTCTGTTCTGTCTACTAAGCACCAAGAACACATGTCATTCCTGCCACACAAGAGAAACTATCCACACCATCCAATCCTCCGCATCAGGGTTGTGGTGAAACCTTTCGCTGAGGAACTTTGGTTGAGTCTTCCACTGTCCTGGTTTCGGCGATCCTCTGTTGCTATTTGGACTTTGTGGTTGATGGTTCGTTCTCTCTCTCTCTCTGTGTCAGCTCACCTTGGACTCTGCTTGTGAGGCCAACTGAACTGT
>JAAGEH010000041.1:67723797-67738409 GCA_011751065.1 Lasiurus cinereus
CTGTGTCAGCTCACCTTGGACTCTGCTTGTGAGGCCAACTGAACTGTGAGAACTTTTTCTAAATGCAAAGGCTCCAACTTTGGAATAGAGTTCTCCTGTGATATCTCCCTCATATGTGGATCCACAAGAGTCAAGATCATAGAAACAGGTCATAGAATGATGGTTGCCGGGCACTGGAAGGCAGGAGAAATGGGGGAGATGGTGGTCAAAGGGTACAAACTTCCAGTTATCAGATGAGTAAGTCCTCGGAGTCTTATGTACAGCAGGGTGACTATAGGAACAGAGGGTGTTATGTACCTCAGTATTGTGCAGGGAGTAAATCCCGAATGTTCTCACCCCAAAAGGTAATTATGTGAGGGATGGATGGGTTAATTAAACTTATTGTGATAATTATTTCACAATGTATACATGTATCGTCAATACATGTATACCTTAAACTTACACAGTATGTCAATCCTATCTAATAAAAGAGTAATATGCAGATTGACCATCACTCCAATACACAAGATGACTGCCTCCATGTGGACACAAGATGGCCACCACAAGATGGCCAGCAGGGGAGGGCAGTTGGCAGGGACCAGATCTGCAAGGGAGGGCAGTTGTGAGCAATCAGGCCTACAACGGAGGGCAGTTGGGGATGATCAAGCCTGCAGGGGAGGGCAGTTAGGGGTGATCAGGCCCACAGGGAGGGCACTTAGGGGCAAACAGGCTGGCAGAGGAGCAGTTAGGCATCAATCAGGCTGGCAGGGGAGTGTTTAGGGCGTGATCAGGCTGGCAGACAGAAGCGGTTAGGGGCAATCAGAAAGGCAGGCAGGTGAGCAGTTGGGAGCAGCAGTCCTGGATTGTGAGAGTAATGTCTGACTGCCCATTTAGGCCCAGTCTTACCTGGAAGAGCATCTTTTCAGTTACTCCTCACTGATCCTACCTGGATCGGGCCTAGATGGGCAGTCAGACATCCCTCAAGGGGTCCCAGATTGGAGAGGGAGCAGGCTGGGTTGAAAGACAGCCCCTACCCCATGCACAAATTTCATGCACCGGGCCTCTAGTATATATATAGTTTGTGTCTTTTATTAACCCAGATACAATTACTTGTCTTCTGGTTTGTTGAAGCAATAGGTCAGACAACATTTGCCACAATAATGCCTGTCCAAATGACTCAATGGTCACTTTCTTTAACCCATAACAATTAGAATAATAGCATTTTCCTAGTATGTTCCAGGTCCTGATAGAGGTTTTATATATCAAACAGGATACTTAATAGCAGAAATTCAGGGAATATATGCTGAGATAATTAATGAGTAACCATTGCATCCTTACAACAGTAGCGACCATGTAATAAGTTGATGGTAGCCCCCTTTTAACATGAGAGGTGAGGAGAAGGCATGGAAATGCTGATTTATAGCTGTAGAAAATGAGAGCACACAATGAAACTTGCCTGTTAACATACTTTAATTACTTACTGTGGTTACATTATTTGGATTTCCTAACCTCTAGTTCTCCTGAAGTTCAGCAGATACTGCACATTGACTGAAATTAGGAGTGCTAACAAATTTGCATTTGAAATCTTTGAACTTACCTTAAAAGCAATCACCAGTACTGTGAAAACATCTATATCTATACTTCACTCACTCAAAACCCACATGCATTATACTTATATCCCTCAGTAAACACATTTCTTTAATAAGGTCTACCTAATTTTTTTTATCAAATTAATAGCATAATACATAGGAGAATGTTTGAAGAGTTAGTAGGAGCTGGTTCTAAAAAGTGGTAATTAGAATTGAACCCTATTTATTCAATAAGAATTCCAGGCATACTGTCAGTATATAGATAACTGATTTTAATTTAAATATATTATACACTATGTTTTATATTTGGCATTATTATTTATACTAGAGCCCTGGTGCATGAAAATTCATGCACTGGGGGAGGGGGGTGTTCCTCAGCTCAACCTGCCCCCCTCTCACAGTCTGGGAGCCCTCAGGGGTTGGAGGCCATCCAGCTAACAGGGGAAGGTGACGTCCCCATCACCCCTCTGCTGCTGCCACTGCCGGCAGCGCACGCCTCAGGTGGCCCTGGGCAGCTGGGCAACCATCATCCTGCACCTCAGGCTGGTCCTGGGTGGCTGGGGGGCCGAGGGCAGGTCCGGCTGCACTGCGTGCCTGCCACCTCCCTGGCTGGGCTGAAAGGACTGGAGGACTCAGGCGGGGCTGAGAGGACTGGGCACTGCCATCTTGTGGCTATGGGTACTGCCAATTTTGTGATGGCATGATGGTAAATTTGTATATTACCTATTTATTAGATAGAATATTATATTATTTTACATAATATTATATACTAGAGCCATGGTCGGCAAACTGCGGTTTGTGAGTCACATGCAGCTCTTTAGCCCTTGGAGTGTGGCCCTTCCACAAAATACCACGGCCTGGGTGAGTCTATTTTGAAGAAGTGGCGTTAGAAGAAGTTTAAGTTTAAAAAACATGGCTCTCTAAAGAAATTTCAAGCGTTGTCCTGTTGATATTTGGCTCTGTTGACTAATAAGTTTGCCGATCACCGTACTAGAGGCCTGGTGCACAAATTTGTGCATGGGTGGGCTCCCTTGATTGGGGCCGCATAAGGTTGGCTGGTTGGGAGGGGCTGCAGTGAGAGTGCACTGACCACCAGGGGGCTGCTCCTGCATTGACCATCGGCTGCCTGGTGGTCACTAGTGACCCGTCAACTAGTGATCCTATCTGAGGAGCCTGTGGAAATGATCTCATTTAGTTTTTATATATATAAAAGCTTAAGCGACCAAATTTATATATATATACTTATATATATATAAAAGGCTAATATGCAAAGTGTCCCTCTAGGAGTTCAACTGGGAGACCAGGACTTCTGTTGCTCAGTATAATGTGTGCTCACAATGGGGGGCTGCACAGAACAAAGGAAGACCCTGGCCAGCAGCTGGAGTGCCCTGATCAGCCCTGATCAGCAGTCAGGCCTAGGGACCCTACCCGTGCATGAATTCTGTGCACTGGGCTTCTTGTGTCTGTGTGTGTGTGTGCTCGTACACATGTGTGTGTATGTATATATATGTTCTTTTTCAATTAAAAAAAAAAAAGAGGATGGAATTTTCAGAAGCAACTAATCTGTCCTGACCTTGTCCTGAAGACTAGTGCTCTCTTTGCACTTCCGGAACAATAGTCTCCTGGAGGAGTTTGCTCAAAAGTCAGACACAGTTTCATAACAAAACAAGGAGCGTGTTCTCCTCTCGGCGACTCTCCTGATGAAGGGACCCTCCCGCCACCGCCTTCTCCTTGCTGGCTCCTTCCCCCAGGAGGCAGCGGTTGCCTAGCGATACGGGACCTACCGTTGCCTGCAGCTCCGAAGGCGGCCTCTGATTAGCTAATCAATGATTAGAATTGATTGGCAAATAAGTGTGCTCTCCCAGCAAGGGGAAGAGATGAGATTCCATAAATTTCTCTCATCCCTCATTCCGTTTGTAAAGTCATTGGGGTTGACTCCTGCCGAGATCTGCAACTTTGCTCATTTTCTATCGGTTTTCTCCTCCTCCCCTTCCCGGGACAGAGCGTCTCATTGTCTCTCTCTCTGGGACTGACCTGAACCCAATCTCCCTCGCAGAGCTCGGGTTTCTGGGTTTTAAGGTTCTCTTGCTTCCTCTCTCCTGTTTCGAAGAAATCGTTCTTACTGTGGAAGGTGACCCCTCAACGGAATGGGAAGTGATGGGGAGCAGATGAGCAGGAAAGGAGTGGGGGGAGCGGTGGCTGGCTTCACGGTAACCTTAGTGGGCCCCAGACATTTTCCTTCAGGCAGACAGTCAGGCAATCAACGGATCTGACCTACAGGGTGCCCCCCAAATGGATACACACTGAGAGCTCAATTTATGTTTCCTTTGTTGCAAATTTAAGCCATTGGAATTAATAAGGGGTTAGAAATATATGTAAGTTTTCCCATGTGCACACACACACATACACACACACAATTGTGGTGGTATAAGGATAAATCCAATCCAGGTTGCATTACATGAACTTATTTTATGCTTTAAAAAAAAGAAAACATGTCCCTGAACCCCTATGTGCTGTGGCTGCTCTGTGTCAGGATGAGGTCTTCTTAAAGAAGACCCTGAGGAGAAAAGAGTAGGTGAGGAGGGGGAGGGGCATGAAAACCAGTTCTTTTTTTATTTTTTATTTTAAATATATTTTATTGTTTTTTTTTACAGAGAGGAAGGGAGAGGGATAGAGAGTTAGAAACATGGATGAGAGAGAGACATCAATCAGCCGCTTCCTGCACGCCCCACAGTGGAGATGTGCCCGCCACCAAGGTCCCTGCCCTTGACCGGAATCGAACCCGGGACCTTTCAGTCCACAGACCGACACTCTATCCACTGAACCAAACCGGTCTCGGCGAAAACCAGTTCTTGGTAGCCTACGGGAGACAGGCCATGAGCAAGCACCTTGCTAGGGGGAGTGGTCCATGCCTATATGTTAGAACGTGGCTGCGAATGAGATTATCAGCACATTCAACAAACACGTGATGGGGTTCTTCTTAATGCCCAGTCCTATCTGAGGAGCCTGTGGAAATGATGTCATTTAGTCTTTATAATGTCTCTGACCACGATGCTTTCTTTATAGATGAAACAATGGAATAGGAAAGAGACTTCTGTATTCTGAGAGTTCTAAGAGTATTCAGTAAGGAGGTCCAGGCTCTGGACTTCCATACTAAGCACTGGCGTGTGTCCTGATGTACATGGTCCATGGGCCGTACTTAATAAAACACTGAAATACTTTTCCGGACTCAAAGCTTCCTGTGTGTGATGGGATATCAGCTATGTCTCTTGAGTACCGGTTTCCCCGGGAGAATGAATGTGGATACACTTTTGAGGGTCACAGGACTTAAGGTAGATTTCCAAACACGGAAAGCACTTCCTCATTGTCCTGGTTTTAAGCCTTTTGTGGACTGGATATTATATATATATATATATATATACACACACACACACACACACACACATATATATATGTATATATATAAAAATACACACACACACACATATATATATATATATATATAGTTATGAATATACGTTTTTAGCTAAACATGTAAATTTATATATGGTATAGATTACTAGCGATGACTTTTTCTCTCTCTTTTCTTCCCCTACCCCCTCTTCTCTCTCTCTGTCTCTCTTCCAAGAGAAAAAGTTTCCGAGCATTTGCAGAATTATTGGGACAGACACCAAGAACATCACCCCCTACTGTTTTGGGGAGAGATCCCTGGATCCGCCGTAAACAGGGCTTTGACCAAGGAAGGGACACCACGTTTTGGGGTGTTGAGTTTGGAAACCGTTTCCCACTTGCGTTCAGTGAGCCCGTGTGGTTGCTATTAATTGACGGACCTGGACGAACAGTAATCCCTTTCTAAAAAGCTCGGTAGGCTTCTTTTGAAAAACAAAACAACACAAAAAAATCACGTACCCAGGAGGCCTGCAGACAAGTTTGTGTGAATGAGATTATCAGCAGAAGGCTCTCCGCCCTCTGTCATCGGAAGGATAGGATCAGAAGGTCTGAGTGCCAATGTCTCCGGGGACATGATAGGGGAGCAGACAATTAGCACGAGGAAATGACAAAAGCTTTGATTTTGGAGCCTTGTCCTCTTGCCCATTGTCTCAGGGACATTTCAAAAGCGGACTTGAGATCAGAGCTGGATGCAATCTATGCCACCCATGCCCATGTTTTTATTTTTTTAAAAGAAAGAACTGGCTAGGCCCGCCCCGGGGACCCACGCAGAGTCCGTTAAACCTGCAAAGAACATTCCATGGGGCGTTTGATTCTGTGGAGGCTGCTTGTGCTTGGGATGGAGGAGCAGGAGGCTCCGCTTTAGACTCTGTCCCCAAGTGGAGGCTTCTGCCTGCTTGTCTCCCGTTTCTCTGCGTTTGCTCCTGACAGTGAAAATGTGAAATATTCTCCGGGGCCTTGGAGGGCAGGCCCTCAGGGGTCGCCTTTCTCAATCCTCTGTCCCCTGCTGCGCAGGCCCATTCTCACAAAGGTCAGCGCAGTGGCAGGCAGCCCCTGGCTGACCGGTGCCAGGCTGTCCCGGACCCTGTGGCC
Organism: Lasiurus cinereus; assembly: GCA_011751065.1. Classification (NCBI taxonomy): domain Eukaryota; kingdom Metazoa; phylum Chordata; class Mammalia; order Chiroptera; family Vespertilionidae; genus Lasiurus; species Lasiurus cinereus. The sequence continues at coordinate 67,729,908 of JAAGEH010000041.1, forward strand.
ATCTGGAAGGATCTGGGACTTCTGCTCCTGGCTGGGGGGTAGGGGGGAGTTCCCATGGGCTGGTGGGGCCATGAGCGGGCAGGTGAGCTCCTTAAGTGCTTGCTGACAGCGTTGACAACAGAGACAAGGTCATGACTGCGTTGAGAAGGTCCCAGAGAGAGAACTTCTGAAAGGCGGCCCAGACATCCTGTGGCTGGCTAATGGGCTGCATGAGGGTTTCCTGCAATGACTGACAGCCCTCACGGGGTGTGCCTCCCCTCTGTGCTGCTGGGCAGACAAAGGAACCCGCACAGAGCCACACAGCTCTGCCCTGGTGAGGTTTGTTTTATTTTCTGAAAGGAGAGGACTCCTGTGAGCCAGAGGCCCAGCTTCTGGAGGGTCTGACTTTGAACTCTGATTTTTTCCCCAGTGGGTGACCTTGGGGAGCATGTTATTGAATACAGTGGTACCTCGAGATACGAGTGCCCTAACATACGAGATTTTTGAGATATGAGACATCGAGCGAGCGATTTTTGCTTTGAAATACGAGCAACATTTGAGATACGAGTCATCGTGCGGATAGACCGGCTGCACACGACTCGAGCATCTCATAGTTTCCCACGCCTCAAGGTTATGGAACAAATTAAACTCGTATTTCGAGGTACCACTGTATCTTTAAGGTACATTTTCCTTACCTCAGAAGTGGGCTATTTATACAATTGGGGGTAACAGGGAGGATATGGGCCTCAGAGACAAGTAGACCTGGGTTCAAGTCCTGCCTACAACCAGAGTTTTATTTTTTTTTAAATATATTTTGATTGATTTCAGAAAGGGGGAGAGAGAGAGAAATATCAAGGATGAGAGTCATTGATTGCCTGCCTCCTGCATGTCACCGATTGGGGATGAAGCCTGCAACCCAGGCAGGTCGGTAAGCAAACCATGACCTCTTGGTTCATGGGTCGACACTCAACCACTGAGCCATGCTGGCCAGGCTATATATCATAGTTTTCGAGCAGGTCACTCAAACTTGATGAGTCACCTTTTTCCCTCTGTGTCATCTGGAAAGATCAAATGAGCTGAGGTAGGTCAAAGCCAGCACTAAATAAGCATCGGTTCCTATCAATTCTTCCCTCTGTTGCATAGGGATGGAGAGATTGATCAAAGCAGTAGTGAGGGAGAATATGGCATAAAACCGGTGGTAGAGTAACATTTTGATAAATCGCTCTCTTTTCAGAAGGCAGGACCCACAAAAGGTTCTATTTTTAGGGCAGCCAGGTGCTTTATCAAAGAATTGCCATGAAGGCGACAACAATTCGTTTTCCTTTTTTAACAACGGAAGTACTGCGCTTCTCAGTGTGAGGCAGAGCAGAAAATTGCCCTGAAATTCTTAAGGCTATGTCTTAGAAGGAGTAATCATCTTGGCATTATTTTTTTTAAAAAAATATATTTTATTGATTTTTACAGAGAGGAAGGGAGAGGGACAGAGAGTTAGAAACACGGATGAGAGAGAAACATCGATCAGCCGCCTCTTGCACGCCCCGCACTGAGAATGTGCCCACAACCAAGGTACATGCCCTTGACCAGAATCGAACCTGGGACCCCCCAGTTCGCAGGCCGACGCTCCATCCACTGAGCCAAACTGGTCTCGGCCATCTTGGAATTATTGAGTGTGAGCTGGATGGAGAATATCTTTTAGTGTCCAAGCAGAGGTCTAATAAGGCTCCTGGTTTCTTCTAAAATTCACAAAGAAGGGGACCTCATGGTTGGGGGGCTGATAATCACCAGGGAGGCAGGAGGCATAGGGAGTCCAGATCCTTGATTTGAAGCCTTTGGCCGCTTTCATTCTGGGACCCGGATGTTAAAATGACCAAGAGCTGTCCACTTGGGCCTACATCCGGGAAAGTGGATCATCCCTCTGTGCAGAGCCTGGGATTTGACAAGAGTCATTGACTGCCTGCCTCCTGCATGTCACCTCTTGGGGAGCAAGCCTACTACCTAGGCAGGTACCCTGACCGGTAATCGAACCATGACCTCTCGGTTCATAGGTCGACACTCAACCACTGAGACATCGTTGTTACAGTGGGTATGCATCCCGATAAGGCCGTGTAGCGTGACCTTCATAAGGGGGTGCCCTGGGATCTATGACAGTAGCAGACTAGCTGGGGTCCAGTCTATTCCATGCTGGGCATTAGGAGATTTAGCTCTTTGGGTCAAGTATGACACTGGGGTTTTTGGACAACTAAAGAGATTAATATTTATTCATTCACTCATTCATTCATTTATTTTTGAGATTAATATTTAGAGGAGATTATTGGACTACCTGTTAATAAAGAATTGAGTTCCCAGTGATTAGTAAGAAAGAAAAGAATGGAATCATGACTTCGTTCGAATCCTTCTTTCATGTTGCTGCTTTCAAAGGCCTGTCTTATTTGCAGCGGACTTCTTACATTCCATCCAGACTTTGAAGCTGCACATTGTGTTGTGTGTGGACAAACCCTTCAGACAGGGGGAGAGGGGCTGCATAGGCAGGGGGGCCCTGCAGAGCAACAGTGGGGTGCTGTGGGGAGACAGGTGTTCATTTGAAGAGTGAGCATGTGAGTCACTTCCCTTAGGAAGAGGGAAAAGGAAAACAGACCAAACGCATTTCCAGGGACACGGACATGACCTTCAGTCGGGTGCCCCAGGCACAACGTTTTAAGGAAGAAGGTGTTTATCGTACAAGTTCCCCCCCAAAATCCCTTTCACTATAATTAAGACTGATTTTCCATTCTTTCTCTTTATAATAGTGATACTTTATTTATACTATTAAAATTACATAAATCTTTTTAATGTCACCTGACATCAGAGAATACTCTACTTTTTAAGTTTTCATCTGACTGATGCGATTGTGAGTTGTTTTACTAAATGTTTTGATTTGTGAAGAGAGGAAAATGTTCACATTCAGGAAAAATGGCTTTTCTACCAGTTTTGGAGTAAATGCTCGGTTGGTTGGCAAGGACTGTATTGTTTCAAGCCTATCAAATATATCTTTGAAGTAGTAGAGTTTGCTTGCCAGTCCTAAAAAAACAAACAAAAAACCAAATAAACAGATAAAAAAACAAACAAACAAAAAAAAAGGGGAGAGAACTAGTAGGAGAATGGACATGGAGTGAAAGAAGATTTTTCCCAATAAAGATGCTTTGGACTTAGAGGTTTGGTACATACTGGTCTGATCTGATCGGATGACTATTTTGAATCGAAAAATAAATAAGAATTTTTCTTTTTAAACCATACTGTTGTGTGATTAACTCTCAGATGACTGAGTTATCTGATGAGGAAGATTTTTTTTTTAATAGGCTTTTTTTTAGAGCAGTTTAGGTTCGTAGCAAATTGACTGGAAGGCACAGCCTTTGGTGTTCCAGATTTTGGCCATTCTAATAGGTGTGTGGTGTTATTTGGTTTTAATTTGTATTTCCCTGATGACATGATGAGCATTTGATCACATGCTTATATGTTTATTCTCTTTGGTGAGGTGTCTACTAAAATCATTTGGCCCATGTCTTAATTGGACTGCTTATTTTTGTACTGTTGAATTTAAGAATGCTTTATATATTTTAGATAGCCATTCTTTTTCAGATGTGTCATTTGCAAATATTTCCTCCCAGTCTTTGCTGTTTCTCTTCTCATTCTTTTTTAAAAAATATATATATTTTATTGATTTTTTTACAGAGAGGAAGGGAGATGGATAGAGAGTTAGAAACATCGATGGGAGAGAGACATTGATCAGCTGCCTCCTGCACGCCCCCTACTGGGCATGTGCCCACCACCAAGGTATATGCTCTTGACTGGAATCGAACCTGGGACCTTTCAGTCCACAGACTGAAGCTCTATTCCACTGAGCCAAACCAGTTTCAGCTGGTGATGGGTTTTAGTTTGTTTCCCTCTCGTGTCCTAGGGCCGGGAGTTTGGTTATGTGTTCACGTGTTCTAAATTGCCACTCTCAGATCCTTTCACTCTTCCTTCTGCTTAGGAGTGTGGACCGGTGGCCAGATCTGCTCTTCTGAAGCTCCGATCATTTAACAAGGACCTCATTTTTCCTCCTATGCAGGCTCTTCTATGAATAGCCTTGTCTTTTCTCCATTTCTTTTTGCTCCAGGACATAGTATTTCTCTCTCTCTCAATTCCTGGTTGTCAAGGATTTCAACCTCTACATGAAAAAAGCAACCAACAGTCTCTGGATTCTTCGCTTCTTTATCTTTTCAATTCCAGAAATCTTATTTGCAACGCAGTCAGAACCAGACTCTGGAATTTATTACCACCTAACACTAGATAACCGCTGAAGTTATACAACAGGAAGCATCCTAATTTTCATCCCTAATTACCTACTTGTCTTGCTTTGTTTAAGAACTTCCATCTCTCCCTTCACTTCTTGAAAATAAAACAAAACAGGAAACCTACCACGGATTTCAAACCAATGATCCCATCATTTTCTCATTGTTAAAGCATCCCTTAATTTCAACTGCTTCGTCACGAAACACTTGATTCCTCATTATTGTTACTTTCTTAAAAATACTGTCTTTCTCTTCCTCTCTTTCACTCATCTCAGATGGAAATGACAATCCATATTCAAACTCTGGCTGAGGAAATCACACGAATGAGCTAATAACTTTTTTCCCATACCTAAGCACCACGTTAAAAAGAGAATTGATCGCCTGGGAAGCCGTCCATGTGTCTCTGACATTTGTTTTGATCATGATCTACGATGATTACCCCAAAGCTCATTCTCCCCTCAAACCATCCCTTCGTGATTCTCAGCTGGTGATCTCCCTTTATATGTCCCACCAAAAGTGTAAGTCAGCACATGTGAGTTGCTTGTCTGTTTTGGCATGGGGTCCTCTTGATAAACACTCCTCTCTCAGGTGTACATGTCTGAGATCATACATCCAAGACTAAGAACATGCCTCCCCTTGCAATGTCTAAGCTGCTTTTGGGTCCCATTGAACTTGTGTGTTTTTTTCTTTAAATATATTTTATTGATATTTTTTACAGAGAGGAAGGGAGAGGGATAGAGAGTTAGAAACATCGATGAGAGAGAAACATTGATCAGCTGCCTCCTGCATGCCTCCCACTAGGGATGTGCCCGCAACCCAGGTACATGCCCTTGACCGGAATCAAACCTGGGACCTTTCAGTCCGCAGGCCGACTCTCTATCCTATCCACTGAGCCACACCGGTTTCGGCTGCAGTCCTATTTTCTCTCTCAAATTCTGAGGACTTAAATCGCACAAATGACCAGCAATAAATGACACGAGCATCTTTTACCTCCTCACGCTTCAATTCCCGCCCAAATGCCACCTCCTCTGATAGTATTTCCCGGACTTTTATTTAGAATAGCATCTTCTCCCTGCAGTTATTTCCCAGGACATTTGCTGCCATTATGGTATCGGTTACAGTTAATTAGTTTATGACCTTCGCACTTTAAATAAACCCGATGAAATTAGAGGTCACATCTTCCCTGTTTGTCACTGCATCTCAGATCTGAGCGACATTTATTGAATCAACGTTTACCTATATCTTATTTGGTCTATTTTTATATCTAGAAGGTGCAATAAGAAGTGATTACAATTACATCCTGGTTTCATTTTTAGATGGAAATTCCTTTTCTATTTTACATCTTTTTAAAAAAAATTTATTATTTTATTTTATTTTTTAATGCTCACTAGATGATATTTTTTCCATTGATTTTTAAAGGGAATGGAAGAGAGAGGAAAAGGCAGAGAGAAATATTAATGCTACAGAAACACATCGATTGATTGCCTCCTGCACATGCCCTGACCGGGGCCCAAGCCTGCAACTGAGATCTGTACCCTTAACAGCAATTGAACCCAGGACCCTTCAGTCCACAGTCTATGCTCTATTCACTGATGGGGCTAGATCTTATTTTTTAAAGTAGAGTCTAATGCAGTAAGCACTCATATGCTTGCCTTTATTGTATGTATAACCCATACTATCATCTCAGGTACTAAGTGACTAGATGTCTTTTTTTTAAATTAATCCGAGGAAATTGTACAAGAAAGTACGCCTCCTCTCATCCATCGTAGGAGATCACGTGGGTTTTGTTATTGGCTGATTTCCATCCCTCAGAACTTTCACTGATCCTTCTCCCAGTCCCATAAGGAGTCCCCAAGTACCTCAACCAAGGAAACTCTTGCCCTCTCTGAGCTGGCACCTTCCAGCGTCCTTGCTCTTCCCTGGGGACCTGACCTTGGATGATGTCCAAGGTCCAAAGTGTGAGCTGCACAGTAGCTTCAAGCCTCCAGTAGCTTTGCCGTCGTTTCATTAGTCATTTTCACATGCTGGGCTTGGGTCGCTAGCAAATAGTTCCTGATAATGAAGAGGTGGTGATGAGCGCCTTTGAACGTGAAGCTTTTACATTCTCAGGTTCTTGCCCAGCAGTGCAATGACTTCGGCAAAGAATCCCGTAACTTTGATGCGCCGGCTGATTAGAAACTTTATCACCCCAACAGTGGCTCTTTATTTTATTTTATTTTTTTTAAAATATATTTTATTGATTTTTTACAGAGAGGAAGGGAGAGGGATAGAAAATTAGAAACATCATGAGAGAGAGGGACATCGATCAGCTGCCTCCTGCAAGCCCCCCACTGGGGATGTGCCCACAACCAAGGTACATGCCCTTGACAGGAATCGAACCTGGGGCCTTTCAGTCCGCAGACCGACGCTCTATCCACTGAGCCAAACCAGTTTCGGCACCAACAGTGCTTTTTAGAATAGACCAGCTATAATGATTCATCACCCATTCATTTTTTAAAAATACATTTTATTGATTTCTTACAGAGAGGAAGGGAGAGGGATAGAGAGTTAGAAACACCGATGAGAGAGAGACATCAATCAGCTGCCTCCTGCACACCCCACACTGGGGATGTCCCCGCAACCAAGGTGCATGCCCTTGACCGGAACTGATCCTGGGACCTTTCAGTCCACAGGCTGACGCTCTATCCACTGAGCCAAACCGGTTTCAGCCATCTCCAATTCTTGAGCAAGGGTATGATTTTGGAAGAGCTTTAGTATTAGTAAGGCCATGTTTCCTTCCAAAGAGATACCCTGTCCCACCTCACGCAGGTGCCTTGAACATGAACCTTTCAGCTCTTTCACTCTGGAGCCTTGCTTGTCAGTCCCCATTGGAGTGGGCTTTTCTGCCTTCGTCTTTTAGGGCACCCTGTTTGCTAGTGAAGTTTCCAGAAGCTGTGGTGCACACGCTTGCCCTTGATTATGACTTGGGACAAAGAACACTCGTGTAAACCTCCTTTGGCTCCCAACATAGAGTACCCTGTCGCCCTTCCAGACCATGTATTCCATGGAGATGTAGGATTCTGCTCATCTAGGACCCAAAATGGCACTCTCCCCCCACCAGACTTTTAGCAGAAATGACACTGGTTCTGGACTCAGCATGGACCACTAAGCTGAGCCAGATTGTATGAACTTCTGACTTCGACCCTGGGTAGCTAGGCAACACGTGTATCCTCTGTAGAACTCATGTTAGAGCAGCGGTTCTCGACCAGTGGATCGTGACCCCTTTGGGGGTTGAAAGACCCTTTCACAGGGGTCGCCTAAGACTATTGGAAAACACCTATTTCCCATGGTCTTAGGAACCAACACACAGCTTCTTGGTGTAGCAAAATGTAGCAATGTAGTTTACTGTTGTCATATGAAGACTGTTACCCATGCTACACCACGATTCAAGACAAAATTTCATTTATTTGTAATTAGAAATAAATATTTCACAACATATAATTACATATTGTTTTTGTGATTAATCACTATGCTTAATTATGTTCAATTTGTCACAACGAAAATACATCCTGCCTATCAGATATTTACATGACAGTTCATAACAGTAGCAAAATGACCAGTTATGAAGTAGCAACGGAAATAATGTTATGGTTGGGGGTCACCACCACATGAGGAGCTGTCTGAAAGGGTGGCGACATTAGGTTGAGAACCACTGTGCTAGAGTAATACCTGCAGGATTGTAATGCTGATAACAGTGCTGATTTATTGGGTACCATGTTTGCCAGGTACCCAATACATAATTTTCATAATCTCAAATCCTTAAAACGACCATATCATGTTATCTTGAGTTGAATGTTTAATATGTAGGTGATAACCATGCACGTTTTACAGATGATTGAAAGATCTGGACTTGGGAAAGGAGAGCAGGGATCAGCCTAGTTTCTTCCTGCCTTCCCAATGGTCTTAGGCTCTACAGCGGGGGTTCTCAACCTGTGGGTCACAACCCACAGGTTGAAAACTGCTATCAAGGTCGCCTAAGACCATCGGAAAACAGATATTTACATTATGATTCATTAACAGTAGCAAAATGACAGTGATGAAGTAGCAACGAAAATAATTTTAAGATTGGGGGTCACCACCACATGAGGAGCTGTATTAAAAGGTCACAGCATTAAAAAAGGTTGAGAACCACTGCTCCAATGGATCTGTCCCCTCCCCCTTACCTTCTGCAAGC
>JAAGEH010000041.1:67740964-67771285 GCA_011751065.1 Lasiurus cinereus
TTTTTACATTATTAGTGACTATATTCTCTAAGTTGAGAATATAGTCACTCATATATTTACATCCCCATGATTATCTTGCAACTGCCAATTTGTACTTCTTCTTAATTCCTTCACCTATTTACCTAGTTTCCCAACTCTCTTCTCTCTATAACCATTTGTCTGTTCTCTGAATCCGTGAAACTTGGTTATTTTCAATAATTCCATTAACCATTTCCCACCCCTTCTTAGACTTGTCAGCTATTATTTTAATCAGTTCAATACCTGCTTAGATGCCTCAACTTGCTTATGTCTGACATTTTATTATTTTCTATCTTTTTTAAAAATAGATTTTATTGATTTTCTACAGAGAGGAAGGGAGAGGGCTAGAGAGTTAGAAACATCAACGAGAAAGAAACATCGATCAGCTGCCTCCCGCACACCCCGTACTAGGGATGTGCCTGCAACTAAGGTACATGCCGTCGACTGGAACCGAACCTGGAACCCTTGAGTCCACAGGCTGATGCTCCATCCACTGAGCCAAACCAGTCAGGGCATTTTCTATCTTCTTAGCTTAGAGTTTTCCTTTGTCTTTGGAGTTGCTGTTTTTTTCTTGAATATTGCCACCGTTATTGGCTCCTAAGTATAAAGATGTGGGAAGGCGAGTCTCAGTGATGATTCAGACTTAACTGCTGGGGTGCAGACACTATATCCTTTCTTCTGGAAGGAGCCCCTCTAAGAACAGGAGTGATTACAGAGCCAGTGGGAGCCACATGCCTTTGTCCCTTGTACCCCACTCATAGCAAATGAACGCTGGAACAAATGGTACTTCCAACCACATCTGGTAGAGGAGGCCGAAGGACTGCCTGATGTTTTTAATGTACTTGATGACTTCATTCTCAACTGCTCTCCTTTTAGCCTTTGATGGCAGATTTAGGGAATTGCGTCCTGTTGAAGATGCAGTAGGAAGCGGAACCTAGGGGAGGGATTAATTAGGAAGAAAAACGTGGGGGGATTCCTTTTTGTCCCCACCGAGTGGCAGATCTGAGATAGCTGGGGTATTGCCTCTCTCTTATCTCTTTGGACTCTTTCTTGATGTCTTCATTTTCTTGTTCTTTACCCTGCATTTACATGAAAATGTAATCTGTTTGAGATGAATTTTAATTGCTGGTGAATTATTCAGCCTATAAAATTAGATAGGCGAGACATTGCCAACATACTGTACTTCCTTTATGTTTCTGAATTCTACCAAGTGCCTCTCTACATACAGAAAAAAAAATGCAAGCTGCCTGGAAAAGCAAGTAAGCATTGGTGTTTTGGGTGAGTAGTAGGAAAATAGGCTGGAGACCTAGGATAGAGGATGCAAGACCCTATAGAAACCTGAACTCAATCCTAGAGAGAAAGGAGCTTTATCACAGCGTTTAACTAGGGGGACCGGTAGAGGGAAATTATTAATTTAGAAATCATACTGTGTTCTCAGAGGTTCTGGGAGGAAATGTGTCAGACATTACTACTTAAACACTGCTGTTATTGAGAGACTTGGCCTTCGTTTCGTTAAAATCCTTTGAAAGATCACATCTCATTTCCCAGCGGTCTCAATTAGTTTCTTAAACATGAAAATAACACAACGCAGCATTTAATGACCCCAGTGAGCATGAAATCCGAAGGTAGGCGGGCTAAGCACCCCTCTGCCTTTTTCCTTTGGACCCGCCATCTCCGTCGCATCCCTGGCCTCTCCCCTCAGGTCGACCAGATGGCCGCTGCCAGCCTGAGCATCGCGTCTCCCCACGGCACAGTCTAAAGCAGGGACAGAATCTCTTCCTCGTGTAACCGTGTCTTTACCGAAGGACAATGAATTCCGGATGTCACCCTTCGGATTTGTTATGAAGCTTGGGCTTGAACGGAGGTACACAGTTACCCCCGGAGCAATCACTGTTGAGGCAAATGGTGATTTATGACTAGAGGCGTCATAGAATCCTTAATAGAATCAGGATTCTGGTAGCAGGACAGAAGGGACGAGATGTCAGGTCAATGTCAATATTCCCTGCGACGCCAGCTGTGTTGAAATCCGGCTACCTGACCCAGCCAGAGAGCTGCCCAATTATTTTCTCAGCTGCGGATGTTGGTTCCAAAAAGCCTCGCTGTCCTGCTTTACCCAGAACCTCTCTGGGCTGTGCCTGGCTTCTCTGCAAGAGATTGTAACACCCTCATCCGTGGCTGCCTCCCACTGCCTGTCCGCCCACAGGCCCAGACACTCAGCTGCCTCTGCCCGGGCTCCTGTCCCCTCATTTCTAATTCCCCGTCCCCAGCCCTGGGCCATCATCTCACTTAGTGTCTCGTTGGTGGCCTTCTCAGAGTCTTGACTGAGCCATCAAGAGGGGTGCATATGTTTCAGCGCGAGCTGTTTAAGACACCTTGCAATGTATGCATGAGATGTGCCAACACCCTCTAGCAGTGTGTGTGTGTGTGTGTGTGTGTGTGTGTGTGTGTGTGTTTTTAATTTCTCCTTTTGCTGCGATGAATCATTCCAGTCCTGATTCCAAAGGGTTCCCAATTGACTCGTTGGGTCTGAGGCAGAATAAGAGCGTGCGACCAAATAATGAATCTTGGTCTTTTACAGACCCATGCCGAGGTTCTTTAAGAGTTGTCTCCAGCTGAAGCTGGTTTGGATCAGTGGATAGAGCATCAGCCTGCGGACTGAAAGGTCCCAGGTTCGATTCCGGTCAAGGGCATGTACCTTGGTTGCGGGCACATCCCCAGTAGGGGGCGTGCAGGAGACGACTGATCGATGTCTCTCATCGATGTTTCTAATTATCCCTGCCCCTTCCTCTCTGTAAAAAATCAATAATACACACACACACACACACACACACACACACACACACACATACATAAAGAGTTGTCTCCAAACCACAGCATCAGTATCACCAGGCGGAGGAGAGGATGTGAACTCTGGAGCCCCACTCCAGACCTGAATCAGCCTGGCAGATGGTGCCAGCACTGTGTTTTATTAGGCCCTCCATGTCCCAAAACCGGTGTGGCTCAGTGGATAGAGCGTCAGCCTGCGGACTGAAAGGTCCCGTGTTCGATTCCTGTCAAGGGCATGTGTCTTGGTTGTGGGCACATCCCCAGTGGGGGGCGTGCAGGAGGCAGCTGATCGATGTTTCTCTCTCATTGATGTTTCTAACTTTCTATCCCTCTCCCTTCCTCTCTGTAAAAAATCAATAAAATATATTTAAAAAAAATAGGCCCTCCACACGGTTTGGATGCACATTTAATTGTGAGCACCGCAGCAGTAGAGATATTAGAAACTGGGGGTGCAGCCGTTGACCTTGGCTGTGGCTTCGCACCTCTCTGAGCCTCTGTTACTGGTCAGAGCAGCTACTGATGATACAACACCTGACGAAGATGCAGTGCTGTCTTTGGAGCACTTGGCTGAAGTTTTGTCGTTTATTAGGAACGTCCTTTGCTCCTTGTTTATTTATCTTCCCTGTCTTTTTTTTTTTAATATTTTATTGATTTTTTACAGAGAGGAAGGGAGAGCATAGACAGTTAGAAACATCCACGAGAGAGAAACATCGATCAGCCGCCTCCTGCACGCCCCCCACTGGGGATGTGCCCACAACCAAGGTACATGCCCTTGACCGGAATCCAACCTGGGACCCTTCAGTCCACAGGCCGACGCTCTGTCCACTGAGCCACACCGGTTTTGGCTTGTCCTCCCTGTCTCTCTGACTGATGTTTGTAAAAATGGTTGGTTTGTTTTCTGGTTTGTTTTCTACATCACAATCTGGCGTTCATCTTCGCCTGGAAGGCGCTGGATTCCAGTGACTCCTCTGACAGGGATGTGTACCTGAGGCTCCTCCTGGGCAGAGGCCGGTGGGTGGTGGGCACTCAGGCTTCCCTGTTCTCCCAGGACTTTCCCTTTGCCCGTGCCCCCCGCTTTGTCACCCTGAGCACCCCGCTATGTGGCCTTCGCTAAGAGGAGGCGACTGCAAAGACTTCTGATTGGTGTTTGTGATTTCTTAGGATAAATTCCTAACTGGCTCGCTCTCAGTTCCCTCTCATCTCCTGAGTGGGAGTCGTAGAGCGAGGATTTTACCTCCTTAACAGTCGCTTTTATTCGGGGTGACAACGAGGCCGGGATGTGCCAGGTGGCCTGGCCTGGGGGTGCCATTGAGAAACATCCTCTGCCTGGGGAAGTTGCGCCTGTCCATGCTGACAGGCTACCCCTGGCCGCAGACGGCAGCACTGTGTGGCTTCGCTTTGGGGTGCAGGAGGGCAGGGCAGAGCCTGGGCATCATTCCTGGGCCTGCTCACATGTTCCCCGCTGTCCTGGCTCTGGCTCCATAGTACAGCTCATGGGCGATCCTGTTTCCAGAAGCTTCTGGGAGGAAGGAGGAAAGGCTGGCTACTTTTTCCTCTTGCAAAGCCTATTCCGGGAACTAGAGCATAGGAAGAGCCAGTATTCCCTTAGTTCTGATTGTGTGTAGACGCTGAGCTAGGTGCTTTTCACAGTGTCTTGATTCTTTTTTTTTTAATATTTAAAAAAAAATTTTTATTGTTACATGTATACATATTTCCCCTCCCTCCCTCCCAGGCATACCCCAACACCCCAGTTAGGAATTTATCCTAAGAAATCACAAACACCAATCAGAAAGGATTTATGCGCCCCTATGTTCATAGCAGCACAATTTACAATAGCTACGATTTGGAAACAGCCTAGGTGCCCATCAGCAGATGAGTGGATCAAAAAGTGTCTTGATTCTTTACCACAGTCCTTGCAAATAGATAGGAAACACCATTTGTTGGTGCAAAAACAGAGGGTGAAAGTTTAATGGATGTTTCCAAAGTCACACAATATGAAATCTGAGCACGTGCTACTTCCCAGCTGTCTCTGTTCCGGCGCCCCTGATGCTGTCAAAGGGACACTATGAGACAACAAATTATTGGACATGCACAGTGAACCCTCCCATCCTGGGGAACTCGAATGCAATGGGGTTGGGGCTAAGGTCACCTGATGAGGTACATGTGTGTTCTATGTGAGCACCTGTGCACGGGTGTATGTTTTAGATCCCGAACTTGCCACCAGCTACAAGCCACTAACTAGGAATACACTTTCTGTTGCTGCCTTTCAGCTCGTGGTCCTGCTGAATGTCAGAACCGTTGTGTATCTAGCGGAAGGAGAGAGCAGAACATACATGTATTCATGGGTCACTGCTCAATCATTTATTGTCATCAATAAATATCAGGCACCTGCTAGGCATTGCATGAAGTGCTAGGAGCAAGCAGGCCAAGGACAGTCCCTGGTTTAGTGGTATTCTTTATTACACAAAAGTAATTGTGTTTCTGAAAACATTTGATTTCTAACTATTCATAAACGATGGCTCCCAAATTTGATTTTAGACACGAGTATCAAGGGTTCCAGTGTAAAATATTATATAGGTACTTAATATGACCTCAAACAAATACCTTCTGTCCTTCCATATACAGATCAGGGAAAATGTTTTATGGTAGGATTTCCCAGTACTTTTATCTCAAAAGATAAATGTTTATAAATAACTTTGTGAGGATGTTTCAGTTAGCTGTTTAAAGGAAGTCCCATTTTAAGCTGACATATAGGATAAAGCAGAAAACAAGACACAGTTTACAAGCGAAGAGGAAACCAGAGAGAAAACCAACTCGTTCCCTCGAAGGCTTTCGACCAGGCTATGCTGACTTCTTTCTCATCTGAGTTCTTCCACCTTGAACTCCTCTTTCGGGCCTGGCAGCCTGCCGCCGTAAGATGGCACCCACCCCCTGGAGGGTCTTCACCCACTGTGATGGGCTGGCATCTCCCTGAGGGCTGCGCCCATGGTCCATGCTCTCCCTGCCGCGCATGCGGTGTGGCGCTGTGCCTACAGAGGGGACTCGAATACTGAGGCCTCTGTGCTTTCTGTCTTTCGAATGATTATTTAATTTTATTCTGTGAAAACATAAATGTCCATTCCTGCTTCAGTTATATATTTTCCTCGGTATAAGGTCCTAGTCTAAGGAACTACTGATGCAAAGGCACAGAAACACGCACAGTTTATTTTATTTTATTTATTTATTAAATATATTTTTATTGATTTTTTACAGAGAGGAAGGGAGAGGGATAGAGAGTCAGAAACATCGATGAGAGAGAGACATCGATCAGCTGCCTCCTGCACACCCCCTACTGGAGTTGTGCCCACAAGCAAGGTACACGCCCCCGACTGGAATCGAACCTGGGACCTTTCAGTCCGCAGGCCGACGCTCTATCCACTGAGCCAAACCGGTTTCGGCTACATGCACAGTTTAGTATATAAGCAAGAAATTCGGTATTTTGAGTCCAAATTATAAAGAGGATTATAAAAGGGGAGAGATGAGGCTAGGAAAGTAGACAGAATGGTTCATATATGGTCAAAATAAATGGATAAACAAAATAGATCCAAAGACACGGATCATGGAACGAACTGATGGTAAGCTTGGGGGAAGGGGCAGGGGAGAGGTAGAGGGGGTCCCTGTGGGGGACAGGGAGACATTTGTAATACTTTCAACAATAGAGATACATTTTAAAAAGAAAGTAAGTGGAATGAAATATGCTAAGATGATTGACTCATAAATCATGAACCGATGTCTAAATTGATGGCATCTTGCAGTGGCATTTGTCTTAATCTGCTCAGGCTGCGGAACAGAGTGCCAGAGCCTGGGTGGCTTGGCAAACATTTGTTTTTCTCGCAGTTCTGGAAGCAAGTCCAAGGTCAGGGTGTCACAACCTCAAGTTTCTGGTGAGGCCTCTCTTCTTGGTTTATACTCAGCCACCTACCTGATGTGTCCTCACATGACCTTTCTCTGGGCATGTGTGAGGAGATGGAGATGAAGATGGAGATGGGAAGAGAGAGAGAGAGAGAGAGAGAGAGAGAGAGGGAGATCTGGTATCTTTATCTTTTTGTAAGGTCACCCTTGAATTTGAGTGCACCCTGATGACTTTGTGAGCCTCAATTAGGGCGTCAGTGTATGGATTTGAGGGGAACACAGTTCAGTCCATAGCAGTATGTATTCCAGAGGGAATATATTGATTATGTAGAGTTTGGAATTTGAAATGGTTTGTACGGATCTATATCAAGTAACATGCTATCAATTTAGGCCGATAGTAAAATCATGGGTATATAATCTTTTTATGTTTTTTTAAAAAATATATTTTATTGATTTTTTTACAGAGAGAAAGGGAGAGGGATAGAGAGTTAGAAACATTGATGAGAGAAATACATCAATCAGCCGCCTCCTGCACGCCCCCTACTGGGGATGTGCCCGCAACCAGGATACATGCCCTTGACCGGAATCGAACCTGGGACCTTTCAATCCGCAGGCCAATGCTCCATCCACTGAGCCAAACCAGTTTCGGCATAATCTTTTTATGTTTTTATTGGACACACAATTATTTCACTATATAGACCCATCAAAGAGATGAGACTTTGCCCAAGGTCAGTCACACGGATGGTTAATGCCAAACACATACTAAATAGCGGTGTTCTGACTCCCGCTGAGATCCTCCTATCTAACTGAACCCTGGCGGAGAAAAAGAAAGGTGTTTGCCCTTGAGATTCCTGCTAAGGGCTGATGCTTCTCCAAGTCCAGGGGTTGACCTTGACTTTGAGATTACCTGCTATGTTTAGTCAGGGAACTTGCTTCCGGGATTTCTGAATTTGCCCACCACCATCTTCATCTCTACAGCCTCAGCTGTCTGTCACATCTCCACTCAGAGTCCTGCCCTCAGTGATGGGGCTCCCGAGGAGAGTCAGCGAACCATGGTGAGCACCCCAGGATCTAAGCCAGGAATTTATGAAGTGTGAGGAAACAGAAGACTAGGAAGCGCGAGTAACAGTTCTCCTAATACTATGACAGCCTCTTAATTATTTTTTATTCAAGCATCCCCACTGCCAGCATAAGGACAGATATTGTTCCTTGGCAACTGGTCACGTTAAGTTAAGGGACCGCTCTTTTTCCAAACACAGAAGACTCTGAAGGTGGAGCTGGCCATATGCCAGCTCTGTGGCCTTCTGCCCAAACAGATCCCTCTCAGGCAGGTGGGATTTATCTCCAAGGTGGTCTGCGTGTTTGGTCAATGATACCATTTCCTCTGCGGCCAAAACTTCCCATCACAGAGTGGCTGTGTTTGGCGTCACCACAACGAAGCTGTCCCTAAAGAAGCTGAGCTGAGAATGAGGAAGTCCTCAAAACTGTAGATCTACGCTTACCTCCTATTCCAGAAATCAACAGGACGATAAACATTCTCCGTGTTATTAAACTATCCCAGGGTCTTACTGAAACTTATTACGTAGTATGACTCTCTCTAAAAGTGAAATTCTCATGAAATGTTCTCTGAATCCGTACTATGGGCTAAGCAGTGTTGCTGGTAATTGAAGTTACGGAGTTGAATAATTTTGCTTCCAGAAAATCTGAAGACTCCGATTGTGAAAATAAAGCAGTGGCGCTCTTCGAGGCCGCAATTTCTAATTTTAGATTGGATTCCTGGGGAATATTGATGGGCCCAGATTTTTACATTGCTCTCCTTCACATTAAACTCTCCTTATTTTTTTAATTAAATATATTTTATTGATTTTCCACAGAGAGGAAGGGAGAGAGTTAGAGAGCTAGAAACATGGATGAGAGAGAGACATCGATCAGCTGCCTCCTGCACGCCCCCTACTGGGGATGTGCCCGCCACCAAGGTACGTGGCCTTGACAGGAATCGATCCTGGGACCTTTCAGTCTGCAGGCCGACGCTCTATCCAATGAGTCAAACCGGTTTCGGCAGGAACTTCTCTCTCTCCTTTAATTCTGATAGATTATAGATGGTTTTGTCTTGGCATTTATTTCCCCTGTTTCCTGACCCGACCTTCTATTAGAGCTCGGAATTCAGGGAAATGCAGATGCTTCTCAAATCTGTTTTCTCAGCCCAGACCCCTCGATCCACAGACTGGTATACGCCTCCGCCTCGGAGAAATGCCAAGTAAGTGCTTCCTAGCACCTCGCA
Source organism: Lasiurus cinereus (assembly GCA_011751065.1). NCBI lineage: Eukaryota > Metazoa > Chordata > Mammalia > Chiroptera > Vespertilionidae > Lasiurus > Lasiurus cinereus. The sequence continues at coordinate 67,749,981 of JAAGEH010000041.1, forward strand.
TCTGCTCAGCCAGGTGCGAGGTCTCCTCTTCCTTCTGGAGTCCCTGTCTCTGGGGTCCCCGGAGCCAATCAGACACCTCATCAGAGATGCAGGAGTTGTGCCCTCATTCCTCGCCTCGCTCGCACCCCTCTGTCATCAATCCCAGCAGTCACCTCACTCTGGAGATTGTGTTTAACAATTCGGTGTACAGGTAGAATTTCTATTGTAAGAATCTTCTAACTGGCATCTCCCTCCCTCCCTCTCTCCCTCCCTCCCTCCCTTCCTCCTCCTCCTCCTCCTCCTCCTCCTCCTCCTCCTTCTTTTCTCTCTCTCTTTCTCTCTCTCTCTCTCTCTCTCTCTCTCTCTCTCACACACACACACACACACACACACACACACACACACACTCTCTCTCTCTAGTCTTATTCTCCTTTGTATTCACCTGGCATTGGTGGATCTGTTCATAACACAAATCAAATCACTCTCCTGGTAGCCCAGCTGGCGTGGCTCAGTGGTTGAGTATCGACCTATGAACCAGGAGGTCAGGGTTCAATTCCCAATCAGGACACATGCCTGGGTTTCGGGCTTGATCCCCAGTGTAGGGTGTTAGGAAACAGCTGATCTAAGGCTCTCTCACATCATTGATGTTTCTCTCTCTCCCTCTCCCTTTCTCTTGGAAATCAATACAAATATTTTTTTTAAAATTACTCTCCTGGTTAATTCTATTTAGGCGTCTCATTGTTTGCACATATAACCTAAATGCTTGAGCATGATATTCAAAGTACAGTGGTACCTCGAGATACGAGTGCCCTAACATACAAGATTTTTGAGATACGAGCGATTTTTGCTTTGAAATACGAGCAACAGTTGAGATAGGAGTCATCGCTGGGATCGGCCGGCTGCTCACGACCCACCGGTTTACCGCGACTCGAGCGTCTCATAGTTTCCCACGCCTCAAGGTGACGGAACGAATTAAACTCGTATCTCGAGGTGCCACTGTACCACCTCATCTCTACTCCAGACCCTGCTTCCTGCCTCCTCTCTTCCACCAGCCCCATCCGATTGCTTGTGGTTTCTGCTTGCACATAGGAAGGGATGTTTCTCATCTAATGCCTGAGCTACTGCTTTCTGCCAGAAAGGCTCTATCTTCCAAGACCTGTTTTTTTAATCTTTCCACTCCGGGTAGAATTGCTCTTATTCCTCCACCATAACCTGTTTATTTATCAGTGCATCTATACTATTGATTGAACAAATGCCTTTGTGCCTTAATCTTCTCCTGGACTCTCTGCCTATGTGTATCTAAGCATGGTGCCTAGAATATAACAGCAGGTCTATAATGCAACATAGTTGAGTCAACGATCAGATAAATGAAATTCACAAATACCTAAAAAACAAAGGCAGGCTTTAATAGGAATCATTGGAGAGGAATAGAAAATATATTTTATTGATTTTTTTACAGAGAGGAAGAGAGAGAGACAGAGAGTTAGAAACCTCCATGAGAGAAATATCCATCAGCTGCCTCCTGCACACCCCCCACTGGGGATGCGCCTGCGACCAAGGTACATGTCCTTGACCAGAATCAAACCTGGGACCTCTCAGTCCGCAGGCCGATGCTCTATCCACTGAGCCAGATTGGTTTCGGCCTATCTTTTATTATTGATCCCGTTGAGCTGGTAGAGAGGGAAGACAACGAATTCCTGGCTGATGGGATTTTTTTTATTTTTTATTTTTTGAGATTTTCTCTACTTGTACAATCATGCTTTCCTGACAATTAAAAATAAAACTTCTACGCCCTGTTGCCCTAAGTAATTCACTGCCTTTACTAGGCATTTCTTCTCAAACTTTTGTCGCTATAAATACTTTATTAGGAGCTAAAACCAGAATTCCCATTGTTTTCCCAGACATTATTTACTAGGAAATATTTTTTAAAAAATATATTTTATTGATTTTTTTACAGAGAGGAAGGTAGAGAGATAGAAAGTCAGAAACATCGATGAGAGAGAGACATTGATCAGCCGCCTCCTGCACGTCCCACAGTGGAGATGTGCCCGCAAGCATGGTACATGCCCCCGACCGGAATCGAACCTGGGACCTTTCAGTCTGCAGGCTGACGCTCTATCCACTGAGCCAAACCAGTCTCGGCTAGGAAATATTTTTGACTCCTCAGAAAGGCATAGGAAAAGCAACAACCTCCTCGTGGATGTTTTTTCCCTGTTTCTTACCTTTCCTCTGCCTCCCTGCGATCATGATGGGACACACCTGCATTAGCAAAGCGCTGGTCTCTGTTTCAAAGACACGGTGCCCTGGGGAAGCCAGTTGTTAGCTCAGTTAGGGGAACACTGATGACGTCACCTGTGGAGGAGACAGGACGAGTGACCAGCCTTTGGGTTCGCCTGGCTGCCTTTGAGCCTCACAGCGAACCTGGGAAATGGCAGCAGCGTCTTCTTCTCAGGGAGGAGAAGCCCGGGACTGAAACTGATTTTCTTATACAAAAACACAAAAGTAGGGAATTCGGACATTTCTCACGCAGCATTTTATTCAGCATGGTGCTCTCTCTACTCTTCTGTGATTTCTCTTCTAAAACAGTTTTGCAGTAGGGCTATTATAGTTCAGCTAATTTGTACTACTTGTGAAGAAATAGTAGGCTGAGTACTTTATGTATATATTATGCTATGCTATATTATATTATATTATATTATATTATATTATATTATATTACATTATATTATACTAGAGGCCCGGTGCACGAAATTCGTGCAAGGGGCCGGGGTGTCCTTCAACCCAGCCTGCTCTCTCTCCAATCTGGGACTGCTGGCTCCCAACTGCTCACCTGCCTGCCTTCCTGATTGCCCCTAACTACTTCTGCCTGCCAGCCTGATCACCCCCTAACCACTCCCTTATTGATGCTCCTCTGCCAGCCTGTTTTCTCCTAACTGCCCTCCCCTGTAGGCTTGATCACCCACAACGGCCCTCCCTTGCAGGCCTGGTCCCTCCCAAATGCCCTCCCTTGCTGGCCATCTTGTGGTGGTCATCTTGTGTCCACATGGGGCAGAATCTTTGAACACATGGGGGCAGTCATCTTGTGTTTTGGAGTGATGGTCAATCTGCATATTACTCTTTTATTAGATAGGATAGAGGCCTGGTGCATGGGTAGGGCCAGCTGGTTTGCCCTGAAGGGTGTACTGGATCAGGGTAGGGGTTCCCTTGGGGCATGGGGTGGCCTAGGTGAGGGGACTGTGGTGATTTTCAGTCTGGCCACGCCCCCTGGTGACCCAAGTAAAGGCCCTGGTATCTGGGATTTATTTATCTTCTACAGTTGAAACTTTGTACCTGGAGCAGAGCCAAGCCCTCTGCTCACTCTGTGGTGGCAGCCATTGAAACTTTGTTGCCTTAAGCGGAGGCCAGGGTGTGTGGAAAGCTTGACTTCATCCATCGCCAGGGGCAACTCAAGCCTCCCTCCTGCTCTCTCTGTGGTTGTAGCCATTTTGGTTGTGTTAATTTGCATAGTTGCTCTGATTGACTGGTGGGCATGGCTGGTGGGTGTGGCTTGTGGGTGTAGCGGAGGTACAGTCAATTTGCATATTACTCTTTTATTAGGATTATATTAATTATATTATTATATTATAATGTTTTATATACTATATATCAATCATTTCAAATTACTGATAATTCAAGTTATTGGTCTAGCATTACAATATAAAATAATACAATATAATAAAAAGCAACAGGAATTTTTGATTAAAACTCAAAGGAAAGCCCAGCTAGTGTGGCTCAACAATTGAGCATCAACCCATGAATCAGGAGATTACGGTTTGAGAACTGGTCAGAGCACATGTACAAGTTTCAGGCTCTATCCCTAGTGCAGGACATGCAGAAGGCAGCTGAATAATGATTTTTCTCTCTCATCGAGGTTCCTATTTCTCTACCCCTGTTTCTCTTCCTCTCTCTAAAATCAATAACAAATATTAACAAAAAAAACAACAGCAAGCCACTAGGCAAAGAAAATACATACGTCTAAAGGAGAAAGAGGAAGATATTCCTCACTGTAGCAGGAAAATGAGATTTGCCATGAATATGTGTTTGTGTATTCATTTATTAGTTTCTTCATTTCTATAAAAAACAACTTGTATAAAAAATATTATGAGCCAGATATCTGTTGGTTCTGAATGAGCCACAAAGATAACTTGATGATTATCTGTTTTTTAGGGGTTAATTATATTGTGACAGGTTGAACTTAATTTAAAATCTTGTAGCATACACAAATTACTGTATAGGAATGATTGTAAGACTATTTTGAGGTTGTGATTCATCATATGACAAAGTCCTGTTTTTAATGAGGAATTTCAGAGGTCAAACCAAGAAAATATGTCATTTCTCCTGAGCAACCAGCTTCTTCTTTTCACGCTAAGACTAAATGTGGCTGCTGTATTTCTACTTCTACCTGTAATTTATTAATCTTAGGGACAGATTACTTTGGCCACTAAGAAGCACCAATAAAAATGTATGATTCACCTCCGTGAATCACACGCCATTTTATAGTTCACATTTTGGGTCTTAATTCCTCCCTTAGTATCATCGCATTTCTCTACTTTTACTTTGCCCCCATCTCCTTATTTTAAATAATATTATGTTTTATGTCAACACTTCTGTAAGCTATTTTAAAGTACTTTTCTAAAAATATCCAAGAACACAGTTTACATATCTAAATGAGAGAGGGAGGGAAAAAGAAGATGGAGAAGCAAAGGAAAACAAGGAAGAGAGGGATTTTTGGATTCATCATGGTCAGAATTAATTTGGCCTCATTTTAGACGCCATGCAGGTAAGAGTGAGGGCATCTTGCAGGTAGGAGGTAGGGCATCTCACCAATGTTCCGAAGTGATGTTCATCTGCTTTCCATTTGGACTTTTTCATAGACAAGAAAATCTTGCCAAAACCGGTGTGGCTCAGTGGATAGGGCGTTAGCCTGCGGACTGAAAGGTCCCAGGTTTGATTCCGATCAAGGGTACGTACCTTGGTTGCGGGCACATCCCCATTTCGGGGGCATGCAGGAGACAGCTGATCCGTGTTTCTCTCTCATTGATGTTTCTAACTTTCTATCCCTCTCCCTTCCTCTCTGTAAAAAATCAATAAAACATATTGAAAAAAAGAAAAAGAAAATCTTTGCTCCCCCCACTTCCTCTTCTAAGTCAGCCTGGGCCTAGGAGAAACTCTGATTTTTTTGTAGCTTCATCCTCCTGTTCGGCGAAGCTGGCCTCTGGCAGAAGTTTCATTCCCAAGTTCAAATATCTGAGTGTGATGTCCATTCATCCACACAGGGGGAAACACGTAGCATTTTCTATCCTGTTTCCCTTTCTTTTTTAATTTTTTAAAATATATTTTATTGATTTTTTACAGAGAGGAAGGGAGAGGGATAGAAAGTCAGAAACATATATGAGAGAGAGACATCGATCAGCCGCCTCCTGCATGCCCCACAGTGGAGATGTGCCCGCAAGTAAGGTACATGTTTCTGCCCGGAATCGAACCTGGGACCCTTCAGTCCACAGGCCGACGCTCTATCCACTGAGCCACACCGGTCTCGGCCATCCTGTTTCCCTTCCAGCTGGCACACAGCCGCAGTTGCAGAGTGAGAGGTGTTAACAGGATCCAGAGGAGAGGTACACAGTCGGACACTCAGAGGCCAAGGCAGACCTGCCGGGCTGTTTCCTCCTCAGCTCTTCGCTGCCCTCCACACCCTGACATTACTCACCAGCACGAGCATCAGCTGCTGCTCTGGCCTCCCTCCCCGGCCCTCCTTTCGCTCGAGAAACACACGCCATCCATCAGCAGTGGCCCCCTCGAAGGCTGGCAGGAGTGCACGCGCTTATTAAGTTTCTTTAATAAAGTTGCATGTCATCTGGAAGGAAGAGTGGGCCCCCTCTGGATGGATGGTCCTTTGCATGTTTTCCCCTCGTCCTCGTCCACTTGCACCATTTCATTACGCTCCGTCTAACGGGGCGTGGGGAGAGCTGTGTTTGGTAAAGGATTTTCGTCCTGCTGTTTCCCCATCATTAAAGCCGCAGTGCAAGGCCGACCGGGACGAGGCAAAGGGCAGCTCCAGGCCCCACATGCGGTCAATGCCGTCTGCTGTCACTGATGAGCCGATCGGAGACTCAATTTCCGATCTAAAGAGTCTCACCCCTTCGTGTCCTTGTGTCCTCCTTTTTCTTTCATTTCTCTGAACTATTTTTTTAAAATATATTTTATTGATTCTTTACAGAGAGGAAGGGAGAGGGATAGAGAGTTAGAAACATCGATGAGAGAGAGGCATCGATCAGCCACCTCCTGCATGCCCCCCAATGGGGATGTGCCCACAACCAGGATACATGCCCTTGACCGGAATCGAACCTGGGACCTTTCAGTCCGCAGGCCGACGCTCTATCCACTGAGCCACACCGGTTTCGGCTCTCTGAACTTTCTTCCAGGTCTTCTTTTCCTTGTCGATTTTTTGAGTGCAGGCATCTTCTTGAGCTTTAGCTCATGCATCCCAACTGGTTTCTCGCCAGCAGGCTCTCTGCCCTCTCCCTCTGCCCTCGGTCTTTTGTCTTCTGCAGCCCTCGTGATCCCCTAAAATGCCAATCCTCCCATACTGCCCTACTCCTGCCATTCTCATTTCACTTCCGGCGAAATGCAAGTTCATCACCAGACACACACAGCCTCCCAGCTGTGCTACCGCCTCACCTGTCTGTCACTGGGTTCCCCACGGCGTTCTGCCCTGCCCTGCTCTCACCTCGCCCTGCAGGTCCCAGAAACCCCTTACCATGTTCTTGAATGTCTGTGTGGTTGTGCCCATGACGCCACATTCCTCTGCCATGCGACTGACTTGTATGTATTGAGAGCCATTGCCCATGAATTCCTTCTCGCTGAGGCTGTGTCTCCCACCCGTGCCTCTGCCTCAACATTGAACCGCATTGGATCACATTATGCAATTCTTGAGTTTTGAGCCACTGTTCATTAGTCTTTGATAGTCAGATCCTGTCTTTTTCATCTTACATTCTCTTCGCTTTGTATTACTTTTAGTTATACCGTACAGTAGTCAATCATGCATGTATTTTACAAAGCGTTTCCCCCAATATTTCCACTTCCCACCTGTCACCATACATAGTTATTACAGTATCACTGACATATTTCCTATGTGGTGCGTTACAGCCCCACGACTGTTCCACAACTACCAATTCGGACTGTTGTAATCCCTTCACCGGTGTCTTTATAATTCTTCTATCTGCATTTCCGCCTCTGTGCCTGCCACAAAGTAGGTACTTACTAAAACTCTATGGAATGATTGAAGGAAGAAATGAATAAGTAAGTATGTCTGAAATAAAATGACATAGGGTACGCCCTAGCAGTTGTGGCTCAGTGGGTGGGGCATTGTCCCTTGCACCTAAAGGTTACAGATTTGACTCCAGATCAAGGCACATACTCGGTTTGTGGGCTGGATCCCCAGTAAGGGATGTGCAGGAGGCAGTCGATCAATATTTTGCTTTCATACCAATGTTTACTCTCTCTCCATCTCTAAAAACATGGAGAGAGAACTGGTTTAGAACTGGTAATGTTTAGAACTGGTAATGTCTGTCAGAGAGCTCTCTGTTTCAGAAAGCAAGGGTCGTGATGTCAGAAAAAAATAAACTTAAATGACACAGGATATATACTGAGTGGCCAGATTATTATAATCTCTGAATGGATAATAATCTGGCCACTCTCTCTCTCTGTGTGTGTGTGTGTGTGTACTCATTTTTATATATTAGAGACCCGGTGCATGAATTCTAGCCTGGCCAGAGGGAGAAGACATAGGTGGTTGGCTGGCCTGCCTGCTGGTCAAACTCCTGGTTGAGGGGACAACTTGAATATTAGCCTTTTATTATATAGAATATCACTGAGTGGCCAGATTATTATGCCTACAGAGATCATCATCATCTGGCCACTCAGCGTAGACCTATAATTCTTAGAACTTCACATCTAGAAAGGGCCCTAGAGATTCCCTAAGGTGCTTTGATGCATCAAGTTCAAGCTCTTCAATGGAGAGAGGCAGAAGCTGAACCCTGGGGTCACAGAGCTAGAGCACAGGCATTTTCATTCCTGTTGATGTGTGACCGTGAAGAGCTAGTTACTTTTTTTTTTTAATTTTTTTTACCAGAATTACAATAGTACAGGGTACGTGTTATTTTCCTAAAAATATCTATTGCTCAGAAACCCATATGGTAAGAGGCAGGAGTTCTAAAAGAAGACTGTTCAAACCACAGGGTTCTCTTAAGTTTCTAAGTTCTCCTGGGGAGAATTTCAACATTTCCCTGAAATGTACTCTTGACTCATCATGAGTGAAGAACGTGTTAACACCCTCAGAAAATGTAACCAAGCAAATGCGCTTCACCTGGAGGTGTGTGGTCTAATTAAAAACGAATAAAACCTGACGGTCTCAGTTTGTTCCTGCTATGTCTCCTTTCATTCTGAGCAGAGTCCAATTATAGACTTCGTACTTCCCATCACGTATCGAATATCAGAGGAGAGTTAATTTCCCCAATTCTAGAAGGCCATGGGGGTGATTTTAAGTAGGAGGTCTCCCAGCTCATTAATGATAATATCCAAGGCCCTAATATCGGTATGTCTAATATTATATATAATAGGCATAATGCATATTACCTCTCAACACATTCACACTGATTTACTGGAATATCAAGTTGGCAGAAATGATTATACCTGGAAAGTTGATGCTGATAGAAAACTCCTATAGACTGTCCCATGTTTTTGTGCCCAGTTAACAAATGGGAATAAAATAGAGTTAACTATCATAGAATATAAGTCATTTATTTGGTAGACATTTCCATAAAACCAATGAAGCCTCCTTCAGTTATAACAAGGTGGATGCCTCTTGGTGGAGTGCAATCCCCTCATTTCTCAGGTTGACCTGCTGTAGACACAGTGATCTGTCAATCAACTAATAATGTATAACGATTCCCAATTTCATTAAAAGAGAGGATAGATCATTCAAGTTTTTTTCATAGAAATCACACTACTCAAAGAGCAACCGAAACCGGTTTGGCTCAGTGGATAGAGCGTCGCCTGCGGACTGAAAGGTCCCAGGTTCGATTCTGGTCCAGGGCATGTACCTTGGTTGCGGGCACATCCCCAGTAAGGGGGCGTGCAAGAGGCAGCTGATCGATGTCTCTCTCTCATCGATGTTTTTAACTCTCTATCCCTCTCCCTTCCTCTTTGTAAAAAATCAATAAAATACAGTACAGTGGTACCTCGAGATACGAGTGTAATGCGTTCCGTCACCTTGAGGCGTGGGAAACGATGAGACGCTCGAGTCGTGGTAAACTGGTGGGTCGTGTGCAGCCGGCCGATCCTCGCGATGACTCCTATCTCAACTGTTGCTGGTATTTCAAAGCAAAAATCGCTCGCTCAATGACTCGTATCTCAAAAATCTCGTATGTTAGGGCACTCGTATCTCGAGGTACCACTGTATATTTAAAAAAATCAAAAAAAAAATCATCGCTGCTCAGTATATGCAAGATATTGGTCTTTCACTACCTGATGTATAGAGACCCATGAATCTTCCAGAAATGCAGCTTCCCATAAAGGTGTCATATAAAATATAATACTTGGAGTTATAACCTGTATCTAATTGGATTTCTTTGGCCAAATGGCTCTATGCCCTTGATTAAATCATCTCACCTTTCTAGTTCTCATTCCTTATCTTGAAGATTAGGGGAGAAAGCACGGTTAACATGTGTTCTTGGGACTCGGCGGCTTCTTTAAAGTTGTCTTAGGACAAGGGTGGAAAGCCAGTTCTGCTGTCATCAGGGCTGATTGTGTGCGCTTAAGGAAACTAGTCCTAATATCCCATCTGTATGCTTTCCTGGCAGATTCTTCATCCGAATTTGCCTCTTAAATGCTATCAACTTCGTGAGCAGTTTGAATGTCCACATTTCATGGAAATGAGTGGTTTCCTTAAATGGCAGGCGTTTTTCTGCCAGGCTGCATTGTTCATTTAAGGCTCTTTAGAAGTTCCAACTCAGGTAGCTTCCTTCCTTCGGTGATTGATTGGTGCTGGCTGAAAATAAAATTAGCCGGCGTCCCCCAACTGTGAAATGACTCAGAAGGAAGGTTCAAAGTGTTCTCTTTCCAAAAGCCAGTTGGTTGGGAAAGTGCTTTATTCCCTTTCAAATATCTTGGATGAGCCCTAGCCGGCTTGGCTCAGTGGATAGAGTGTCAGCCTGTGGACTGAAGGGTCTCAGGTTTGATTCTGGTCAAGGACACAGGCCTGGGTTGCGGGCTCGATCCCCAGTGGGGGGTCATGCAGGAGGCGGCCAATCAATGATTCTCTCTCATCACAGATGTTTCTCTCTCTCTCCTTCCCCCTTTCAATCAATGAAGAAATATATTTTAAGAAATATCTCGGATGAAATGTCCAACCCACTTAGAATGATCTAATGTTAGAAGATATTTTACAAGCATCATTTTATAGATGTGAAATGGGGGGTCCTGATGTATTGGGCAGGGGAACAGACCAATTCTACAGTATGATGAGCTCTTTATTAATCATCACTCCTATGTTTGCATAGTATTTTAAAGTTTAAAAAGCACTCTGTTACATAACAATTTCATAAACATGGTCAGCTAAAGAGGAAGGCAAGACAGTTATAAATACCTTGTTTCATGTTGCACAGAGAACAATGAGCAGAGTCAAGGAGAGAATTAAGACTTTCTGCATCAGACCAGTTTTATTACCACTCACTGATCTGTCTTGAAATTTTGACTTTAGTCATAAAACAACAAAATACTTGATGCTATATTTTTAGCTATTTCTTAATTAGCTTGCCCCTCTCTTGAATAAAATACTATCAGCAGTGAGATACAGAAATTCTGGTATAGGAGAAGGGTCTGGTCTGAAAACAATGAAATCCAAAGCTTCAATATGGCCGAGACTAGTTTGGCTCAGTGGATAGAGCGTCAGCCTGTGGACTGAAGGGTCCCGGGTTCGATTCCGGTCAGGGGCATGTATCTTGGCTGCGGGCACATCCCCAGTGTGGGGCGTGCAGGAGGCGGCTGATCGATGTCTCTCTCTCTCATCCATGTTTCTAACTCTCTGTCCTTCTCCCTTCCTCTCTGTAAAAAATCAATAATATATATATAAGAGCTTCAATATGTTGGTGTGCTTCTTCCCATATTTGGTAGCTGAATGGTCGGTAATCAGTGAGTCTGGGGCAACCTTGGGAGTCAACAGTCCCTGTGCCACAGGCTTGTGGGTAGGAATTGAACACCAGGTGAGATCACCAGCTCAGTGGACTCCTGTCAGGAGGTCTTATGGGCACACCATCACTTGGATTGTTAAGAGACTTTGGAAACAGGACAGGCCTGGCTTGCTCTCACTTCTTTCTGACGCTTTGTCAGAAGTGTCAACAACAGAATAATAACTCAGAAACACACCATGAAGTCAGCAAGTGGGATGTGTAAAGCAGAGCGGAGCTTGAACTGGGCACAGATGCCCTCCCTGAGCCGTGCGCGTCCACATTAGCTATGCAGCAGGCTCCCCAGGAAGGGGAGAAGGAAAGGGAAATGGGCAGGCAGAGAGCTCTGACATGCCAGCTTGGCAGTCTCCCCATGTCTAGCACAGAGCCCGCGGCATGAGATGATTGCTAAGCAAAGGACAGAAGGAAAAGGAGCTACAATCCCAGTGAAGGACAGAGAAGACTCTTCTTTTTAAATTTTTTTTTTATTCTTTTAATCTATTTTATTGATTTTTTTTTTTTTACAGAGAAGCAGAGAGAGTTAGAAGCATCGATGAGAGAGAAACATCAATCAGCTGCCTCCTGCATCCTCCCACCCCCACTGGGGATGTGCCCACAACCATGGTACCTGCCCTTGACTGGAATCGAACCTGGGACCTTTCAGTACACAGGCTGATGCTCTATTCACTGAGCCAACCCAGTGAAGGACAGAGAAGACTCTTTTGTCCAGCTGCACCCACACTAGCCTCTGCAGCTAGTAAAGCCTGAGTGGCCGAAACAGGTTTGGCTCAGTGGATAGAGCATCGGTCTGCGGACTGGAAGGTCCCAGGTTCGATTCCGGTCAAGGGCATGTACCTTGGCTGCGGGCACATCCCCAGTGGGGGGTGTGCAAGAGGCAGCTGATCAATGTTTCTCTCTCATCGATGTTTCTGACTCTCTATCTCTCTCTTCCTCTCTGTAAAAAATCAATAAAATATATTTAAAATAAAATAAACCCTGAGTGGTGTGTGATCTGGGATTGCAGGATCACCTACTCATTGCAGAGAGGCTGTATTTCCTCCGAGTCTAGAAAGACCAAATTCCCTGTTTCCATTATCACCCCCCGAAAGAGAGGGTGCCATTATAACTTTATATTTGATTTGGTGACTAATGTTTCTGTTCTAATTGGACCGTCAGCTCTGTAAGAAGGACAAGGGATTGTGGCTGTCTTTTCTCACCACTCTCCCCCCCAAATTCCTCCTCTTCCTGCTTATTCGCTATGTGATGTGGGTCCTGGCACCGGCCTCATCGGAGTTCTGCTTCCTGGAGATAAAGACCGGGGTGGCCTGCTGTGAAGATTAAGTGGGAGAAATGTCTGTGTATCCCCTGGAACTCAAGGGACCCTCCTCCCTTCTTTTTCCTCCTAAATAAAATGACTGAAAGTTGATAGATGTTGTCCAGTGTATAACAGGTCCCCAAACATTACTGCATCCAGGTCTCCTAACAGTTCGGAGAGGTCTGGAGAGAAATTGGCATTGTCACCATTTTATGGCTTCGGAAATAGAGATTCGATAGGTTTATGTGCAGCCAACTCCAGGGCCTGGGTTCTGCACCATGAATCTCCAGGGTTTAGCGTTTTTCTGGCTAAAACAGCACCACTTAGCAGCACACAGCAGCTCAGATCGGTTTGTTTGATCATCAGGAAAACAGCAATCTCGTTCCTTGCGGGCCTGAGTCTTCTCAGGGCAGTGGATACTGAAATGCTGCGTCAGATACTCCTTGTGAGGATGGGATGATACCATATATTCACATCCAGTGGGCTCTCAAGGCGTTCAGTGCTCAAAAACACTTAACTTTTCCCCTCTGTTTGCTTGCTCACCGAATGGAAAGATCAGAGTTTGAGCTTTGGTCACAGATAAAAGCTGTAATGAAATGGAAGTGTGTGTGTGTGTGTGTGTGTGTGTGTGTGTGTGTGTGTGTGTGTCTTTAAGTGACTTGGAAGTAAGCGAGTTAACAAATATTTATTTTTGGAGGGAGAGAAATGGAGTGGGCTGGTCAGAAGAGAAGGCTTTGCCTGCGCTGGTACTAAACAACTTGGGAATTTTGCAAGATCTTCTTAATGTGAGATTTGGTGTTGTTTTGTGTGTGTGTGAGTGTGTGTGTGAGTGTGTGTGAGTGTGTGTGTGTGTGTGTGTGTGTGTGAGAGAGAGAGAGAGAGAGAGAGAGAGAGAGAGAGAGAGAGAGTTAGTGAAGTATCTAGGTAGCACCTGGCACAAACAAGAATCATATAAATGCTGGTTTTTGCTACTCTCGCTGCTATCACCATAGCTACTCCTGCTGTTGCTATCTCGTCCTCTCTGCTGTTATCATTATTTCCACGGACAGAAGGAGTGTTGTTCAGTTGTGTTCTGAACATGGTCAGTGCATCCCCCACTGTGTTAGTTTCCCAGGGCTGTCGGACCAGGTTCCCAAAGCTAGGTGTTCTAACCCAGAGAAAGGCACTGTCTCACAATGCTGCTGGTGAGATGGCAGGGACCTGGATGTTGGCTGCTCTCCGCAATGGCTGTCGGGGGGACCCTGTCCTTGCATCTGCAGCTTCTGCTGTTGGCAGGTCTTCCTTGTAGATGTGTCACTCCAATCCTGGCTTCTGCTGTCCAATGGCCTTCCTTTTGCTCTGGATCTCCACACCGTCTTCCCTCTGTGCATGACTACCTCTGTGTCCACATTTACCCTCTGAGGACGGTAGTCCCATTGGGTCAGGCATTACCCATATGGCTTCATCTTAACCAGTTCCATCTGCAGCAGCCCCGTTTCTAACAGAAGTCACATTCTGAGGCACTTAGGGTTAGGACTTCATCACATGTGATGGAGATATGATTCAACCCCGGAACAAGCATCATCTTTTTTAAAAAAATATATATTTTATTGATTTTTTACAGAGAGGAAGGGAGAGGGATAGAGAGGTAGAAACATCGATGAGAGAGAGTCATCGATTAGCCGCCTCCTGCATGCCCCTTACTGGGGATGCACCCACAACTAAGGTCCATACCCTTGACTGGAATTGAACCTGGGACCTTTCAATCCACAGGCCAATGCTCTATCCACTGAGCCAAACCGGTTTTTAAAATATATTTTCGAGCATCACCTTGAACAAACAACTATTGGTCTGTATTCAGTGATTTCAGGATTATTTAGCCACTCAGGCGATTTGAATTTTGTTAGCTAACACTGAAGCCTTTTCTTATTCTATTGACTTCTGTACTTATGAAAATCAAACTGGATCTCTGGGGAGTTTATAGAAATCACAGAATAGAGTCTTCTATGCGAATAGCCGTGAGAGATGTCTGCACAGTTGTGAACGAAGAGGAGAATACGTTCTATCTTCATTCAGGAGGAAGGTTTGCTCCTTTTTTTAAAAAAAAAAAATATATATTTTATTGATTTTTTTACAGAGAGGAAGGGAGAAGGATAGAGAACTAGAAACATCAATGAGAGAGAGACATTGATCAGCCGCTTCCTGCACGCCCCCAACTGGTGATGTGCCTGCAACCAGGATACATGCCCTTGACCAGAATCGAACCTGGGATCCCTCAATCCGCAGGTTGACGCTCTATCCACTGAGCCAAACCAGTCTTGGCTGCTCCTTCTTAAACTCTAGCAGATACCAACGTTTCAATCATTGATTTGGAGGAGTTGAAAGCTAAGTTCCCGCCTGACCTCATCATGAGGGGTGCCACAGTGAATAGAGTTTGGGAAGGGAAGTGGGAGCTGAGACATTGGAGGTCATCTGGAAACCACTCAACTCCGCTCCTACTTGTATGCATGCATGTATGTATGTATGTATGTATACATAATACATTTTTATTGATTTCAGAGAGGAAGGGAGAGGGAGAGAGAGAGATAGAAGCATCACCGATGAAAGAAAATCATTGATAGGTTTCCCTCTGCATGCCCCCTCCTGGGGATCGAGCCCACAACCCAGGCAAGTGCTGTGACTGGGAATCAAACCATGACCTCCTGGTTCAGAGGCTGATGCTCAACCACTGAGCCATACCAGCTGGGCCTGCTTTTTTTAAAAAATATTTTATTGATTTTTTTTTTTTTTACAGAGAGGAAGGGAGAGGAATAGAGAGTTAGAAACATCAATGAGAGAGAGAGACATCGATCAGCCGCTTCCTGCACGCCTCCCACTGGGGATGTGCCCGAAACCAAGGTACATGCCCTTGACCGGAATTGAACCTGGGACCTTTCAGTCCGCAGGCCGATGCTCTATCCACTGAGCCATACCGGTTCTGGCATGGGCCTGCTTTTCTGTTATGTTTTAATTTCTCTTTATTGTTGAGAGTGTTACAGATGTCCCCTTTGTTGCTCCTTTCCCCATGGACCCCCCCCTATCCTGTACCCGCCCTCCCGGAAGCCTTCACCACACGATCGCCTGGGTCCGTGGGCTTTGCTTCTGTGCAGATTAAATCCCTAGTGCACCTCCTGCTTCTAAATGGGTCCCCCGTCCTCCTGTGGCAGACACTCCGGGTCCATTCGGTGACTAATGGGACAAGACACGTGGGGATGTCAACGAGGGTTAACGCTGTCAATAAGAAGAGAGTGCGAGGACAGGAGACTGTTGGGTACTCAGGGGCCAAAACAGTGTCTCTGTCTCCCTGTCCCTGGCCCGCCTGCCACAGGGAGAGGGAGGCACTTGCAGAACACGGTGACTAGGAAGAGAGAGGGACCTCAGACTCAGGGGAGTGGGGGGAAGAAATGATAGCACGTGGTCTGTATCCATCCTGGTCATCGGCATGGAAATGAAAGGCAGCTGAGAACGGTGTGGCTCAGTGGAGAGAGCATTGGCCTGTGGACTGAAAGGTCCCAGGTTTGATTCCGGTCAAGGGCATGTATCCTGGTTGCGGGCACATCCCCAATAGGGGGCGTGCAGGAGGCGGCTGATTGATGTCTCTCTCTCATCGATGTTTCTAACTCTCTGTCGCTCTCCCTTCCTCTCTGTAAAAAGTCAATAAAATATATTTAAAAAAAAAAGAAAGAAGAAAGACATGGCGTGCCCATGGGCACCGGGAAAGTGGGCTAGCGTGGAGAACTCCCATCCTCCTGGCCTTTGGACCAGTCATCCACTCCCCTTCTCAACCCCACAGCTCAGTTTCCAAACCAAAAGCACTTGGGTTCAGAGGTTATAACGGTTCTGGTTGCATTTCTGGCTTTTCTGCCCAGTAGCTGTCGCCCCAGACAAAAGGTGGGACTTTCCTAATCGGGTCGCCCTGGTGAAAGACTCGTGGGGAGGCGCCGGGAACGGGAAGCTGTTTTTCCTGGAGGAGTTCATTGTGCTCACCCTCCCGGGGCCTGTGAGCACAGCTTTCTTCTCGCCTTTCATCCTAAAACCACTGCCTGCAGGAGAGGTGAGAATTGTGTGTCTCGTACTCGTACCTTTCCCGGCAATATCATTACTGTTAGCAAATTCACCTGTGAGACCAAAGTGCGATTTGCCGTCGCTGGAATGTTCTAAGGCGACGCTTAGTCAGTGTAGAAGCTAATGGTTATCAGGTGGCCAAGTTGAGGTGCGAGAGATCTATCATGCCTGCATCTCACCACCATTAAGGGAGGAAGGCGGTGTTGGGTTTTCTGTCTCATTGGTGAGGAAGCTGAGGCTCAGACAATAAGGAAATTATTGTTTATTATGGCATCATAAAGCCGACCTGTGGCCGCAGATGGTTGCAATCAAGGTCCAAATCATCAAAATTATTTAGATTATTAATGGTTATTAATCTAAATACTCAAGGTCTAAATGATCAAAAGGTCTGCATAATCAAAATTAGGCAGTTTAGCCACGAAATCATGCGATTCCACGAAGGCGCCAACTTCATTTTCTGTAAGTTTGAGAGTCTAATTCAAACAGTCATTCAAAAGGCTGCGGGGGATTTTTCAGGATAGTTATTGAATGATATGAACCCGGGCGCTGAATTTGGATTCAGTGATCTTGTGCGATGCAAGAATCCCCAAGGAGCAGGTGGAAAAAGTAAACACGACCACGCTCCAGCGTGATTAGGGAGGAAACATACATGGAACACACCCTCTCAGAGTGTGTCCTATCGCATGTGTACTGAAACATAAATACCAAGGTGCTGGGAGAGCAAAGGGTCACTCTTGTTCTCTCATTTTTCATATGTTTTATTGATTTTTTACAGAGAGGAAGAAAGAGGGGTAGAGAGTTAGAAACATCGATGAGAGAGATATCGATCAGCTGCCTCCTGCACACCTCCCACTGGGATGTGCCCGTAACAAGGTACATACCTTTGACCAGAATTGAACCTGGGACCCTTCAGTCCACAGGCCGACGCTCTATCCACTGAGCCAAACCGGTTAGGGCTTGTCCTCTCATTTTCACAAGGCAGCCAGCTCACTCTCTCAGGCTCAGTGGTCTCCAGGGCAGGCGAGAGAACACCAGGCTGTAGACTCTCTACCTCAGTGGCTCTCAACCTTCCTAAGGCCACGACCCTTTAAGACAGCTCCTCACGGGGTGGTGACCCCCAACCATAACATGATTTCCGTGGCTACTTCCTCACTGTCATCTTGCTACTGTGATGAACTGTCATGTAAATATCTGATAGGCAGGATGTATTTTCATTGTTACAAATGGAACATAATTAAAGCATAGGGATTCGTCACAAAAACAATATGTAATTATATATTGTGAAATATTTATTTCTAATGACAAATAAGTGAAATTTTGTCTTGAATCGTGGTGTCGCATGGGCAACAGTCTTCCTAGGACAACAGTCAACTACATGGCTACGTTTTGCGACACCGAGGAGCGGTGTGTTGGTTCCTAAGACCATGGGAAATAGGTGTTTTCTGATGGTCTTAGGCGACCCCTGTGAAAGGGTCGTTTGACACCCAAAGGGGTCGCGACCCACAGGTTGAGAACCGCTGCTCTACCTCCAGCTGGTATCTCCCCAGGGACACTTCAGCCACAGGAAGCAGGTGGTCAACAGCCAACCGAGGGAGAGGGGTGTTTCGATGGCAGAGACAGCACGGATCCTGCCTGTGGCACCGCTCCGTCCTCTTTCCTCTGAGCTCACCACACGGCATCCACGACAGACCTGTCCCCTCCTCCCTCATCTGTCCTGACGGGTGACACAAACGACTTTAACCAATAGCCATAGCAGTGACTGTATCAAGTAATTGGTTGAATCAGTGGTTCTCAACCTGTGGGTCGCGACCCATTTGGGGGTCGAATGACCCTTTGACAGGGGTCGCCTAAGACCATCGGGAAACACAGGTATTTACATTACGATTCATTAACAGTAGCAAAATGACAGTGATGAAGTAGCAACGAAAACAATTTTATGGGTGGGGGTCACCACCACATGAGGAATGGTATGAAAGGGCCTCAGCATTAGGAAGGTTGAGAACCACTGGGTTGAATGATGAAGTTTCTGGTTCTAAGAACTTGTCCCTCAATGGGAAAAGGAGCAGCAGCCATCACGGAGGCAAACCGCTGATTGCCACAGGCCACGAAGGGTGTGATGGTTTCTCAGGTGGGAATGAAGGGGTTCCCTGAGGTTCTACAGAAACAGCATCCTTTGAAGGCTCTCAGAAATCCTTTTGGTGCCATTTCCTGAGCCATGGAGAGTGTTATCTTTAGCAGGAAGAATATGTAAGCTGCAGTCCTGTGTGTAAAGGTCACCTTTTACTTCCTGGATAAAGAAAAGACTAGTACCTGGATGCGGAGACCTGCTACCTGCTCTCCAACCAGCTCCACCTCCGAAATCCTGGGGCGATTTCAACCCACAGACCACGAGGCTTTCCCAGTCAGCATTCAGGTGGGGCCTGGGAAGGTCTCCTTGGCAACGCCAAGGTGGAACCAGGTAGATGATTGCTAAACTGGGGCCTGTCTTGCTTTTTTCTTTTTTAAAAATTATGAAAGGATTGACAAATTCAACCTTCTTTTGGCTCTTTCAACCGATCCTTTGTCATCACTTGGTCCAAGATTCTGTGTCACATTTCCCTCCATGCGGTCAGCGGCTCAGACTGGGTTAGCTCGCCAGTGACTTTGCTGCTTGTGTGCAATGACAGCCGGTCCTATTGTTTAAAGGCAGGTTGTCTTTAAACAACAGGCAGCGGAATAGAGGGGTGCCTTTTACTTATTTAGCCAGCCTGCCTAAATGTCTAGGCGGGGTGGATCCCAGTACTTATAGAATGTCATTCTTGAGCAGAGCCAGTGATACAGCAGAGTGTATCTCGAACCTTGCTATATATCAAAGCATCTAGGAAGCTTTTATTTTTAATTTTTATTACAGTGGTACCTCGAGAGACGAGTTTAATTCGTTCCGTCACCTCGAGGCGTGGGAAACTATGAGACGCTCGAGTCGCGGTAAACGGGTGGGTCGTGTGCAGCCGGCCGATCCGCGCGATGACTCCTATCTCAACTGTTGCTCGTATTTCAAAGCAAAAATCGCTCGCTCGACGGCTCGTATCTCAAACATCTCGTATGTTAGGGCACTCGTATCTCGAGGTACCACTGTGTTATTATTACTAATTATTATTTTAATCCTCACCTGAGGATATTTTTCCATTGATTTTTAGAGAGAGCGGAGGAGAGAGGGAAAGTCAGAATATCAACATGAGAGAACCACATCGACTGGTTGCCTTCTGCACTTGCCCCTACTGGGGCCCGCACTGGGGATGAGCTGGCAAATGAGGTATGTGCCCTTGACTGGAATTGAACCCAGGACTCTTGGGTCCACGGGCCGATGCTCTATCCACTGAGCCAAACCGGCTAGGGTTCTGGGAAGCTTTTAAAGCAGACTCTCCCTGGGTCTCACCCTAGAGATTCTAATGTGGCTCTTCTGGTGCAGGGCTGAAGCACTGTTACTTTTTAAAAGTTTCCTCTGTTTGCGTGATGCACAGTTTGAGAACCGCTGGCAAAGAGGAAACATCGATTCGCAGTGATCGCATATCCATTACACACCAGGCAGCGTCCAAGGCTGTTGTGACAAAGTTGTAATGGTTTTTCTTTCTTTTTAAAAAAAATATATTTTATTGATTTTTTTTTACAGAAAGGAAGGGAGAGGGATAGAGATAAACATTCATGAGAGAGAGACATCGACCAGCTGCCTCCTGCACACCCTCTCCTGGGGATGTGCCCGCAACCAAGGTACATGCCCTTGACCGGAATCGAACCTGGGACCCTTCAGTCTGCAGGCCGACGCTCTATCCACTGAGCCACACCGGTTCCGGCTGTAATGGTCTTTCTTAAAAGGAACTCAGACTATGAGAAGGTGGTGCCTGGCACAGGGTAGACATCTGAAGTCGTATGTTGAATAATGAACGAAGGAAAAGAACCATCTCTAGAGGATGAGCATTTCACAAGCCTTCTCGCTCATTGTCGCCTGCTCTCCCTGAAGTCGAGGAGCCTCAGTCTGGGGAAGAGCGGGGCAAGGGGAGAGGCCTGGCACGGGAAGAGGACTCAGACGCGGGGTAGCTGGTGCTCAGGAGGCCCTGCCAGGCTCTCCCGAGTCTAAGAACGCAGGGGCTCCATCGTCCCTTCCTCGGGGGCCCCCATCTTTCTGTGCTTTTGCTCCGAACCCTTATCCCCACAACACGTGTTCTCTGCCAGCTTCGGGGTTTGCTTATTGCGTTTCCAGAATTGAATTTTTTTTTTTTTTGGAGAGCAATTGCCTCCATACAATTCCGTGAACTTGTAGCACCGAACGCTTCTCATTAGGTTGCTATCGCCCTCAGCCAAATGACTGCAAATGTCATCGCTGCTCCCCCCCCCTTTTTTTTTCTTTTTTTTTTTTGATGCAGAAATGTAGGGCAGTCAGCAATATCCACAATTTAATCTCCGCACAGGCAGACGCCGCGCGCGGTGACAGAAGGGCCTGTGTTCCATTAGCTGGGAATTTGCTTAGTCAAGCAGCTCCCTCATTACCCGGGTGCATCTAAAGGAGGGTGCTGTCTTCGGAGCAAGCTGCTGCTTTAGCAATTAGCTGTCCACAAACGTGTGAGCAACGGCGCTGTCTCCGGCTGCTCCACGCGTGGATGGTGCCCAGGGGCCGGCTGGGGCCAATC
>JAAGEH010000041.1:67771295-67841932 GCA_011751065.1 Lasiurus cinereus
GACATATCAGAAGCACCGGCACGATTCATTCTTTTCACTGTTGACGTTCAACCAGGACAGTGGCCACTGGATTCTCATTCCGAAATAGTTTTGAGGTCTTTCCTTTTTGACCAGTAACGTTCGGACTTTCCTAAATCCAGACCTTCAGCAATTTTCATGTAGGTTATGGAAATTCCTTCTAATTGCTCTCCCCACGGTCACCCTGACAGCCCTAAATTCTACATTTCCGCCAGAGGGATCTTTCTAAAGAGAATGCCCCTTCTTTTCATTTTTATTTATTTATTATTTTTAAAATATATTTTATTGATTTCTTACAGAGAGGAAGAGAGAGGGACAGAGAGTTAGAAACATCGATGAGAGAGAGACATCGATCAGCCACCTTCTGCACGCCCCCTACTGGGGATGTGCCCGCAACCAGGATACATGCCCTTGACCGGAATCGAACCCGGGACCCTTCAGTCCGCAGGCCGACGCTCTATCCACTGAGCCAGACCGGTTTTGGCTCCCCTTCTTTTTAAAACCCTTCAATGCTTTTAGGACTAAGTCCAACTCCCTTCTGGCATCTATCTTCACTATATTCCCAATGGCATTCATTCTTCAAAATCCAATAGGAATTTCCTCTCTATCTCAGTCCACTCCAAGCACTTACTAGGAAGGCTTTTCTTAAATGGAGCTATAACCTTATATACACAAGTCTTTCTTCCTACTCGAAGTTTTAGATCCTTTGAGTAGACTGGGACTATGTCTACCTAGTTTGTATATCACCAGCTATTGCACAGTGCCTACACCTCATTGGATGGTTAAGAAATGTTTGCTATGCCCATGCCCGCATATAGGGCAAGTGACTTATTCAGCTATACGGACGGAGGCGGTCACAGATCGTCCGACGAAACTGCCCGGCTTCTTTTAGATCAGATATATGCCAAGCCAATTCAATTGGCCTTTATGCTGCAGCAAACATCCACCCAAAGTATCTAATTTAAACTCAAATTTGCATATGCCCTTAACTTGTGCAAGAGGAGGTAATATCGCAAAATGACGGTGAGATAGGTTTCCGTGACCGCGGCGGATAGATGATAAAAGCAGGGAGGTGGATCCTGTTGATTTCTGAGAGAAAATGAAAGCTTGGCTGGGGGTGGAGCGCAGAACCAGTGAGTCATATTCCCGCTGCCTCTACCCTCAGTGATGCTAGGACAGAGGGAAGCAGAGTGGGGGTATTTGGAGGGGTCCTGGGCCAGCCATAGCACCTGCTACTTACTGACTACCCCAGGCGCTGTGCGAGGCTCTCAGAATCAAGACATAATGGAAGTGTGCTTCCCTCCTCCTGGACACACAACAGGTCATTAGAAGACCAGGTGGAAAATGCTAGAATAGAGATGAACAATGCTAGAATAGAGATGAAAAGAGCTATAGCTTCGGATGCTATCTAACCAACCATTTCACAACTCACCGGGGTAACATTTAAGGTGGCTGCTCATTTTCACCGACTCAGTTTACTCATCTGTTAATTGGGCATAAGAAGGCACATCCTTTGAACTATAGCCAACAGAAAATGAGATGTGAATTAGGGATTGAAGACATTGTCTCTAGGCAGCCTGAGAGAACTTGACAGAGTGAGAGTTGAGATGAGTGTGAAAGGCTCTTCAGGAAAACATGGAAGTTCAGGCGGAGAGAACGTTTTGTATGACACCCCCAGGG
Source organism: Lasiurus cinereus (assembly GCA_011751065.1). NCBI lineage: Eukaryota > Metazoa > Chordata > Mammalia > Chiroptera > Vespertilionidae > Lasiurus > Lasiurus cinereus. Next base: position 67,772,994 of record JAAGEH010000041.1, read on the forward strand.
GGTGGTCGAGGTCTGGAGCCACGATTCCATGTTGTGGGTGAGGCCGTGTGACTTGTCACGTCCCCACAGCTCACGGATGGCAGAGTTGCCACAGAAAACCTGGTCTTAACCCCAAGACGTACACCTTTTTCACTAGAGATTTTGTTTCAACAGCATCACCGTTTTAAAAAATATCTCGGAGACAACGTGTCCACCCATGAAAAACTCCAAGTTGCCTTTCACGAATTCAGTCAGTAAATAACGTTTTTTTTTAAAATATATTTTTATTGATTTTTTCACAGAGGAAGGGGAAGGGATAGAAAGCCAGAAACATTGATGAGAGAGAGACATCGATCAGCTGCCTCCTGCACACCCCCCACTGGGGATGTGCCCGCCACCAAGGTACATGCCCTTGACCGGAATCGAACCTGGGACCCTTCAGTCCCCAGGCCGACGCTCTATCCACTGAGCCAAACCGGTTTCGGCAGTAAATAGCGTTTTAAAGGGCTTGCTATTTTGCCTGGGGTTCCTCAGGAGAAGAGACACAAGTGATTTCTCATGACGCTGTTATGCCACTTTATGACGCAGATGCCCTCATTAGAACTCCATCTCCTCCCTCTTCATGTTGGCGTGCAGACGTGATTCATGCGTGACCGTGTCCTATCCCACTATTTAACGCCACGGGCTTCTTATACTGATGGGGGAAAAAAAATCCCATATTTCTCTCACGAGTTTCCCTATTTCTTGCCTGCGAGAATTAATCTTTCCCTTCCGGAATGGGTTCTTACATTATCAATTATTCAAAAATGATTCCACTTTCAGAGGATCACTGACACTCGCACCTGACTGTGTCTGCGAGCTCATCCAGGATCTTCCTTGCATCCTCATGTTTGAATGTATATGCTCTTGTCTTCTGCAATTGACTGTGGCTTTTTGGAGGATATAATCAGTGTCTGGCTAATCTTTCTATGTCTCCCATTAGGAGCACGGCGCTGAATCTTTGTATAATTGCAGGAATGAATGAGCGGATGGATCCATTTAGGTGTAATGATCTTTGACAAACCTTATAACTGCTATCGCATCTCCCTACTGGTAGAATTCGATTAGAGATAGCAACTTGCTGAACTCTTTTCTGCTTTCATACACTACAATGGCTCTCAGAAAGCCTTAATGGGTTTGATCTGTCTCTGACAGGAGGACAGAGGCTCTAATGGCGAGGTATAACCTTACAGGTGATTTCACATGTCCTTTCTCTGTCTAAAAGGCAGATAGCATCTCTCTCTTTTTTTTTTAAGGAAAGAAAAGCAGACTTATCTAACGTGAAGAGATTAAAAGTTAAGTGAATGGAATTTCATCACATTTCTATGCAATTGGCTACAGACCATTAAATTGGTGTCTATGCTCGGATCAATATTCTTTCTCAGCGACAGATTATTCATTGCATTGCGGGCAACACCATGTAGATCTGAAGAAGGAACCCAGATGAATTCAAGGGATTAAGTGCTTAAAAAGTGGAGAGAGAGTCAGCGAGCCTTTGACAGAATAGTCTTTTGGAGAGGGAAAATTTTTGCATTCATCTCTACAGTTCTCCCTCTTGCTCTCCCCCTCTTTCTCTCCCTCTCCCCCATCTCATAAAATAGAGGGGTGCCATCAACACAGGGAATCTTGGTACTAGAAATGAAGAGGAATTTGACTGTATTCTTCTGTGTATATTTATTGACTGGGAAGAGACACTGGATTCAAAGCTGATCAACTACTATTACAGTGAAGACATAAAATGCACAGTTGCAATCCTACGGAAACATGGTGACACACGATAGAATAATCTTCCTTGTAATGTTTGCATGTACAAATCATAGGAAAGTACACATGGTCCGCTTTTAGAAAGAGTCCATGAAGGAAAACTGAGTGGGAGAACCCCATGTGAAATTGCTTTTAGAGAAGTGCAGGGAGTGGACCAGGGAGAGAGCTCTTGGCGATGCCATGTACAAATAGTTCTGATGATGAGGAATCTGAACATCAATGTCGTAAGGGATTTTTAAAAAATATACATTTTTATTGATTTTTTACAGAGAGGAAGGGAGAGGGATAGAGAGTTAGAAACATCGATGAGAGAGAAACATCCATCAGCTGCCTCCTGCACATCCCCTCTGGGGATGTGCCCACAACCAAGGTACATGCCCTTGACCGCAATCAAACCTGGGACCCTTCAGGCCACAGGCCGACGCTCTATCCACTGAGCCAAACCGGTTTTGGCAAGTGAGAGATTTTTTAAAGAAGAACTTTTGAACACCTGAGTGTAGGGTGTTTCCTTAAAGATGAAAAGACCCACTCTGGGTGATAGAATTGTCATTTTATATCTTAAAATCTCATGTTGAAAACAGGTTAGACCCCATCCAGGTGGTTCAGAGAGCAGACTGGGCTCAGAGGGTGAAAGTTACCTTGAATCAGAATGACGCAGCATGAGGAAATGAATTAATTAAATCAGTAAACATCCCTGAACACTCTGGAAAGAACGAGGCATGGGACTGTGAGACAATAAGGACTGAGCAGTTGATCTAATGAGCAGAAGCAGACTTGTAAACAAATAACTGAATCACGATTGAGACAGTGCTGTGTGCTATATTGTGCATGAACTGACCCTTTATCTCAAGGTGATCTTTCAGAAAGCTATGCATGAATTTTTCTTTAATTTTAATTTTTTTTATTGATTTTTCACAGAGAGGAAGGGAGAGGGATAGAAAGTCAGAAACATCGATGAGAGAGAGACATCGATCAGCTGCCTCCTGCACACCCCACACTGGAGATGTGCCCACAAGCAAGGCACATGCCCCTGACCAGAAGTGAACCCGGGACCTTTCAGTCCGCAGGCCGACGCTCTATCCACTGAGCGAAACCAGTCTCGGCTGAATTTTTCTTTTAATACACACACACACACACATTATTATTAATTTCAGAAAGGAAGGGAGAGAGAGAGATAGATAGATAGAAACATCAACGATGAGAGAGAATCATTGGTCAGCTGCATCCTGCATGCCCCACACTGGGGATCAAGCCCTCAACTTGGTTACGTGCCCTGACCAGGAATTGAACTTTGACCTTCCGTTTCATAGGTCTATGCCCAACCACTGAGCCAAGCCGGTCAGACTGCATGCCATTTTAGGATTGGAATTTTCAATTGAGACTTCTTTGGAATATCTAACAATTTTGCATTCAGTCTTGAGGGTGAGAGCAAAAAAAAAATAACACTCACATTTATTTGGCTTGTAAAAAAGAACAGTGAGTTTCAGTGATTCACATGAGATGGTAGGACCTTCTGGTAGAAAAGTTTGGTGAGTAGGTGGGGATGAGAGAATGGAACTCTGGGTGTGTGAGGCAGGGTGTCATTCAGGGGCTGAAAAGAAGGTTGGGGGGAATGAGGTCCCCAATGCTGCTCTGACTCCCCTTTATTGTTCTGCACAGCTCTTCCAGGAAACCTTGAACTCAAGAGCGAGGTGGGAATTAACATATTCATAATACAAGAATTAACATATTCAGGTATATCACAGTTCTCACTATATGAGTTTGCTTGGTCTGTTGTAACAAAGTCATACAAACTGGGTAACTTTAACAACAGGAGTGCTTGGTCTCAGCCTGGAGGCTGGAAGTCAGAGATTTCGGTGTTGGTAGGGTTGGTTTTTTCATAGGGCTGTGAGGGAGCGTCCATCTGTGACTTTAGCCTGGTTTCTGGAGTTTTCTGGATCTTTGCCTTGTAGAAGCATCACTTTTATCTCTGACTTCATCTTCATGTGGCGTTTTTCCTGTGTTTATAAGGACACCAACTACCATATTTTCCGGCTTATAAGACGACTGGGCGTATAAGATGACCCCCAACTTTTCCAGTTAAAATACAGAGTTTGGGATATACTCGCCCTATAAGATGACACCCGGCGTATAAGATGACCCCCGACTTTTGAGAAGATTTTCCTGGGTTAAAAAGTCGTCTTCTATGCCAGAAAATACGGTATATTGCATTAGGACTTATTCTACTGACCTAATTTTAATCTGATTTCCTCTGTAAAGAGTCTTTTTCCAAATAAGGCCGCAGTCTGAGGTACTGGGGATAAGAGCTTCAGTGTACCTTTTTGGGAGAACATAATCGAGAGTAGGTGCCTTGTAAACATGAAGGCCTTACTATGCTTCAGTCAGATTTAGCTGAAGATGTGGGCAGCCGCTAACCAAGCAATCACTGTGAGAATGGTGTGGGAAAGGGCAGCGCTAAGTTTGGAAATGATGCATTTCGCATGAAAATAGAACGAAGTATGGAGAAACGTGAAAATAGTGTCCTGAGATTAATAATATATTATTTCATTTTTCTTTCTTCTCCCTTTTCACATAACTGCACTTTGCTGAGGGACACAATTTTCTTATTAGTTGATTTCAATTTAGTTAGTGTTGCATACAGACCTTGGGCAGGAAATAATAATGGGAACATCTACATTACTAATAACCTTTTCTTAGGAAATGGCTTTTATCTGATCATTGTGTGCACTATCATGAGTTCACCCATTGGAACTTGGTGTAGTAGGCTGTGTCCTGGGCGAGAAATGAGAAGTTCTGGATTTTAGGACCAATGCTTCCTGTCACATTCTCAAAATCACGTGCTAACTCTGGGCCACGGTGCTTTATGGAAACCAGATAAGGTTGTATGAGGTTATATACATATTCTAGGAGTTTCCATTGTAGTCTTGATACAACTTCTGGCTTGCTCTGCCATACCTGGAAATAAATTAGACCGAAGAGCCGATGGAATCCTCAATAGCCAGAGATGAATGTCAACATTAAAGGAAGAAGAAACGTGAGTGAGATAATATACTTGAGAAGTTGGTTTGATTTAACGAAGATTAAAAATTTTCTCTTGCTGCAGAGTTCAGTTGATTAGAGTGTTGTAGCAATACACTAAGGTTGGGGTTCAATACCTGGCCAGGGAACATACAAGAATCAACCAATGAATGCATGGAGAAGTGAAAAACAAGTCCATCTTTCTCCTTCCCCCCTCTCCTTTTCTCTCTCTCTTTCTATAAAAAATGTGAAAAGAAACATTTTTTTTAAAAAAAAGATCAAAATAATGAATCATTATGTTAATGAAAGCAGCTATTTTGAGAACTTTCAAGAAAACGCTACTAAGTTCTTTAAGCAAAGAATAGATGACTTCTCCATCTAAAGTAGTATTTTTAAAACCACGATTAAAGTAATTTAATGTACTATTACCAGCATTAGGAAAATAAAATAGAACAGAAAACAGAAAACCAATGTGAAGGTTTTCTTTCACATTCATCCAGACATGGGTGAGTAGTGGATGGCGCCCTCAGTGCATGGCTCTCTGTGACTGTCGGTCAGAGGTTGAACAGCTCATGGCTGTCCTGCAGATTATTCACAGAGCTTTGTTTTTCTAGAGGCTTCATAGGCTAGGGCAGTGGTCTGTTAGACGCATTTCATAAATGGAGAAATGAAAAATGAGCCGCAGTTTACCGCTCTGTTGACTCATGAGTTTGCCGACCACTGTCACATACCACCCTTTACCTCTTGGCACACAATGTGTCACAATTGCCTCATCCTAACAGCTTCCAACTACATGGTCATATTTAGTCCAGTCCAGTGGTCGGCAAACTCATGAGTCAACAGAGCGGCAAACGTGACTCGCGAGCCACAGTTTGCCGACCCCTGGACTAGGGAAATCTAGCAAAAAATGATATAAAGGAAAATTACTCAATTCAAATATTGTTTCCATTTTCCTCATTAAGGAAATAGACACGTGGACTGAAAATAAAAAGTGTTTCATAGAGGAAAATGAATCTGAGCTGAATAAAGACACTGACTAGGGGATCTATTGTCATTTTATATAAGCCCAGTTCTCCAAAGCCGGGTACATTTCATGGCAAGATGATCAAATTTCTTCAGATGGCATTGCATTAAACTAAAAACAAAAAACAAAAAACAAAACCACCCAAAAAAACAAAAACAAAAAAAGCTCTTTTTCCTGGCCGGTGTGGCTCAGTGGTTGAACATCAGCCTATGAAATAGGAGGTCACGATTCTATTCCCATTCATGGCACATGCCTGGGTTGCAGGCTCCATCCCCAGTATGGGGCGTGCAGGAGGCAGCCGATCAATGCTTCTCTCTCATCGTTGATGTTTCTATCTCTCTCTCTCCCTTCCTCTCTGAAATCTGTCTACCTACATTTTTTTTAATATAAAAATGTAAGCATTTAGGTCCATGTGCTTGCACACACGAGGACAACTTATTCCTTTTTAATATGCAGGGCAGAGATAGTATGGCTTGCAGTGATGGACAATGAAATATGTCCAGAGGTTTGGCTTGTGGTACTTCCAACTGAGAAGTAGAAGCTGTTCTGAAGGGAACAATTTTCACCGGCTCCGAAAATAGATGAACTCCTCCTCCTCCACCCCCAGGACCCCGCTTCCCTGCCAGCTCTCACAGGCATCAAGCCAGTTCCCTCCTGGGGAGAGTGCTTTAGCCACAAGGACTGCTGTTTCTGATCTTTTCTTGGTGCGTTTTTGTTTTGTTTTGTTTTTTTAAAGCAAACATTCAGATCTGTGGAAGGACTAATGAAACCTATTGGGAATCGCATAAATAAATAAGTGAGCAGAGGAAATGTTGGAATGAGGGTCCACATGCCTATACTAGCTCGGCTTCGATGACTCTCAGGGATTGATCAGTCTTGCTTCATCTATAGCAGTGGTTCTCCACCGTCCTAAGGCCGCGACCCTTTAAGACAGCTCCTCATGGGGTGGTGACCCCCAACCATAAAATTATTTCCGTGGCTACTTCCTAACTGTCCTTTTGCTACTGTTATGAACTGTCATGTAAATATCTGATAGGCAGGATGTATTTTCATTGTTACAAATTGAACATAATTAAAGCATAGTGATTAATCACAAAAACAATATGTCATTATGTATTGTGAAATATTTATTTCTAATGACAAATAAATGAAATTTTGTCTTGAATCTTGGTGTAGCATGGGTAACAGTCTTCATAGGACAACAGTAAACTACATGGCTACACTTTGCTACACTGAGGAGTGGTCTGTTGGTTCCTAAGACCATGGGAAATAGGTGTTTTCCAATAGTCTTAGGCGACCACTGTGAAAGGGTCGTTCGACCCCCAAAGGGGTCGCGACCCACAGGTTGAGAACCGCTGATCTATAGTTTTCTTCTCTCCTCATCCATTAGTTTGAAGCACATTCCTGACATCATTACTAATGCGATCAACATGAACAATAATTACTACTGTTAATAAGTACATACCTTATTAGTGTTCATATTTTAAAAATCTATTTACCACAATGGGATACCACTATATATCTAGGGTGGCTTTAATAGAAGAGGGATAGTAATGAGTGTTAGCCGAGATGCAGAGAAATTAGAACTTCTGCACACTGTTGATGGGAACGTACATGGTGCAGACACTTTGGAAAAATAGTTCCCTAAAATGTTGGACATAGAGCTGGACTATGATCCCATAATTTCTGTTGATGTGCCTAAGATATGTGGATGCATATGTCCACACTAAAACCTTTAACTGAATGTTCCTAGCAGCATTATGAATAGGAGCCAACAAGTAGAAACAGTCAAAATGTCCATCAACTGACAAATGGGTAAATGAAAATGATATATCATTCAGCAAAGAAAAGGAACAAGTACATGCTATCACATGGATAAACATACCTTGGGCAGGAAATAGTAATGGAAACATCTATGTTACTGGTAACCTTTTCTTAGGAAATGGCTTTCTGCTGAAAACATGCTAAGTGAAAGAAGGCAGTCAGAAAAGACCACCGATTGTCTGATTCAGAATGGGCAAATCCATTGAGATAGAAAGTAGATTAGTAACTGCAGTGGGCTGAGGGGAGAGAGTAGAGAGAGAGGGTCTGAATGTGGGTTCAAGATTTCTTTTGAGGGCAAAAACAGCCCGCAGCTGACTGTGTGATGATTGCAGAACTCTGGACATTTTTGAATTGTTCACTTTACATAGGTGAATTGTATGATATGTAAAACCAGTGAGATGGACTTTTTTAAATAGGCGAATGTTATATGCTAATTACATTTTAATAAAATTGTTATTTTAAAATGAGTTCCAGGAAAAAATATTATTAGACTCTAGGTAGGGAGATGCTCTAATTCCTGAAAGTCAAAGGAGTGGGCTAAAATTCTAGAACTGATCATTTCACATTTAGGATGACTTGAATGAGTCAGCATTTTTGGCAAGAAAAAAAAATAAGGGAAGAAAACTCTATGTTCTAGGCATTTTTTTTTTAGTCCCTGGCAAGGGTTTCTCATTTGAACTTCTTCCCTATTAGGGTCCCCTGAGAAAATCTAGGACAGCTCTTGTTAAGCGATCTTGAGGTGTCAGCTCAGGAGGTGGTAGTTAAATGGCCAACACTGACCTCTGACCTCAGCCGGTCACCTCACTGAATGGAGGAACTCGTTAATGTTGTTATTGTCTATGTGGTACACACGGCAGAATCTATTCACAGGAAAGCCAAACGTTATGTTTGGCCCAGGTACAGTCCTGCTGGGGATATTGGGGGTCTATGGCAGGCCACGGCTGACCCGTGTTCCTTGCCCAGCACTGTTTGCACCATTTCTGGAACTATCCAGCTTGGTGTATATCGAGGAGACACAATAGATCGATTACCGTATTTTCCTGCATATAAGACCACTTCTTAACCCAGGAAAATCTTCTCAAAAGTCGGAGGTAATCTTATACGCCGGATGTCATCTTATAGGCCCTAATATAGGGCGAGTATATCCCAAACTCTATATTTTAACTGGAAAAGTTGGGGGTCATCTTATACGCCAGAAAATATGGTACTATGACTTATTCCTACTTACACATATATTAATAGAAGAACTTCTTTATTTTTTAAAATATATTTTTATTGATTTTTTTACAGAGAGAAAGGGAGAGGGATAAAGAGTTAGAAACATCGATGAGAGAGAGACATTGATCAGCTGCCTCCTCCACGCCCCCTACTGGGGATGTGCCCACAACCAAGATACATGCCCTTGACCGGAATCAAACCGGGGACCTTTCAGTCCGCAGACTGAACCAAACTGGTTTCAGCTAGAAGACCTTCTTAAGTGGGGCAGGTGCGTATTCTTTTAGGGGAGGCAAAACCTCGTCAGCGGTATAATATTTCTGCCCTCTTCCTTCACTCCTTTTTATATGCCAGTACTTAACTCTAAATCATACACTTGACTCCAGAGCTGAAAGGAATATTTTGTGAGGGAAATACACAAAGGACCCCAGCTTCTCCTTTAAGAGAGATTGGACAAAGTCAGGCAAATCCCTCATATCCCCCTTTTGTGCTTAAGGTTTCCCTTGGTCCTGCCTCCTTCCTGCCTAGCCAGTTCCTGCCTGTCTTTGTAGGAAGTAAAATGGAAAAAGGGGGTATCCAGGCTTCTGCTAGAACTGTCTTTTCAGATTGAGCTGTTGTGGTGCACTGTGACCCACTCTTGGTGTCTTACCGGCTGGAGGCGGGAAGCGAGGTTTGAGAGTGTCTTCTGTAGCCTGCGCTTACAGAGGAGATGCTGAGGGAGGGGGACAGCCTCACAGGACAGGCTCACCTCCCATCTCCCTCTCACCCTGTGCACTTCCTTTGCCGCCCTCCCCTTCAGATCAGCCCCCTTTCTGCACACCCAGCCCTGCTCAGCGATCCATCAGGCGCCGTGTTCCTTCCTCCAGAGCTCCGACTTCCTCCAAGGCAAGGCTTATTTTATTTCCCCTATTTGTCCGCCCAGACTGGAACATTGCATCCACCACAGGCAGGAGTGCCTTCTAGAAGGATCCCGATTTTTCAGCCGTAATTGACAGATACCGGGTGGGGTGCTCTGTGGCTGCGACGCCTGTCTGAGCAGAAGCAGGGAAAGGAGGTACAGATGCACCGGCTGCTGACTGTCAGTGCCACCCCCTGTGACAGGAGGTCATTCGCTCAGTCCAGAGCCTGTGGTTGAGGGAGCAGCTGGTGTGTGTGTGTTCTGTGGACATGCAAACATGCAAGAGAAGCCAGCGGAACTAGAGCAAACACCAGCACATGCCAGCTTGGGGAAACTTGCTCACCTGCTCTGTGCCTGTGGGAACCTCTTTCCACGTCCCACGTGGTTCAGGGTTCCCGGGTCAGGGTTCAGGTCCGGAAGGAGGCCGCACGCAAACGAAATGAGAGACTAGAAAGCATTAATTTGGCGATATTGGGGGGCCAGGCGGGAGCCTTCCTCTAGTGGAAAGGACTGCCACTTGCTCTGGCCTTTTTCTCCCTTTTATTAAGGCTTTGGGACACACCCCTAGCCTTTAGGCAGGAAATAACAAAACAGAAATTCACATGAAACAAACAGGTAGAGGCTGCTTCAGCTAACAATGTTTTCATCTAAACAGTGAGTAATTAGCTCTGACCTTTCAGAGCAGTTAAGGTTGACCAGCCTTCTGGCTTCCTGTTTACATCCATTTAGTGAGAACAATATTTGGTTTCCGACATGTGCCTTTCCGGGAGCATTTTTGTTTTGTAGAGGAAGCTTTTTTCTTCTTTTTCTCCCCAGAAGGGTGTGTGTGTGTAGAAAGCGACTGCGTCTCCATCATCTTTGGATCCGGGCTTGACAATGTTCCCGCGGAGCTGACACGTTGGCTTCATAATTAAAAAATGAAATAGAGGTCTTTCCGGCTATTTTTCTCCAGCTTGCCATTAGGAGTGAATACGAGGCAGGGCCGATGTTCGGATTTATATTTCCAAGAAATATCGATGTTGATGGGCAAGAATATAGGGGATGAAAACAACCTAAATTAAACCGGCTCTGCATGCGGGGTGGCTGGCCAGCGTTTATTTCATCCAGAAACACCTACGAGAAGTGGGTGGTCGAGGCTTTGCCGGAGGGAATAACTGGCACCACTATGATGTTGAGGGTCCAGGAGCTCCGAAGAATCACACACACACACTCACACACACTCACTCACACACACATTCACACACACTCACACACATTCACACACACACTCACACACACTCACACACACAGACACACACACCCTCACACACACACACACACACACACTCACACACACAGACATACACACACACACACACACACTCACACTCACTCACACACAAACACACACACAGGCACACACAGACCCACACACACTCACACTCACACAGACACACACTCACATACACACACACACATACACTTACTCACACACATATACACACACTCACACACACATACACTCACTCACATACACTCACACACATATACACACACACACACTCACACTCCTATACACACACACACTCATACACACATTCACACTCACACTCACTCACACACCCATACACACACACTCACACACACATATACACACACATTCACACACTCACACACACACCCACACCCACCCACACCCACACTCACTCACACACACATACACACACACCCCCCTTGCACCAGGCCTCTATCCTCTATAATAATCCTGTGTAATAAACGAGTAATATGCAAATTGACCCTGACCACAGAACGACCAGAACAACCACTGGGCCTGTCACCGTGAGGCACACTGGCCACCTTTGGTCCCTTTCCCTGGCCTGCAGGCTCCAGCCGCCTGATGGCCACCTGCAGCGGGGACGGGGATGGCGAGCGGGCGGGACAGCTGACCTCTCGGTCCCTTCCCCCAGCCGGCAGGCTCCAATCACCCGGTGCTGAACGGGGGACCGGGGGTGGGTGGTGGCAGAGGGCGGGGCTGACTCCGGGAAGATGGTCCTGGTCCCAGGCCCGGCCTAGAACCATACCCTGGACGAATTTCATGCACTGGGCCTCTAGTGTATATAACATGCACATGTGTGAGTGTGTGTATACATGCTCTCTGCCTTCGTTTTTCGATATTTTCCACGTTAGAAAATAAATGGGCTTGTGGCAGGTGCTGGTGGTGTCCCGCCCACCTCCCAGGGCCAGGCTGACCTCGGTGGTGGCTGTGCCTGCGTCGTTGAGGGCTGGCCTTGGCCGTGGGGACCTGCTCTGGCCTGGCAGCCCCAGGACCTCCCTGGGGGGGGGGGAATACCCCTTTCCGGCATCATATTAGCCTGTTTAAAATATCATTAGCACGTTTTCCTAAGCAACATCTGACTGTCCCACAGCTCTCTCCCGCCGGCCGGGGCTGTTCTGAAATGTGCGTCCCACACGTCGGCAGTCTCCAGGTCAACCGGGGTGATGGCTGAATCGCGCCCTCCCCTCCTTAGCTGTGCATCCCTGGCCCTCATCACCACGCCCGCATGCTGCTCCGAGAAGACACCCAACCGAGAGTGGGGGATCAGTCATGTCGGAGCCGTTGTGCTGGAAGAGCATGCGTGCTGCCATTAGAGGTGGCATTCCAAAAATATTTTTTTAATTTTTTATCTTTTAGAACATTTTTCATTAGAAAACTGGCTCGCGATGACAGAAAACTGAAAGATGTGTTTAAGGGCAGGTTGCAAACCCCGTTGTTTGTCTTCCGAACCTCGGCCGTCGTGTCACATGTGATGACGCGTTTGTGAACAAATGAATCCAGTGACTTTCATCTCAGACACGATGCCCTGTGACGCCTCTGCGGTCTAAGCTGCCCCTCAGCTACCCCCGGAATCCGGCTTTACCAGCTGGGGGTCCTCGAAACAGAGGCCTTGGGAGAGATCCGCTCCTCCAGGCCACGCAATGCGATTTTCGCCAGAAATCAGAACCCACCTACAGAAGCTTCTCCATCACTCACATGGAGCACACACAGCGGTGAAGAAGTGACACAGTAAAAACATTTAAAAAGAAGATAACAATTCCTGACCTTTTCTTGGGGTAAAAAACAAAAACAAACAAAAAACCATAAAGCCCATATGTACAGACGTTGAAATAATGGAACTTTTTTTTATAAATAAATAGAAGATGATGACATAACCACCAAATGACGTACCATCCGATGTAACCCGAGGACGGCCTGTCGTCCTCAGACTTGAGTGACATCTGAAGCCCCGGGAGATCACATTCAAAAGCAGGTCACCAGGCCCCACCCTAGCGATTCTATGACTTGGGGAGACAGGATCAAATGCTGGTTGGTTTGTTTAAGTATATTTTTATTCATTTCAGAGAGGAAAGGAGAGGGAGAGAGAAACATCCGTGATGAGAGAGAATCATTCATCAGCTGCCTCCTGCCCGCCCCCCACTGGGGATGGAGCCCACAACCCCGGCCTGTGTCCTGACCAGAAATGGAATCCTGACCTCCAGGTTCATAGGTGGATGCTCAACCACTGAGCCACACTGGCTGGGCTCAGGAGTGTTTAAAAGAAGTCCCCCGGCCAGAGGGGTGCTGCTGGGGACCCCACCTGGAGGCCACTGCTCTAGGTGGGCAGTGGGGCAGCCGAGAAGGGTTCTACCAGCAGAACCTGACCTTCTCTTCCCTTGTCCCCCTCCACTGCACTGCGCCCCATTCTGAGAGGCCCGGGGCAGGGGCAGGGGAACAGGACCCCCGCCCCCCGCACCTGCCAGAGGCACCAGCAGTGCCCAGTCCCCCAGGAACAGGAGCCTCTGTCGCAGCAAAGCCTCCTCCGCGGAGAGGCAGGTGTTGGCAGTGCCCCGCGTCCCCCATCCATCCTGACGCCCCTGCCAGGGCGTTCTGCTCCCCTGACTTTGCGGGGTTCACGTTTTATGGCCTCGCCGTCATCAGAACGGCTGGCGCTGGAGTCATTAGGGCTGTCCCTGCTCTCCGTGGTCAGAGACCTCAGGGTTTCCACACCCCATTAAGCTGCACCGTGCCAGGCAAGCTCTGGCTTTCTATTCCCAGCCGAGAAAGTGACCTCTATTTGTGCCTTTGCCCGCCGCGAAGGTTCCTGCGGCCTTCTCTCTTTTTGCCAAGAGACACAGCCGGACCCTCAGCCACACCTCGGACCCGTCAGAGGACTGCGTGCCACTCTCCTGCCGGGTTCACCCCTTTCTGTCCCGTCTTCCCATTGCGTCCAAAGAGCCACCGGGGCCTGGGGGTGTGGGTTGCAAGCGGAGGGGGGCTCAGGCCTGCCTGCTGCTGTCTGATCGCCCTCTCTGACCTTGGGAGCCGGGAGCCAGCTGCCCCTCAGCCGCCCCCTCAGCTCCTGAAGCATCGACCCAAGGGGACAGGAGGAGGACGGGATGGAGAGGGACTGGCCCTCGTCCTGAGTCTATTATCAGTGCCTTCCCCAACCAGCTAATAATCGTTAATGCTCCCTGCGAGCCAGCTATCGACCCGGTGATGGATCGGCACTGTTTTAGGGAGCGCACGTTAGCAATATGAAGTGGAGCTGGCCCCGGGCGCTGAGCTGGTACGTGATTCCCTGCCTCCGGGATCTCCACAGCCTCACGCTGCCCGGAGAAGCAGCCCCTGTTAAAGGGGCACAGGGAGGGGCCTGCCTGGATGTGCGAAACCCCCATGCCAAACGTGCGCCCTCGGGAAGTTCAGAGTTCGGTGCAGAAGAAACATTGCACATCGCAACCAGTTGGGGATGCACATGGATTCCCCTTATATCTCTGACTCAGGCTTTTTTTTTTTTTTTCAAATATATTTTGTTGATTTTCTACAGAGAGGAAGGGAGAGAGATAGAGAGCCAGAAACATCGATGAGCTGCCTCCTGCACGCCCCTACTGGGGATGTGCCCGCAACCAAGATACATGCCCTTGACCGGAATCGAACCTGGGACCCTTGAGTCCACAGGCCGACGCTCTATCCACTGAGCCAAACCAGTTTTGGCTGAGCTCAGGCTCTTACCGTGATCTCCGTTGTAAGATCGCAGGCACGACCTGGCCACCGTGGCTCAGCTACCGGTGGCTACGTGGCAATGAACGTGGCCGTCCCTTCTAGCTCTAAATCCGTCCGAATGCTCCTTTGTCAGGTAGAAAGGCAATTTCTAAATGACAAGAGATTATATAGTTTAATAGGCAAGGATTTCTGCCAAAACCGGTTTGGCTCAGTGGATAGAGCATCGGCCTGAGGACTGAAAGGTCCCAGGTTCGATTCCGGTGAAGGGCATGTATCTTAGTTGCGGGCACCCAGTGGGGGGCATGCAGGAGGCAGCTGATCGATGTCTCTCTCTCCTCGATGTTTCTAACTCTCTATCCCTCTCCCTTCCTCTCTGTAAAAAGTCAATAAAATATATTAAAAAAATAGGCAGGGATTTCCTTTCTTTGGGGTAAATAATAGTGAAATTTACAATGACTAGCATGTCAAGTAGTTTCCACGGAATATGGTATGGTAGCTGATGGACATGCCTTTCATGTATGAGATCTAAGGGTAACGTGAGTCTAGAGAAGGCGTCGTTGATGAGATTAGAGAGTAAAAACGTTCCAGAGGCTATGGTCACGGGCACCGAGCCGAGGGCACGTGAGGACACGCTGTGTTTCTGCAGCTGAAACTGACCTCTCTTCTCCCACGTCTGTCCCTCTAGGATGTTAAACACACAAAGCAAACCAACAAGAGCTGTGTATGTGTATTTGTAGTTAATTGTGCTTTTAATTGCATGTGTTTATACGTGCACACATATGTAGACATATACACATAAGCACATGCAATTAAAAGCACACTAACTACAAACACAGGCAAACAGAAACCTCTCTGTGGGTTCAGAAGATGTTCTGTCTTTAGTGAGGTCTCCGTTTCCGTCTGTCTGTCTATCACTCGCTTCTTCCCTGTCTCCGTCCTGTGGCCCCCTCCCCACTGCCAGGTCAGGGTACCCATGGTTTGGAATCGAAGTGGATTTTCATTCCATGTTTATTTATGAAGGAAAGCAGTTGGTCTTCGGTTCATAATTTAAACCAAAAATAAGCTCAGCTGTTTACGTCGCTCCTCACAGAGGGAGCACACGCTTCCGACCCATTCATCAAGCGCTCGCTCCATCGTGGGAGCTCTCATTTGTCACTTTCAGTGGCTCTGACCTCCACGTGGGGTGTTGTCGCGTCTTCTGCCCTGATAGGAAGCCCCCTTGTCTCCTGGATGGAAGGGGGGTGGCAGGAGCTAGACAGGGGGTTCCCTATAAATCATCGCTACGTGACAGTCCCATTTGTCAGCCCTTTCTCTTGGGAGGAAAGTACCGAAGAGGTGACCACGTTTTTCAGTATCTGCGCACTCCATTAGAATCAGCCAGTTTAATCTTTTGTCACAGCGTGGCAGAATTTATGTGGCCTGGGTGGCCGGGGTGGCTCTGGGGACGCGGGGAGGGTTCTCAGAGAGCCGGGTCTGCAGGGAGAATTCTTCCCTGTGCCCAGCTGCTGTGCGGGCCAGACGGTCGACCTCACAGACTCTTCCAGAATGACTTGGTCTTGTTGTGTATGTGTATTGTTTTTACTTTTAACTAAAATCCTAACTGGAAACCAATGTCAGAACTATCGCAGGGAAGCCTGCAGGTGACAGAGAGTTGTGGTCACAGTGGGAGACAGCTTGAAAGTTACTGGTGGCGCTGGAAAGGGCAGAAGATTGGGGACATCAGCTTACGTGTTGACTGGTGAACGCTCCATGTCAAACCTGTGTGGGACAGTGCCACCAAGACTATGGAATGTGCCGTCCAGACCATCACCATGAACACCACTCATGCGTGGTTCTGGGAAACGGAGGTCAATGTTTCTGGTGATTATACACAAAAATAACAATATTTTGGCATGGCCAGTGTGGTTCCGTGGTTGATTGTCCACCGAGGAACCAGGAGGTCACGGTTAGAGTCCAGTCAGGGCACGTGCCCGGGTTTTGGCTTGATCCCCAGAAGGGGGTGTGCAGGAGGTAGTCGATTCACGATTCTCTCTCATCACTGAATGTTTCTATTTCTCTTTCTCTCTCCCCGCCTCTCTCTGAAATCAATAAAGAATACATTTGAAAAAATACAGACCGTTATACAAGTCCCCTTGCCAACATTGTCTTGTAAAAAAAGGATAATATTTTGGACACATTGGGTTACAGAAAGTATGTTATTAAAACTAAGTGAAGTTTTATTACATAGCAGTGCACTAAGCAATATGCAAGGCACTTTCCCCTAAGGATCCTGTGAAGTCAGCATTATAATACCCATTTTAAAGACAAGCAAACTGAGGCACGGAGGGGTTAAGCAATGTGCCAGTCATCCAGCTTCCATCCTGGTCTCCTTTTGACACCAAGTCTAGTGAGTTCGGTCTTCCAGTTCAATGCTTCTCTTTTTCAGCAAATGCTTCTACCTTAATGCTATGTCCTTCCGAGTTCAAGCAGCAATACTGCCACCTCCCCAGCTGGCAAGGATTAGGAGGGTAGAAAGAGAGAGTGGATCACAGCCTCTTCAGGAAAAAAGTCTCCTTGTCCCCCTTAAGAAGAGGCATATCACCCAAATGCAGTTATTGAGAATGACTCCCGCAGAATCCAAGAACAGAGAGTCATAAACTTGATCACAATGATGCTATTCAGAGCAAAGTGATGCTCATCCGTTCATCCTTTCCTTTTGCCCTTCGTTTCATGGGCTGCTGGTTAGATCCAGTACCTCTGGACCATCTTTTTATAGTTATAGATTGGATGGCATCCTCTGGCTGGTCAGAATGAGCCTCTCACAGATGTGCCTCTTGCTTCTCCCATACATGAGGGACAAACTGTTGTTAGCCCTCTCCAAATAGTCCCTGGACACCTGCACCTCACAGAAGGCTCTCGGTGTATTGTCTGAACACACATGTGATTGCTCACCTGCCGTGTTCGCTGAGCAACCCTCCCGTTCCCGGTTCTGTACAAATCAGCCAGCTTCCCGGGAGGAGAAAGATGGAAGAGCGATGGAGCTCAGGGAAGGGGCGAGTCAATTTTTGCTTATTTGCTTAATCGCTCTCAGCTTCTGTTTATTTGAGTGTAAAATGGAAATAATCACTCCACTTGCAGGCTAGCGAGGAGGAGTGAATGAGATGATAAACCCAATTCACCAGCTACTGTGCCTGGCACAATTAGGTGCTCAATGGATTATCGGATGCTCGCTGGTACCTAAAAATATTCCCCTGGATACCACCATGAAATTGGCCTGGTTTCTGTTGTCTGTGTTAATGGGAAGAGAGGTGGTAAGTACAGAATGGAGTCCGTTTCCCACCATTCATGTCTCTCTGTAGGGATTAGTCAATCATTGCGTGTTCACTTAAAATTCACAATGGCGTGTTGAGGGCCTGCTCTCCCATGTAGGAGACAGGGAGAGGTATCGTGGTGAGTGATAGGCTGGCGGTAACTGGGTTTGGGTCTTTTTCTGCATTCTCTCTTGTTCTCAGGTTTTCATCTATGAAAGGCAGAACCTGACTAGATGATCTTTAACATCATGTCCAACCATGAAGTTTCACAAAGCTGAGGATTTCCCCCTACCCATCAGAAATGTGTATTCTAATAAGGCAATGTCAACAATTAAACCACTAACTGCAATAAAGGCTGGTAAAGGGAAAAGTTTTGAGGGAGACAAATACTCTAGACTTAGACATCAAAAGGAGGGGTGACCCCTTCCATCTGAGAGAACTGGTAGGATTTCTTAGAGAAGCTGGCATTTGAAGTATTTGAAGGATGGGCCACATTTCAAAGATGGAAATGAGGGTGGCAAGAACTCTCAGCTGAGAGCCACGTGACAGCAATGACAGGGCTATGGGAAAGGGAGATGGCATGATTTCTGCAGTGATCAAAGCATCGCGTCAATAGCACAATTTCCTACACAGTGAGACGAGGGGCAGACACTGTGGTCAGACTGTGTATGGATGTGGTGGTAAGATCTGCGCAGAGGGGAACAGGACAAAGGATTGGGTAGAAGTGGAATCTGCCATGCTTGGTTTTCTATAATCCTGGAGATAGTGAGCAGGTGGGGGTGAGAGGTTGGCAAGACACTTTTTTGTTTGTTTGTTTGCTTTATGTATATTTTTTATGGATTTCAGAGAGGAAGGGAGAGAGAGAAAGACAGATACATCAATGATGATAAAGAATCATTAATTGGCTGCCTCCTGCACACCTCTTACTAGTGGAGCCTGCAACCCACCCAAGCATGTGCCCTTGACCTGAATGGAACCCAGGACCCTTCAGTCTGCAGGCCAATGCTCTATCCACTGAGCCAAACCAGCTAGGACACAAAACACTTTGAATCTGAAGACCAGGAAGGATGTGATGACTGAAAGAAGACATTTTATCAGCAATATCTCACCCAACTTTGGTATTTTGAATGACATTTTCTCTATTTTAATGTGACTTGAGTGTTATCTGCAGCTTCCCATTTCGTGTGCTGCCAAAGCCTGTGGGAGAAGCTGTGACATCCACACAAAGTCTCCTTGGTCCCGCACGGGGCTGGAATGATCATGGTTCTTTGAGCTTCGGTAGCCCAGTGCTAGTCCCCAAGAGCTGACACCTGTGAGATCGACCTGGGCTCCCACCCACATCTTCTTGTTGGAAGATGGCACCTTGCCATGAATGCCCGCACCCATCTCCAAATGACCATCTTCAACCCCGCCTTCCACAGCAGGACCTGGGGGTTCTCTTGCAGGAACTGTGACTGCAAGGGCGCAAAGGTCGGATGAGGTCTTCAGCTCCAAGGCATGCGTCTTCTAGAATGCCACTCTGGGAGGGAACTGCGGTTTTGCAAGTTTCCTAAAGTGTCCAGGCGGGTCTGCCTTCATTCCCTGGGGTGAGGGTGTAGGAGGCATGATGGGAGCTACCACCTGGGAGATATGCCCATCCAGGCAAATCAACAGCCTTCCTGGCGCATGCTCAAAGGAAGCCTGTCTGATGACCCGGGCGAGTGCTTCAGAGAGGAGAACTGGGCAGAGCTGGTGCCAAGCTGTCCCCAGAGCAGCCGCAGGTCACACTGGGTAATTGTGTGGTCAGTTTCTTCAGGGCAAAATAAGTTGTGGACACCATTCCTGGAGGCAGGGTGGAGAAGGAGCAGGTCTCTATAAGTTAAACTTATTTTGGAATCTTGCCCTCTGGCAAATGATTGAATTTTTTGTCTTCTTTACAATTGCCAGGTTGTTGTAATGTCCTAAGTAAAGGGTCTGACACCTCATAGATTGCAAAATTGGAAAAACCACAGCATGGAAATCCCTTTCCCAAGTGCCATAGAGAAATACACGGAGAAGAAGAGGATACATATTTGTCGAGGGTGAAAGGCATCCATTTCGTCTTCCTGTTTTAACGTTTGTTCTAAACAGAGATACTTCACACTGTCGGTTGTTTGCTGTAGAGCAGTTCCTCAGCAGCCATTGAGCTTAAAATGCTTTTCCTAACTCTTTAATAGTCCGTCCTCTGCTGCGTGGTTTTGCTAGCAAAACGCAATTGAGGAGACAGGCCTGGGTCAGGTGACTTCTTGATGAGGCTGGGGTCACTCTTTTCCTGGAAACACGTTGGGACCACCCTTGTGAGACAGAACTTTGGATCTTCTTGTGAGATTCTGGAAGCATGTTGATGAGGGTTGTGTGTAGCGGTTGCTGTCTGCTAGTGGGACTGTCCTACTCAGACCTCCCCCATATTCACTCCCACCCTCTCTTTGAAAACTGCTAATAGAGAATACAGATGGCTGTTTCTAGCCAAGGGCAGGGGGAGGTGGAAGTCTGGAGAGTGAATGGCCCGGAAGAAGTCCCCAGCCAGCCGATGACAGACATATTGCTGGTTGATTGGTCTCTTTGGGGAATTCTGAGCTGTTTCATGCTACTTCCTAGAGTGTCCAGCAGACCTGCACTCCAGTTGGCCATGGTGTCAACTGGCTCCTGAGCCCTTTCTTTCTTTTTTTAAAAATATATTTTATTGATTTTTTACAGAGAGGAAGGTAGAAGGATAGAGAGTCAGAAACATCAATCAGCTGCCTCCTGCACACCTTCCACTGGGGATGTGCCCACAACCAAGGGACATGCCCTTGACCAGAATCGAACCTGGGACCCTTGAGTCCGCAGGCCAACGCTCTGTCTACTGAGCCACACCGGTTTTGCCTTGAACCCTTTCTTGGGTGTCTTCCTTTCCCAGTCTCACTGCTTCATCCCTCTCACACTGGTGCCTAGAGTTGTGTTCCAGATAGTCTAATTGCTCTCCAAGGCCTGTTTGGGGACCTGTGCTCAGGGGACCAGGACACATTTTGGGCTCCTTCTAGGTCAGTGGTTCTCAACCTGTGGGTCGCGACCCCAGCAGGGGTCGAACGACCAAAACACAGAGGTCACCTAAAGCCATCGGAAAATACAGGTATTTACATTATGATTCATTAACAGTAGCAAAATTACAGTTATGAAGTAGCAGCAATGAAAATAGTTTTATGGTTGGGGGTCATCACAACATGAAGAGCTGTCTTAAAGGGTCGCGGCATTAAAAAGGTTGAGAACCGCTGGCCTAGGTTATTGACCATTGAGGTTTGTAGTGTGAGACCTGGTGCCAACCTGGCTTTTGTTTTACAGAGTTTCACAGACGGACATTAGGTCTGAAGACAGCCATCCAAAAGGGCGGGATCTAAATCTTCAAGTCCAGGTGATGGCAGAGCCGTAATTGGTACAGGGTATCCAGTCAACAAGTAGGAGCATAGCTCTGGGGAGAAAAGAGGTGGAGACTAAAACATGGAACTTGGGGAATGAGGCAGCTATGATGCTGATGACATATACATGGTGCAAGGGTCCCAGGTTGCTGGGCTGGGCACCGGGGTTTCTCAGAAGTCCAGGATGGGGTCTTGGGGTAACAGATGAGGGATTAACTTTTAGATCCTTGACAGTTACAAATGGAGACAATAGTTGCATTACTTAAGCTTGACCCCAAGCTTTTTGTGTACGTTGCTTCATTTAATTCTAACGAAGACGGGAAAGGAGGGATTAGCATCTTCACTTTAGAAGGGAAGTGTTGAGAATTTAAACTACTTTCTCAAGATCATCTTCATGGAAAGTGCTGGTGGGACTCGACTGACACCCAGTTCTGACTTGTTTCATGGTTCATGGGCCTTTTGGTGAAAAGTCAACGGAATCCCCTGGACTTAACCTCTGTGCGTGCCAATCCTCACCAGCATTGACCATAAATTGCCTGGATCCTTAGGAGTACTGGTATACTATGTTTGGTTACTGCAGCATTTTCAAGACTGGCAGAGGGATTAAAAAGGGGGTAGTGCCATTTTTGGGTGCCAAAAGCCAGATAGGTTACAGGAAGATGACATGCTACTAATAGCTGTGCACATATTGCTTCTTGGTACTCAAATATTAGAGCCGTTGCCAAATTCAGCCAGAATTCTATTGACAGAGAAGACACTATGGCTATTTTAGGTCCACATTTTTATTTTTATTGTGAAGCATAGCACACAGAAAAGCACATACAACAACAAAAAAAAGGTTAGCTCATTAAGAATTGTCAAATGAGCGCCATGAGTCTGTATCTAGGGCAAAACACTGAATATTACTGATATCTACTACCCCCACAATGGCCCCTCAGGATTATAACCCCCTTCCTGTTTGTTAGCCATATCTTTACCCTAACAGCATATTATGCCACTGACTGCCTTTCTTTTTGAAATAGCCGTGATTATCACTAATATATGCCAATGAAATGTAGCTTCATTTCTGCCTGGAGTTTTCTGTCATTGCTATAGCCAGCATTTTGTCTCATCATTCCACTGAGAACTGACTTTTCTGAAAGGAACCCCAGATTTTAGGGACTTTGAAGAAAGTGAGCAAGTTGGTTCAGGTTTCATCCCGTGGACTTGTGTCCTAGAGACACACTATTTATTTGTCATGGAGAATAGAGACTTTAAAAGGCTTTGGGAGACATACAGTTGTCATGGTCACCAAGGAGGCTTCTGTCAAGCACACGGTGCTTCTTTGTAGTTCTGCTTCACATAATTAACATCTGATCAGCCACAGGTTCCCGAGGGCGGGGTTCTTTCATTGACAGTACTGTTCTCAGAGGAGAAATCAAAGGATACTCTTAAGTTTTCCTGTTCCCGAATCAAGATACACAACTCCCACTTTTTGATGCCTTGATCCATCCTTTTCCCGACCCAGGGCACCCTGGGTAATTGCTTCTGAGCTTGGAAGGTTCTTACTTGGGCTTCAAAGTTCCACTCAGATGTTACTTCTCAGATGAAGGCTTTCTGTTCCTCTAGGAAATGATCTGAAACTCACTTCCAGGAGAGAGCATTGGAACATAATTGCATCGCCAATAATGCAGTAGATAATTATGTTTACATGCACGTCTTCTCTGCTCTACAGGGAGAAACTCGAGCAGAGGGTTGGTATGTCATTAATCCTCTCCCTTCTTGATGAACATACAGGTATCTGCTCACTTTTGTTGAATCAATCGATCAGTCGATCAAAACAGAGATAAAGTCCTGTAGAGGCCAATTAGTTAATGTCAGGGACGAATCACATCTTAAACTAGAAGGGCAAAGGAAGCAGAGTTGGAGGGGGAAAATCAAGAAGTGAGGGATGGAAGAGCTATAATGGGATGGGCGATACGCTGCTAAATGCAAGAACTCGAGGAAAGTCCCGGCTGCAGGGATAGGCTATTTTCTAGGCAGAGCGCTGGTGTTCATCTGGCCTAGAAGGAAGCGTGCCAGACCATGCTGAGTTCTGTCCTAAAACCCAAATGCCTTTAAGAAATTGCTGAAACCGGTTTGGCTCAGTGGATGGAGCATTGGCCTGCGGACTGAAGGGTCCTGGATTTGATTCCAGTCAAGGGCATGGACCTTGGTTGCAGGCACATCTCCAGTAGGGGGCGTGCAGGAGGCGGCTGATAGATGTCTCTCTCTGCTCTATGTTTCTAGCTCTCTATCCCTCTCCCTTCTCTCTCTAAAAAATCAATAAAATATATTTTAAAAAAGAGAAATTGTGCACCTTATAGGAGGTATTTATTATTTCCATAAAACACGAGTGAAGTACATATCAATATACATATAACTAAAGAACACTTTATGCATGAGGAAAATGTACGTGACTGGTTGCTTTGGGAAATGTTTACACATTATTCACTTTTAAACAATTGGAGAAATACTTTCATAAAAGGCATATGCTTTGACAACAGGAGTTATTTTAAGTTCAGAAATTTCAGGTAATCTTCCTAAAGACCTCAGGTTCCTACATTCTGGTATTTAATCCATGCCACGCATCCTGGTGACACGATCATTTAATGTGATGGTGCACTGGGAAGAGCCCTGAAAATTAAAATGCAGGGCTTCTGATTAATCCCATTTTCCTTATGAAACTGAGTGTTCTGGGGCTCAAATGCTCTGCCTGCCTGCCTGATTGTCCCTAACCACTCTGCCTGCCTGCCTGATTGCCCCTAACCATTCTGCATGTGGTAAAAAATCAGTGGTGAGCTCCCTGTTCAAGCATCTTTTTTTTTTCTCTTTATTAAACACTTTCCTCTTATAGTTCTAAGTGATGCAGTGAGGTTCATGCTAACTGAAGGGGCTGGTGATAATAAATGTGATATATTTATTTCACAAACATTTTCCATCAAAACAAAGTTGTTAGAAGAAGACCAAGAATACTGTGATCACTGGATTGTGGGACTTGGCACCCTGAGTGCCAGGAACCTGTCAAGTGAAGAAGAGGAACATCTTGTTTCTGAGTGAGGTTGCAGACAGGAGCTGTTCACGTTTATTCTCTACCTAGCGATTGTATTTAGCGAATATTTACAGTCTCCAGGGGCAGGTGGAACAGGACTTTGAGTTATAGGCTCGGCACTGACATTTCTGGCAGCTCTTTTTCCCGCCACCCAAATTCTTCCAATCAATACCTCATTCTTTCACATTCAATACCTTTTGGGTGTTCTCTCTGGATCATAGCCCACTCTCTTCTGTGCACTTGGAGCTTAGGAGGTTTCTGTCCACCCAGTGACTTGAGGATGGAGGGTGGATCTTGCTGCCTCTTTCTCTGGTGCCTTCATCAGCGATTTCTGGACTTGAACTGGGAGGGATTTCTGTTCTTGATTTGGGAACATGCTGTATTTATTAATGATGCATCTACAACTTCAGTTGAAATGTGAGTTCCAATGAAATGTTCCTGCAGGATTTTATAAGCCAAATATGGATTTAGGACCAGCTTATTTCAACCACTCACCTGCTCTTGTTCACGAATTCACGAAATGGTAATTAACTAGTTACCTCATAAAAGACAATTCCTGAAGGGACTGAGAATATCCACAGTGGATAAGAGAATATCGTCTTTGTCCCTGACCTCAGGTGAGGAGGTGGGGGCTTTTACTTGTGACAACGTTCACTGTGGGGATGAAAAGAAAACAGATTGAAGGGATAAAAGCTTCATATGTGGGTTATTCTTCATATGAAGTGGGATGTTCAGTACATAGAACAGTCAGACAATGGGCATGAAAGGAGTGGACAATTAGAAAACATGCATTGAATAAATTATCTGTCCAAAAGATGCATGCCCATTCTTTTTGTGTGAATCTCAAAAATCTCCCCACCTCTAATAATGTCAGCTTTCTTTTCCTCTTCTCTTTGTTGCCCTGTAACTGCTTCATATTCCCTTAATAGACTGCTCCCCTATTTCCCTGCTCTCCCCCCGCCTTCCCTAGAATTTTCCTTCTGCTTTACTTAATCCCCAGGCCCTCTCCTTGGATGGAGTATACTTCATCTTTATTCTTAACTAGAGGCCGGTGTATGAAATTTGTGCATGGGCAGGGAGAGGGGCCTTAGTCCAGGCTATACCCTCTCCAATCTGGGACCACTCAGGGGATGTCCAACTGCCGGTTTAGGCCTGAACTGACAGTCAGACATCCCTCTCACAATCTGGGATCACTGGCTCCTAACTGGTCACCTGCCTGCCTGCCTGATCACCCCTAACCACTCTGCATTCCTGCTTGATTGTTCCTAACCACTCTACCTGCCAGCCTGGTCACCCTTAACTGCTTTCCCCTGCTGGCCTGATTGCCCCTAACTGCTCTCCCCTGCAGGCCTGATTGCCCCTAACTGCTCTCCCCTGCCAGCCTTATTGCCCCTAACTGCTCTCCCCTGCTGGTCTGATCACCCCTAACCATCTCTGCCTTGGCCACCGCCACCATGGCTTTGTCCAGAAGGATGTCCAGAAGAACATCAGGAAGGCATTCAATCTAATTAGCATAGATTAGTATCGAATGCATTTTCCTGCCTCGCTGAACTTTGTTAATTCCCACCTCACATACAGTCTTGAGGGAATTAATAAATAGTGCATCCTATCAGCCTCATATCCTTTGATTACTCTCACTGCCTGCCAAGTAAAGCCCAGGCTCCTGAGCATTGCATTTGGGGGTGCTGTACAATCTGTCCTCTGCCAGATGTTTATGTGCACCCCGCTCTGCAGAACCTTAGCTCCACACCCATCTCTTCACCATTTCCCAGCTGGCTCATCCATGGATTGCACCAAATTGTTCAGACCCCCG
Organism: Lasiurus cinereus; assembly: GCA_011751065.1. NCBI lineage: Eukaryota > Metazoa > Chordata > Mammalia > Chiroptera > Vespertilionidae > Lasiurus > Lasiurus cinereus. The sequence goes on from JAAGEH010000041.1 coordinate 67,799,358, forward strand.
TTTCTTCATGCATGCCATTTTTGTCCTCCAGAATGTCTTCTTCCATTTCAATCCACGCCTTTCCTTCTGTAAAACTCATCTCAAAAATTAAACTCCCCAATGGAACTTTCTCTGATAATTCTTGTCACAATTGTTAGTTCTTCCTTTTTAATAAGCTTACTTAGGCATTTGTATATGTTTCCTTGTAGGAAAGAGAAAAGGCAGGTCTATTTGAATGTGACTCAGGATTTCTTCCCTAATCTTTCCTAATCTCTGGCTCTTGATAGGCAAATAATAAATATCTGTTCAATGGATGAATCAATCCATGAATCAATACATAACTGAAAAGAGGGTGGGAATGAGGTCTGGGATGACTATGTGATCACAAAGAAACTACTCACCTCCCACCTTCACCTTGACTCCAGCTGTATTCTCCAATGTCATCTTGGACAAGCCACGTGACCTTCTTACTAGTAAATCTGTTATGTATGTAAATGGGCAATTCTATGCTTATAAGTCAGGAGACTTACTACAGTGAGTGCAATGTCCTCTCTGAGCCTCTGAGTGAGCTTGGGTGAAGGATTTCCCTTTTCTGGGCCTTGGTATTTTTTAGCAATTAGAAGAAGTTGAAGTAGATGAAAACTTCAGAGTTGTATTTTGTTTTTTAGCTCAGAAGTTTTTTAAAAAATGTCGATTGTCCAAATGCACATGAAGGTTGTTAAATTATAAGCAGTTTATCAAAACGTAATTTATTCCTGATTAGTATATTCTTATACATTTAAATACAGCCTGTAATGTAGGGTGTGATTTTATGTTGATAACTTTTAATGAACTTCCCTTAGGCATTTACCGATGTTCTCTTTCAGGAAAGACAGAAGCAGGTGTATTTGAACCCCAGTCAGGACTTCTTGCAACCTCTTTCATAATCCTGGTCTTTCTATCAAGTTCTGTGAATTTTACTACTTCCATTGTCCTTAGTAGTTCTATATCAAATTGTTTTTTTGTTTTTTGTTTTTGTATCAAAAACTTCTGTCAACCTGCAGAGCATTCCCAGTCTCTGGCCCTCTGTAGCAGCTCAAAGTTCACATTTTAGGGAGCCTATAGTCATATCATTTGCTCTTCTTTGCTTTGCATTACATATCACAGGAAGAAGAATAGAATCGACTTGTTAAATATTTGTTCCCATGCTCTCAACAGCCATCCCTAAGTCTTTACTGCGGACCTAGGGAGCAGAATAACGAAGCTGAGATCCAATTATGAGATTTTCAGGACTTTTGTAATCTGGTTGGAAAAAGGGGCCATTATTAAAAAGTAGATTTTATAAACCTTCATTAAAGTTTATATTAAAAACAACAATGGTAGCCACTCCAAAATGACCACTTAAGCATTTTATTTTCCCTCATTCTGCCATCATGTACAGTCATGAGGTGGTGTACTGTATCTGTATGATGGAAACAGCCTATGTGGACACTCCTGACCATCTCTCCTCAGCTCTGTGTTCATTGGCATCACGTTGGTTGCTTGAAATTGGCCAAAGTGGGAATATTTATGCCAAAGAAATCTGCCAGTGCTACAGAGCATCCTCCCCACCCTTCCCCTGGCCATAAATATTTACGGTCACACCACTGCTTCTAGGCGATACACTCTAAGTCAGAGGCAAGGGTAGCTGGCACTCCGGGAAATCCCAGTGTTCGAGCAGAAGCATGGCAGATAGGCGGGGGCAGTACTTTGTATGCTAGTGCGGAGTCATAATTAAAAGGTAACTGGCAAGATAATTAAAAGGTAACCGAGAGAAACGTTCTGTGCTTTGGGCCACGTACTGTAATTAGTTTCAACACGTGCTTTTCCAGTGAGGATGGAGGATGCAGCAGGCATTGCCTTTTCTGAATGCGATCAAAATACATCAGCCCGAGTGGAGGGATGCTTCTGCTGAGTGTTGTTATGAAGCAGACAGCTACTTGCTCTTTGTCAGTCCAAATCAGAGATGCATGGAAATAAACAGGAAAGAGAAGGAGCTAATAGACACTGAGCACATAGATAGTTCTCATACATTGTTTTTGAATCATTAAATCAGTTTTAAAAGCAATTTTATTTATTTATTTTTAACAATTTATCTTTATTGTGACAGTATTACAGATGTCCCTTTTTCTCCTCATTCCTATAGTCCTCTCCCCAGGTCTCCTCCCCACTATTGTCTGTGTTCGTGGGTTACATATATGTGCACATACGTTCTTTGGTTGACCTCTTCCCTCCCAGCCCCCCTTCCCTCTGAGAAACCTTTAGTCTGTTGCTTACTTTGACGCCTCTGGGTCTGTTTTGTTTGTCAGATTATTTCGTTCATTAGATTCCACTGGTAAGTGAGATCCTGTGATACTGTACCTGTCTTTCTCCGACTGGCTTCTTTCACTTAGCATAATACTCTTCACGTCCCTCCATGCTGTCTCAAGGTTAAGAGGTTCATCTTTTTTATAGCTGCATAGTACTCCATCATGTAAATATGCTACAGCTCTTTTTCATCCATTCATCTACCGATGGGCACTTGAGCTATTTCCAGATCTAAGCAATTTCATTTATTTTCATTTTATAGTAGTGGAATGGAGGATTAGAAAAAAATGAAATAATTTTTTTTAAGATAGCATTGCAAGCAATAGGCCAAGATTTGCAAACTCCTATCTATGTTTCTTTCATTCAACAATTATTTCTTGGGGGCGTGTTACTTGCCAGAAGAGCCTGGACACTGGGGAAAATGAGTATCATCAGATCTCTCTACTCAGAAAGCGTATTCTGCCGAAACCTGTGTGGCTCAGTGGATAGAGCGTCAGCCTGCAGACTGAAGGGTCCCAGGTTCAATTCTGGGGAAGGACATGTACCTTGGTTGCGGGCACATCCCCAGTAGCGGGCGTGCAGGAGGTAGCTGGTCGATGTCTCTCTCGATGTCTCTCTCATCGATGTTTCTGGCTCTCTATCCCTCTCCCTTCCTCTCTGTAAAAAAACAATAAAATATATTAAATAAAAAAATGAAAGCGTATACTATCCTGTGGGAGGCAGAGAAGTCATAAGTCACTATAGGCAGATGGGTAACTATTATAGAGGCCAGTACACTGGTGCATAAGGACATACTCTATGTCAGTGGTTCTCCACCTTCCTAAGGCCGCGACCCTGCATACAGTTCCTCATGTGGTGGTGACCCCCAACCATGACATTTTGCTACTGTGATGCATCATGATGTAAATATCTGCATTTTCCGAGGGTCTTAGGCGACCCCTGTGAAAGGACCGTTCGACCCCCAAAGGGTCGCGACCCACAGGTTGAGAACCACTGCTCTATGTGGTCTTCCGAGCTCAGGGAGTACTCTGGTGTAAACATCACAGATAAACAGGAAGCGGGAGGTGCATCAGACTGAGGCAGGTGAAGAGCATTTACACAAAGGAAATAACATATGCCCAGGGCTGGGATCAAGGAGCGAGGCAAGTTAATCTTAATAGGAGGAAGTTTTATTGACCATTTACTTAGTGATTTATTCCTTCAGTTCCTTTAAGAAACCTTAGCTGTAGGCTTTGTTACCATAAGTGATGTTGCTCTTGGTGGTGGAGGGCCTTGATCACAAATCTCTCTGAGTCTCTGTCAGTGATCGACAAACTCATTAGTCAGCAGAGCCAAGTATCAACAGCACAACGAACGAAATTTCTTTTGAGAGCCACATTTTTTAAAATATATTTTACTGATTTTTTACAGAGAGGAAGAGAGAGAGACAGAGAGTTAGAAACCTCCATGAGAGAAATATCCATCAACTGCCTCCTGCACGCCCCCTCCTGGGGATGTGCCCATAGCCAACGTACATGCCCTTGACCGGAATCGAACCTGGGACCCCTCAGTCCACAGGCCGATGCTCTATTCACTGAGCCAAACCGGTTTTGGCAAGAGAGACACATTTTTTAAACTTAAACTTCTTCTAACGCCACTTCTTCAAAATACTGTAGACTCGCCCAGGCCGTGGTCTTTTGTGGAAGAGCCACACTCCAGGGGCCAAAGAGCCGCATGTGGCTCGCGAGCCGCAGTTTGCCGACCACAGCTCTATGTCATTACAAGAATTTTGGGTTTTGATCTTGAGTATAGTATCGCAAACAACAATAATAAAAATGATTAGATTCGTGTTTTAGAAAGACCACTCTGTTTTGCATAACAAGTAAACATCTGATGAGTAATGCACTTGTTTAGAAATGTTTGCTCACTTTGTGTGTGTGTGTGTGTGTGTGTGTGTGTGTGTGTGTGTGTGAACCGCGTGTTTGATGTGTCAAAATCTAAATATATTGCCTGGGATGTGGCAGTTCTCAGCAGGCGGTGACCTTCCTTTGTTTTTCTAAAACAGCAACTAAAAGATTCTCTTAGTGAATATTTTCAAGGGAAAAGTAGGAAACGAAGTACAATCATATATGTATAGTCTACCAAGCCTACCTTTCCCAAGTCCTAAAAACAGGCAGATTTATGAGCACCAAAATCGATGGGGCTGGTTTAAAATGGGGGAAAAGATGAAAAAAGAAAAAAGAAGATACATTCTTAGCTATAACACTATGGTAAAACTTGAGACCTGAGAGTTTTACTCATGTGATTATGTTGGAATAAAAAAAAAGAGGAAATGCACAACCCATGTATGATTCACCAAGACTGTATTAAGGACTAATCGTAGTAGTCACACACCAAAAATGCAGTGACAGATCACTGAGAAAGATGGAGCGCTGGGAGCTATTGACTGTTTAATACATTTTGCTTCAGAGACTCAAGACAACTCACCTTTCCAGAAGCTTCTTTCCATGTTCTCCTGCTGCGTGCCCTGTCGCCTCTGGGGTAGGCTGAGCCTGTTTGCTGTGGCAGCTATCTCTTGGGGAGCCAGTCTCCTTCCTAACCCACCCCCCCAATAACCCCTGGCCCACTCCAGGCTGACTCAATCAAACCTTCATTTCTGTCTCCCTGGCAACTCCTTGCTCTTAGTATGGCCAGACCCTAGACTCTTTGTTTTTGTTGCTCACTGTTTTTTTCCCTGGTTCAACATAACATACAATATTATATTCGTTTCAGGGTTTCACATAGTGATTAGACATTTATATAGCTTACACAGCAGTCATCCCGATAAGTCCAGTACCCTTTTGACCCTATATATAGTTACTGCAACCTTATTGTCTAAACTTCCGGTGCTGCATAGATGCACAGACAAGACTCAAGCTATTCCCTTCACCAGTGCTGGATTTTCTCTTTCATCCCCAAAACTCCATTCCTCAAGATTCTATTTGCTTTCTTCCTTTTTTCCTCCCTTCCCTTCCTCCCTCCCTCTTTCCCTCCCTCTTCCTTCCTTCCTTCCTTCCTTCCGTCCTTCCTTCCTTCCTTCCTTCCTTCCTTCCTTCCTTCCTTCCTCCTTTCCTTCCTTCCTTCCTTCCACACATTGGAGTCTGTAGATTTCTGTCCTGCAGCTGACATTCAAACTAGCACTAGGCCTTCCTCGGAGGGGAAGATGTGTTAGCTGTGCTGGGATATGTCCTCCAGTTCCACGGGCTGACGGCTCACTGCTGACCTGAGCTTCCACTCTGTGTGTACACACAGGGCCCATCTCAAACTGGCTCTCCTCCCGCCATCTTTCTGAAATTGCCAGAGGGATTCCATATCACCAAAGGCAGCTTTGTTTCTTTGCATGGTTACTATAGACTAGGATGAGCTTTCTGCTCTACACTTAAAACTGACAGACAGCCGAAACTGGTTTGGCTCAGTGGATAGAGCCCAGGTTAGATTCCGGTCAAGGGCATGGACCTTGGTTGCGGGCACATCGCCAGTAGGGGGCATACAGGAGGCAGCTGATCGATGTCTCTCTCTCATTGATGTTTCTAACTCTCTATCCCTCTCCCTTCCTCTCTGTAAAAAATCAATAAAATATATTTAAAGAAACAAAAAACAAAGAAGAGTAGCATATAACAGGTGGCTTTTATCACTAAGCCCCATGATTCACCTGCTCCTATACTACTATGTGTGACTTGGTTTGGATCTTCTTTATTGCCGGTGATTTCTACAGCATTGTAGAATTTTCTTTATAGTATAGTACGGATCAATCATTTCATTTTTTGCCCAGATGATTATTTATGGTTGTTAATTGCTATGGTATGGATGCCAATCTTTTAGGATATATGAAATCTGATGGTCAGTGGGAGAAACCTTGACCATTAGGAATACTTCTTCCATCTGCTGAGATTTATCTACATCACCTTCAGCCTTTCCAGGCTCGATGGAGGGTTTTCCCTGCTCATTCTACCGTCTGGGGCTGCATCCCAAGAGCCTCCAGTTTTGTCTCCTGTTCTTTGCTCTGTTGAATCAATTTTACTCTGATTTTCCCCTGCAGCGTTTCCCAGTAAATTGCCTGACAGTCTCTAACTTTAATCAGGACTGGTTGCCAATCTCGGTCCCATGGCTCTGTATCAGTCAGAGTCCAATCAAGACAAATAAACTGCACAGTAACCGGAACAGATACATTTAATATGAAGAATCGTTTTTGATAACTACGTAGAGAATAACTCTGAGAAGGCAAGAACAACTTTGAAAAATATTTTGAAGTTAAGGGGGGTGAGCCTGGAAAGCATAAACTGGTAAGGGGGTTAAAAGTTTCTCTCTAAAACTAGAATCTGGGCCAAAACCAGTTTGGCTCAGTGGATAGAGCGTCGGCCTGCAGACTGAAAGGTCCCAGGTTCAATTCTGGTAGGGGCCATGTATCCTGGTTGCGGGCACATCCCCAGTGTGGGGTGTGCAGGAGGCGGCTGATCGATGTCTCTCTCTCATTGATGTTTCTGAAAAATCAATAAAAATTAAAAACAAAAACAAAAACAAAAAAACAAAAACAAACTAGAATCTGGACCTCACAGGAGAAGGTGTGGCTGTAGCTGCCTGTAGTTACAGCATTGGGGTACTCTGGGCCATAACTGATCAGCAATCAATCAAGCATCTAGTCCTGGGTGCTGTAGGAAAAGGTTTGGGAGCCAATTACTGGGGTGCCTGCAAGAGCCCCTGGAAATCTCCCCACAGAGAGCTATTGAACCACAAATAGTGGGCTACCTCGAAAGTTCACCCTCCCCCCATTCCATCATGCCTTTTTTTTTTTCCCAAATATATTTTACTGATTTTTTTACAGAGAGGAAGAGAGAGGGACAGAGAGTTAGAAACATCAATGAGAGAGAGACATCGATCAGCTGCCTCTTGCACACCCCCAACTGGGGATGTCCCCGCAACCAAGGTACATGCCCCTGACTGGAATCGAACCTGGGACCTTTCAGTCCGCAGGCCAACGCTCCATCCACTGAGCCAAACCGGTTTCAGCTCCTTATGCCTTTTTTAAATAGCTCTGTTCCTTTAATAATCCTTTCGTGAACTGGCTGCCTCCCTATTCTCTGCCTTATTTCATTGCGAACTGTTTATGAATTGCCAATAATTTTTGTTAAAAGCAGAGGGAAAAAGTAGGCTGGGAAAAGCGTCTTTCTCTCATTCCAAGTAGCTGGGTAAAATGTAAGTCAACATTTGATCTGCTGAGAGCAATAAAACCCTCATCTTCATTCATTCCCGTCTGCCCCACGAGAATCTGTCAGAGTCAACTCCGGGAAGCATCCACTTTCGTGGACTCTCATAAAGTGCTGTTTTTGTTGCCGTTGAGTGAAAAAGGAGCGGTAAAGACATCAATGAACAAACCCCCCCAAATCCATGAACCTACAGAGCGTGTGCTCGTCCTGATGTGCCGGCCAGAGTCTGGTTCTTTAAATCAGGAATGTCACACCATGAGCCCTGACTGATTTGGCTCAGTGGATGGAGCGTTGGCCTGCAGACAGAAAGGTCCCAGGTTCGATTCCGGTCAAGGGCATGTACCTTGATTGCGGGCACATCACACCTCCCCTGTCCTCTCCAGCTGAGACTATTCCCAGGTCTGTGTATTTATACTCCGTGTCCTCTTTCCACCGCGGAGATGTGGAATATTATCAGGAACACTGGACTGCTCTACCCATACTGCCACCCGTCTCTGTGTTCTGGCCACCCCCAGTGTTCCATTTCTGCCGTGAAAAGGATCCCCTCCCCGCCTTATCGAATTTCTAATCTTCTGATTTCAGCACAGATATCACTCTGATTGGGAATATAATATGTCCTTGGCCTTTCTGACTAGGTCAACATTTCTATCAAGGATTCTCACACTATCTTGAATCTCCCCTTCATAACACTTATCAAAATTGCAGATTTGTGTTTATGGTGTAATTTAAAAAAATATATATTTTATTGATTTTTTACAGAGAGGAAGGGAGAGTGATAGAAAGCTAGAAACATCAATGAGAGAGAAACATCAATCAGCTGTCTCTGCACACCTTCTACTGGGGATGTGCCCGCAACCAAGGTACATGCCCTTGACTGGAATCGAACCTAGGACCTTTCAGTCCACAGGCTGATGCTCTATCTACTGAGCGAAATCAGTCAGGGCTCATGGTGTAATTTTTTTTTATTATTCTGTCTCTATCAGACCATTTGCTTGAAGAGTTCAGCGGCGATGGTGTGTTTATTTATCATTGTACCTGGTCATCTAGGAGGTCTTCAGAAGGGGGCCACCTATGGTTCGTTCTCTCTCTCTCTCTCTCTCTCTCTCTCTCTCTCTCTCTCTCTCTTTCTCGGCTTCTGCCTTCCTCTAGGCCAGTGGTTCTCAATCTTTCTAATTCTGTGACCCCTTAAACCAGATCCTCATATTGTGGTGACCCCCAACCATAAAGTTATTTTCAATCTTAGGCTCTACCGCAGCAGTTCTCAACCTTGCTAATGTTGAGAACCACCAGCAGGGTCACCTAAAACCGTGGTCAGCAAACTGCGGCTCTCGAGACATATGCAGCTCTTTGGCCCCTGGAGTGTGGCTCTTCCACAAAATACCGCGGCCTGGACGAGTCTATGTTGAAGAAGTGGCATTAGAAGAAGTTTAGTTTAAAAAATGTGGCTCTCCAAAGAAATGTCAATCGTTGTCCTGTTGATATTTGGCTCTGTGGACTGATGAGTTTGCCGACCAATGGCCTAAGATCAACGGAAAATATAGATATGTACATTATGATTCATAACAGCAACAAAAAGACAGTTATGAAGTAGCAACGAAAGTAATTTATGGTTGGGGTGACCACAGCATGAGGAGCTGTGTTTCCACGGCATTAGGAAGAAAGGCTGAGAACCATTGCTCTAGACCAGCGGTTCTCAACCTGTGGGTCGTTCGATCCCTTCACAGGGGTCGCCTAAGACCCTCGGGAAATGCAGATATTGACATCACGATGCATCACAGTAGCAACATTTCTTGGTTGGGGGTCACCACCCCATGAGGAACTGTATGCCAGGGTCACGGCCTTAGGAAGGCGGAGAACCGCTGCTCTAGGCCTTCTTGATGACCTTCCCCAGGTCTGCTTGCTGATCTGGCTGGTGCTGGCTCCTCAGTGACTTGCCGTGATGTGTCACCTGCCACTTGCCTGCGCCCCTCCTGGTGAGCTGGCGCTGCCTGTGCTGCTCCCCCTGAAAGTGCACCTTCTGCTTCATGCCGTCTGTGGGGGGTTTTATCCGCTGACAGTCTCTCTCTCCCCTTCGAATAAGCTCTCTTTTTTGAAGCATTTCTTTGAAATCTTGGCTGGGCCTTCGCCCAGAGCTGAGCCTCCTGCCTTCCCTCGCTCGGGGGGCAGATTCCTGCTTCCTCGCTGATAATTACAGCCCCACCGAGCTCAGACCCCCAAAACCCCAGCTCACCCCCAGCGAGGGATCCAGTCCAGGAGCACCTGGCAGCTGCTCAGCACGGGCCTGCCTGTCTCTTTAAGAGGAAGCTGCAGGGAGGGGCCTGAGCATCCCAGAGTTTCAGGCAGGGAGTGAGGAGCCAGCGGGAGAGCAGATGTTGTTCATGACTGATGAGGCGGCTTTCAGGAGCATCTTCAGGAGCTGTCTGAAAGGCTCTCATTTCCAATTTCAGTTTTATAAGTAGCAGTTTATTTTTATTTATTTTTAAAATATTTTATTGATTTTTTTTTTACAGAGAGGAAGAGAGAGGGATAGAGTTAGAAACATCCATGAGAGAGAAACATCGATCAGCCGCCTCCTGCACACCCCTTACATGGTATGTGCCCACAATCAAGGTACATGCCCTTGACCAGAATCGAACCTGGGACCTTTCAGTCCGCAGGCCAACGCTCTATCCACTGAGCCAAACCGGTTTTGGCTATAAGTAGCAGTTGAAATTACAAGAAAGTTAATATTTAAATATGTATTGGTAGTGCTATTTCATTGCTCAGAGTAGCTGTAGATGATATGAGCCTAAAAGAAAAGACCATTTGCCAAAAAACATGCCACTTTCAGACTTGGTGCCATCCCCATATCCCAGAACGTGTACCCTGAACAAGCAGGCCCATTCATTAATGAGACAGATGGCGAGTGAATGGTACTTCTCTTCATTACTGAGCGGGGAAGAGAGGGGTGATCAGACTTGCTGATGTTTCTCACGGCCTTCTAGAGTGAGTGTGCACAGTGATCTGGCCAGTGGAAGGGTCTGTTTGATACTTCCCGCACTTCATGCATGACTTTTACTTTTTAAAGTGACATATGGTCCTGTGATTCCTTGATGGCAGTAAGTAATACAAAGTTTCTGGCTCCTTTAATTGCTTCCATCTTTTTAACTGAGGGATTTCTGCTACTTGCCCCGACTCCATCCCTTTCTCAATTTGGTATTTTCATGACCGGAGTGGGGTACGAATCCGTGTTCTGAAATATGGCATCCTCAGCGTGTGTTCCTAACACAATCAGCAGGCACTGGGAAAGGACAGCTGATTGAAAGCTGCAGTCTGGCTGCCTAAGCGCTCTAAGCGAACCCCCTAAATTGCACAGGTCCTCATTCATTACCTATTAAAGATTGGCAGGAATAAGTCGTGGCCTGGTCTGTTTGAAAGTTTAGGGGTTTCTGCAATAAAACATCCAGGGATCCCCTAAAGGAGTCTTTGTTTAATCTAGAAGAGGATGAGATGAAATTCACCTTGATCTCTGGATCCCCAGCAGTGCAGGCCCAGTGACTCCAGAAGGCATCCCCCACCCCCACCCCCGGAAAGCCTTGCTGAGTTTCCCTCTCATTCCGTCCTATCCTTGTCTCCCTTCAAGATGTTTTTATTTTCTCTCCTAGATTGTTAAACACCCAGCAGTTCCTCCATACAGGATGGCTCTCCTCCACCTAATTTCCATGTTGCTCTGAAATATTTTGAAATTACAATCCTCACGGTTTTCTCACCTTCTTCGAGCTGCATGGTTATTACCTTCACAGGAGAGTTCTAACAGCTTAGCAGGACACGCTGCCGTCTTTATATTTCATGTCCTAATGGGCTCTCGGTCTTCCTATCTCTCCATGTTCCTCTTAGCCTTCGAGTGCTAGCCTGCGGGAAGCTGAGCTTGGCATTCCAGTCCCCTTGGGGGGCCTCACAGATGTTGCACCCAGCTATTTGGCAAGATTTAGCCCCCTGTGTATTATTCTACCAGGGCTTTTTGCGACCTATTGCAAACTTTCCTTTTCAGAAATGTCGCACTCTAACATGAACTGTGTTAATGGCAGGTGAAAGGAGAGTAGGAACATGTGTCATGCCACAGAAACGCATAGCTGTGCTCATGCATGCCCCCCTTTTTGCGCTCCTGCGTGTGTCTGTGCATGCACCGCGTTTATGCGGCCTTCACAGCAGAGACCAACGTCAGTGGGACTTTGTGTGTGTTTCTCTTTGCTCCTGGTGGCCGAACCTCGTGTCCTCACGCTGATCATCTTCCCATCAGAGAGCATTGCTTCTCAGGAGGTGGGTCAGAAGGCAGTGGTTTGTATACGCAAGGCCCCACTTAAGGATGAAAGCTTGATGTGGAGCCACTTCTATAGCCAAACGGTGACCTCAGAAATAAAAAACAAACACTACTCCGAAAGCCTACATACACTGTGTATATAAAAGGAGCCCGCACTCAGGAAGTATTGATTCTTTGTTAGCATCCTCCTAGCAACCGTGGTTTCCGGATTTCCTAAACCCGATCGCCGTTAGAGCAGAAAATGTGAAGAGGATTGACAACCGTGTCATTTCCGCTGAGGATGTATTGATTCGCTGAAGCCCTGTCGTGTGCTTGGCAGCTACAAGAATGTCGACCACGTGGTCTTGCCTTCCACGATCTCGGTGTACATTTAGAAAACGTGGCGCCTCTCCGCATAGTGATAATAGCATCAAGCAGGACACTCACATCCTAAAGAGTCACAGACGTTTGCTGGAGGAGGGAATACAGGAGCAGACTTAAGTCTGAAGTTGAGGAGAGAAATAGGAAATTGGAAGAAAAACCACAGTGATGGACCCAGCACCGCACTGAAAGGTGAGGGCCTGTGGCTCCATCCACTGAGACACAGCGTGGCCTCCACTGATTCACTTCCACTGTCACTAAAAATGCCACACCGTTTACAGACAGAAATGCATTAGGTGATGCTATTTGGCTGTTGTGATTGGTTAACCAGTAGCCATAGGAAAACCCACTCCATACTGGTAGGAAGGTAGAAGGAAGGGCTCAAAAGTCAGCTGCCTGGCATTGAAGCGCCAGCTTCATCAGGCGCAAACTTGAACCTGTTTGGAACCTGCCTGTATCCCATGTCTTGATTTAAAAATGAGATGACACGCATGACGTCATCAGAGGTTATTGTGAAGCTTGAGTGAAATAAACTTTGTAAAGCACATACAACGATGTCTAATTAATGCTGTTTCTTATCATAAAAGCCAGGGTGTTGATAACACCTCTGTGGGAGGCATGGTTCTAATTTTTTTTTTTAATATCTCTTCACTCAATCATCTCATCAACCCTAGGAGGGCGATATTGTCATTATCCCCATTTTCCATTGAGAAAAGTCACCACAGAGTATAAATAACTTGCTCAAGGTCCTACCTAGTTGAGTGGCAAAGCCGTAATTCCATCCAGGGGCTCTCTCCCTAGTGCCACCCCAACATTGTTCATAAGAAAAAATAGAAATATTTGAGTGACGTGGAGATATAATAAGTCACCCATCTCCTGAGGCAGTGATCACCTTTTTGTCAGAGGGTTAGAGCAAAGGGCATCCAGGTAGGAGGCTGGACTAAATGACCTGTGTGGTTCATAATGGTTTTAATATTGGCCGCTGTCAATCAAAATTAGGTTTCATTTTTATTATTTATGAAGGAGATATTTTTATATCCACTTAAAGTATACTGTCAGAAATTGCTTCAATGTGGGATATAAAGCTCCAATTATCTTTAAAAAATTGTACCTGTAATTATCTTTTTATGATTATGTATGCTATTATGTATAATTTCATAGACTTAGATGTGAAATTGTTCCGCCTCCGTTTTTATAGAAAAATATTAAAACATTAAAAGAGCATGAGGGCCAAAGCCGGTGTGGCTCAGTGGATAGAGCATCAGCCTGCGGACTGAAAGGTCCCAGGTTCAATTCCGGTCAAGGTCATGTACCTTGGTTGCGGGCACATCCCCAGTAGCCAGTGTGTAGGAGGCAGCTGGTTGACGTTTCTCTCTCATCAATGTTGCTAACTCTCTCTCCCTCTCCCTTCCTCCCTGTAAAAATCAATAAAATATTTAAAGAAAACACCAAAAGAGAAAAGTAAGCCGGTCTCAGTTGAACCCGGTTTGTTTCAGAGGTCTGTGCCCCTGAGCCTCTTTCCTCCTCTTCTCTTTGTGAATTATCTCTCAGTCACCCCCAACTTTGCATTTGTGTTCTGTGGAATGTCATCTGGCCTTAATGTACAGGCCAACTTTTTTAGTTACAAACTAGTTAGTGGAAGAAATGGGCCTAGGACTTACCCTGATTTTGATTTTAGGATTTCTCCCGATTGTGTTCCCATGTTTTTTTATAATATAAGAATTGTTCCGCTGGTCTGCAGAAGCTTGGTAATCCTGTACATAGGGAGGAGACGGCTCCTCTAGCATGCATACCTCCTGCATCACTCAGTTACATGAAGGTGTTCATACGGAGGTGTGTTTAGCTGAGAGAATACCAGAATGCTTAAAGCTGGGAGCTCTCACTAATTTATACTCTTCAAGATCTCACCTCTTGGGTGACTTCAAGGCAACTCGGCAGGGTTGGAGGTGCAGTAGTGGATGGTGATGGCTGGTTTGGGGATCAGGTGTGGACACCAGAGTCTGGACACCATGTCGCACACAGGTCCGGTGCTTGGGGACATAGGATGCTAAATCTAGGGAAACCTAATTCCTCATGTTCGAAGGGAAGGAGTAGATGTGAAAAAAGACCCCCACATTTTTTTCCCCGTGGACACCCTGAAATAAGGCCAAACATGGGAACAAAATCAGGGGAAATCCTTGAAAATTGCCTGAAGGGGAGCAGAGTGCTCAAGGCTCCATCTTTGAGCAGAAGGCCCTGAGAATACGGAGGATTCCCGGTGATTGTTTTAATGCTGTTGGGCTGAAGCCAGTGACAGTTTTCTCAGATTCATCTCATCTCTGGGGAAAGGTAGGTTTTTAAATAAACCGAATTTCAGAAATAGAATTTCAATGATGAGATGGTAGCTTGGGTCTGATCTTCAGTGAAACTTTCACAGATGCCATCAAGGTGTGATTTCCAGTGAATTGTGATCGCACTGGGAGAAATCTTGTGACTGTAACCACCTTGCGTAGCTGAGCTCAGTCAAATCTATCAAGGGGCTGTATCAGGCTTGTCAGTACTTTCCATGTCTTCACGTGTGTTTCTGTTGTAGTATGGGCCACATACCTGAGGTCAGACACCAGCCATGGTCATGGGCAGATGCCTGTTGCACACAGAGAAGAAAACTGCTAGGTGTGGTATTGGGGATGAAGGGAGCATGGCCATTGCGCAGGTCAACGCTGGCTCCACTCCAGACCTCGGCCTAGCTTATCTTGGTGGGATCATTTTCATGAGAAAAATAAAAGAATGAGAAAGTAAAAGGGCTGGGTAGGATATTTATGATATTTCCAGATGGAGATTTTTAGGTGGAAAATGTTGGCGAGTGTGTAGGGGGAGGGGAAGGGTTAGGAATCGGGGAGGGTAATTGAGCCAGTGGTGTGAGAAAAGCTCTGGACTGAGAATAATACCTCAATGCCAGCTCTTAATCGGCCCCTCTCTCACCCTGTGACCTTGAACCCATTACTTTGCATGTCTGAATATTTATTTTATTTCTCAGAGCAAAGGCTTGGGCAAGTTGATGCCCATGACCTTTTCCAATGTCAAAGTCTGGTGACTATATTCACTGACCAAGAACCAAGAGTGAGAGTTAGTTTAGTGCATAGATACCAGCTAGAACTGGTTTAGAGAGCACCGCAGATCCCTGAATAATTCTTAAAATATATTTTAAATCAGCGGTCACCAACCAGTGGCACACGGATCCCTGAAAGGTTGGCGACCACTGTAAGCAATGAGAAGATGTTTTGACCACTGCCACTCTTAGTTGAGAACTTACTAATACAGTGGTACCTCGAGATACGAGTCCCCTAACATACGAGATTTTGAGACACAAGCCGTCGAGCGAGCGATTTTTGCTTTGAAATACGAGCAACATTGGAGATAGGAGTCATCGCGCGGATCGGCCGGCTGCACACGACCCACCCGTTTACCGCAACGCGAGCGTCTCATAGTTTTCCACGCCTCAAGGTGACGGAACGAATTAAACTCGTATCTCGAGGTACCACTGTATTTCTAGAAAACAGTTTCCTTTGGAGAGTCATCTTGGCGTTTCAGGTCAGATCTACCATTATTGCAAAACCATATTTTCACGCCGACGGGGTAAAGATGCTAGAGCATCGCTAAAGACGTCCCAACATAAAGACATCCATCCAGTCAGTGCATTGAAGCCTTTTTGTATCTTTAAAAACTTGACTTTGTCTTCCGCGTGTGGTAACGTTAACTGCGTGTTCCTGTCGATAACAGCCATCTCAGGAGGGCTGTTAGGTAGATGAACTAATGTTGTGCGTTAGAGCTCAGTCCCCAGAATGCGTGTGTAACCTTAAAGCAAGCCGATAGATCATTTTGTCAGCTGGCATGTGACTTTCCTTAAAGCCTTACAATATATTTGTTTAGACAAAGAGAGCCGCTCTTTGGGTGACAAGGGGTGAGCTAATCAAGGATTGTCAAGGACTGCTCCATTGTACTTGGCTGTTTATCCGCGCAGTTCGTCTTCTGCTGTGATTTACTTGTTTAATTAAAACTATACATAGCTTCAGGGAGGGGGTAATTGACACATAATACATTACACACACTAAAGGATAAATGTAATCCCTTTTGATAAATGTATAAACCTGAGAAACCATCCCTGTAATCAACATAGTGAAAATACCCATAAATCTCCACATTCCCTTCAGTCTCTCTACCGCCCCCCTCCCCAACTAACAGCTCCCTCCCCCCAATCCCCTCTGGTGTTGCCTCCAGGAGGAAGCTGGTCTGCTTTCTGGCCCTAGAAAGTATTTTGCATTTTTCCAGGGTTTTGTGGAAGGGAAATCATCCTGCCTGCATTATTTTTTGTCTGGCTTATTTCTCCCAGCATAATTATTTTGACATTTATCTATGTTTTTATGTGCCCCCAAGTTCATTCCTTTCGGTTGCTGAGGATAGTCATGATTTGTTTAACCATGTTGATGGACATTTGAGTCGGTTCCAGGTGTGATTTATTATACATAAAACTGCCAGGAACATTTGTGTCTAAGCTCTTGTGTGGACATATGCTCTCATTTTTCTTGGGAAAGTGCCGAGCAGCCGGATGGCTGGATTTGATGATAGATATGAGTTTCAAGTTAAAAAAAAAAATAAAGGAGAAAATACACACACACACACACACACAAAATACTCTGAGTGAAAGCAATTTTATTTCTTTGTTTTCAGTCTGGATGTTTTAAATGTATTATTATCTTTTGGCCTTATTTCACTGGTTTAGAGCTTCTTCTTTTTCTAGAATAATCTAGTCATAGGTTTGTCAATCTTATCGAGCTCACAAATTCAGCCTTTTGTTTCATTATCTTTCTCTAGTGTGTTTTATCATCTGATTTCCTTTCTTTGCTTACTTTGTGTTTAGTTTGCTTTTCCTTAGTTTCTTCAGGTGAAAATTGGGATCATTGATTACAGCTGTGTTTTTTTAAATAGAGGTGTTTATTACTATAAATTGCCCCTTCTTTTTCATGACCTACTAGTATACCAGATAAAAATGAGGTTCTAGAAACAATGAATAGTAAAGGGTTAAAATTTAATATTATTATGGGGGAATAATCATGGTAATGTGTTCATCTCAGGAGTCTCTTTGACCTAAATTTCTGAGGTTACTTATAATATATCTGATCCTAAGACAAAAATTAAACTGTGTTCAAACTATTGCATTTCTTTAAGTAGAAAGAAATTTCAGGAAGAAATGAAGCAGGATTTAATACTGATAAAGAAAGCACTTATGAAAAAGTAGGTCTGCCTGTATCTTCATGCACTTTGTCCTAATAAAGTAGTTTTTAAAAATATAATCTTAATACTCATTTTCATGAATTGGTATTTCAATATGTTTATATTTTATTTGTTTTCAACCATTAATAAATAGTAAAAGCAAGCTGATATTTCCATTAAACTCACCTGCATAAAGGCACCTGCCCTGAAAATTCCTGAAGGAAATACAAGCTAACACATTTATCTTAAATGACATTCTCTAAAATAATTGATTAATAATCTATGGTATACAATAGTTTTTATTTAAAACTAGAGGCTTGGTGTATGGATCTGTGCACATGGAAGGTGAATTAATAATTAGAAGGTGGCTAGCAGGGTGGGACTGGGCTAGATGGACTAGACATACCCTGAAACCAACCTCTCATAGTCCCTCCCTGTCTGCCACATTTGGGGTGGCGTTGGGGCTCAAAGTGCATCTGTGGAGTGAATGGGGTCCCTCAGCCTGGCCTGTGGGGATCGGGCCAAAACTGGCAGTCTGACATCCCCTGAGGAGTCTCATGTGCTAGAGGGCACTCTGCAAAGTTGCTGTCACTCCACAGCTCCTGCATTGAGCATCTGCCCCCTGGTGGTCATTGTGTGTCCTAGCTACTGACCAGTTGGCCGGTCGCTTAGGCTTTTATATAGATAGATAGCCAATTTTGAATTTGTTAATTAAATGCAGTGTTATCAGAGAACACTGGTGTTTCTTATCCAAAATCCTGATAACCCATGAAGTGATTTAGGAAAGAATCCATTTCATTCTACTAGTGATGGGATGAGATGCACACCATGCCCACCTTTGCTCAACTCTAAAGGTCAAAATGTTCACTTTTTACATCTTTAAGCTCCATTGCATTCCCTTCTGTGAAAGAGGAATAATACTTGTTGTTACTATATCCCAGACTTATTTTGAGGTTGATTTAGGCAATAATTAAGAGATTTGCTAAAACTGGTTTGGCTCAGTGGATAGAGCATTGGCCTGCAGACTGAAAGGTCCCAGGTTCGATTCCGGTCAGGAGCATGTATCTTGGTTGCAGGCACATCTCCAATGTGGGGTGTGCAATAGGCAGCTGATTGATGTCTCTCTCTCATTGATGTTTCTGACTTTCTATCCCACTCCCTTCCTCTCTATAAAAAAATCAATAAAACATATTTTAAAAAAAAGAGAGAGTCTACTGGGATTTGATTGAAAAGACACAAATATGAGAAAGGGTCACAGGGATTGAGGAGAGAGAGAGAGAGAGAAAGAGAGAGAGAGAGAGAGAGAGAGAGAGAGAGAGAGAGAGAGAGAGACTGGTCAGGGACTGCAGTGTGGTGATTTCCAGGGGATGAGGGGGGTTGAGGGAGGTAGAGGGATGGAGACTTGACTTGGTGAACACACAATACAGTGGACAGATGATGTGCTGTGGAATTGTGCATCTGAAACCTGTATAATTTTGTTAACCAGTGTCACCCCAATATATTCAATACAAAGGGAGGAAAGAAGAAAGTTTGAAACCAATCTACTGCTACCACGGGCTTGTCTGACTTCTTAAACTCCCTCCGGTATTTTTTTATTAACCAGAGTGTGTCACGTTAAAGAAGTTTAGCATCGATTAGCCTTTCTGACTAACTCCTGGTGTGAGGTAGAGCTGGGAAGGAAATGTCACCCAGGAAAAGAGATGTGATTGCATGAACGGGCAGGAAAATTGGAGAAACTGGCTCTCCTGCTTCTTTCACGGGCTCCATGTGCTTCGGAGCTGTGGCATCGCACATTTCAACGCTTGATGTTTTATTTTTCTTGATCGATTGCTAAGGTATGGACAAAGGGTCTCGGAGGGGATAGTCGATGAGGACATTTGCCTCATTTCCTCCTCAATGTTCACATCCTCCTCCCTCTGGCTGCTTCCTGCCTGTGGACAGTCCCTGCTCAGATAGGAACCAAAAACGCCCCATAATTTTCACTTGAAATCTGCCCTAGAGACACTTAGTTCATACTTCACAAGCCCTCTTTTGGGGGAAGGCAATTCCACGACAGCGAGAGTCTCATGACCTGGGAGACGGGTATCTTAAGGGAGAGAAGTATTAATGTCCATGAAGTCTTGGTTGTAGTTTTACAAGCTCTAATATTTTTATTGTTACACTAGAGGCCTGGTGCACACAATTAATGCACTCGGGAGGGGGGTCCCTCAGCCCGGCCTGTGCCCTCTCACAGTCCGGGTGCCCTCAGGGGATGTCTGACTGATGGCTTAGGCTGTTCCCCACAGGGAGCCGGCCTAAGCTGTCAGTCAGACATCTTTAGTGCCACTATGGAGGCAGAAGAAGCTCTTGTCACCACCACTGCGCTTGCCAGCCGCGAGCCTGGCTTCTGGCTGAGCAGCACTCCCCCTGTGGGAGTGCACTGACCATCAGGGGGCAGCTTCTGCATTGAGCGTCTGCCTCCTGGTGGTCAGTATGTGTCATTGTGACCGGTCATCCACCTCTCTGACATTCCCCGAGGAGTCCCAGATTGTGAAAGGGTGCAGACCAAGCCAAGGGACCCCACTGGTGCATGATCAGGGTAGGGAGGGACGTGGGAGGTTGGCCAGCCAGGGAGGGACTGTGGAAGGGCTCTAGGGTGTGTCTGGCCCATCTTGCTCAGTTCCAATCGGCCAGACCCCAGCAGCAAGCTAACCTGTCAGTCAAAGTGTCTGTCCCCTGGTGGTCAGTGCACCTCATAGTGACTGGTTGACCAGTCGACTGTCTGCCCCCTGATGGTCAGTACACGTCATAACGAGCAGTTGAGAGGCCTCAGCATATCATTAGCATATTATGCTTTGATTGGTTGAACAGCCAACTGAATGACCGGACACTTAGCATATTAGGCTTTATTATATAGGATAAAGTGGCCATAATATACAACGTTCGCAGGATTGTCCAGCAATGATATACACAAGGCATGGAGGGCAGAGTACCTTGGGTGAACTTGGGGCCAGGATTTCTGTTTTGTAATTGAATGGTGCGTAATTGTTGCACAGAACAGCATGGAACTTAGAGCATCTTCTCTCTTTTCTCTTTTGTCTCCTTCTATTGATCCCCGTTTCTTCCTGGGTGAAAGAACTGCTATTTAATTCCTTTCTGTTGTAGGAACCTTTCGAACGTTTTCAAAGGGCTATTTGTCATTCTTTTCTGTGTCCAAGTATCGATGCACAAAGGAAAGACGATAAAATAATGGCAGGGTCACCCTGCCTGCCCTCTGCTGGGAAGGCTCCCAGCTTCCTCAAATGCTTTCCTTTCACTGAGATTCTTCTCCGAATATCTGGGGACGGACTCCCCGGACATGGAGTAGTAATCACTGTCGCTTCTAATCCATTGCCTGTTGCTTTGTCTGAACCCAGAAGAGCCCAGGCATTTGTTGGCTCCCTCAGGAGGAGCCGACCAGGAGGCCGATCTCCCTCTGGAGACAGCTTCTCCACAGCCGGGTTCTGACTGTCCTGGTGGGTGAGTTCTCAGAGACACTTCGAACCATCTCCGAAAGCCTTTGAAAGGAGCCTTTCCCATTTCAGACCCGCGCACGCCACTGATTTCTTGGAGACATCCTAAGAGACAAAACCCTGTACTGCCATTTCTGAGTTGGATGGCTGCACGCCATCCTTTTGTGAATATGAGCATTGAGGTTGTTAGGCTACTGGTCACGTCCGTTATGTTGGGGATTCCTTCCTTATTTTCCTTTTAATTATTTTGCTCTGTGTTAATGGGTGTTGAGGAAGTGCCCATAACTGTGGATTCTTGCAAGCCTTTTTTTTTTTTTAATATATTTTATTGATTTTTTACAGAGCGGAAGGTAAAGGGTAGGGAGTTAGAAACATCGATGAGAGAGAGAGACATCGATCAGCTGCCTCCTGCACGCCCAATACTGGGGATGTGCCCACAACAAAGGTACATGCCCTTGACCGGAATCGAACCTGGGACCTTTCAGTCCGCAGGTTGATGCTCTATCCACTGAGCCAAACTGGTTTCGGCCTTGCAAGCCTTTGAGAAATATCGATTTCCCTTTAAGTCTTGCATTTGGAGGAGGGTGACTCATTCCCATTCCTTTCTTCACTTAAAAAAAAGGACAGCGTTTCCATCCACTGCCACGCTAGCAGGGGACCCGATAGCAGCACTTTTTAAAAACTAGATTTTTATTGATTTCAGAGAGGAAGGGAAAGGAAGAGAGAGAGAGAGAGAGAGAGAGAGAGAGAGAGAAAGGCATCAATGAGGAGAGAGAAGCATTGATCAGTTGCCTCCTGCACACCCTCTACTGGGGATTGAGCACACAACCCTGACATATGCCCTGACCCCTGACAGAGAATCGAACCATGACCTCCTGGTTCATAGGTCAGTTCTCCACCACTGAGCCATGTCAGCCGCATGTTCTTAAATCACCTATAGCCTTACCGGAAATGTCCTTCCTTCCCTGTGATGGGTACATAACGATTTGTATGTGGGTGTGTCTCTTCTCAGAGTCCTCCATGTTGACATATCAAAAATAGACTCTTCAACATGAGTGCTATATTTCGCAATTTTAAACATTAAAATTAAGGGGGAGTGAGCAGAGATTAACCAAGGAACTTAACTGCTTGTATAAATAACCCATGGATACAGACAGAGGGAGGTAGACTGGGACTGGAGGGCAGATCTGGGCTGGAAGGGGTCCATAGGGGAAAAAAAGAGGGGCATCTGTCATACTTTCAACAATAAAGATACATTTTAAAAAATTAAAAAAAAAAAAACACACAGCCAGTTCAGAATACAGAATGTATAGAATAAGATCCTGGCATCCGCTCTAAAAGACCCGCCAGCATCCTGGGGTGGCGGAAGGAACACGGAGTTCAGAGTCTCCGGCTGCATAAGCAGCTACACCGTGAACCTGCAGCGTGACCTTGGGGAAAAGTACTTGACATTGCTGAGCCCCAGCACCAGCATTTGCAATTCAGGGGGGTACTCTTGGCGCCCTGCCCAGATCCCCTCAGGGGCATCCCACCTTCTGGGCACCAGTTCCCTCACCCACTGTGTGCGCTGCTCTCTCCGGTGGGTGTTTCTGGCTTTCTCAGAGAACTGCCTTTGCATCGCGGAGCCCTTTGCCTATAGGTATAGGCTCCCCCAGTGGGCACGCCCGGCCTTGGCCTGGGCTCGGGCTGGTTAGCAGCATGGGGCCGAGCTGCCTTGGCTTCGGCCTGAATGCGTTCTGGAGGTGCCATCCATCTCCCAGCGCGTCCTCCGCTATTTCTGGGGCGCTCCCTGGCACCTCCACCTTGTTTGACTTTTCCCCTTTCCAGCTCCTCCTCCTCAAACTTGCTCATTTCCCCAGGGAGCGATTTCTTTAAAGTCACTTGGATTGAAACCCTTATTTCGGATCGGCTTCTGCAGAAAGCTTCCAACCTCATTTAACTGGCGGTTCAGGTTTAAATCAGGATTGGAGCAACATACACTTCTTGTGTCTTTGGTGTTTTTATAGTGCTTTGATAATTGCCCAAGGAAGTTTATGTAATGAAGATTGTACAGCTCTTTCAGCTACATGTCTGTGTTAGTGGGGGTGGCATTCAAGTGAATACATGTTACTCTTCCACTTTATAATTTTGATATCGCAGCAGTGGCATGTTGTGGGAAGGAATTATGGTTGCATTTCTTTTTTAAAAAATATATTTCTTTATTGATTTCAGAGAGTAAGGGAGAATGAGAGAGAGATAGAAACATCAATGATGAGAGAGAATCATTGATTGGCTGCCTCCTACACGCCCCCCGCGCCCCACTGGGGATCAAGCCCGAAACCTAGGCATGTGCCCTTGGCCAGAATCGAACCTGAGACCCTTCAGTCCATAGACCGACACTCTATCCACTGAGCCAAACCAGCCAGGGCGTATTATTGCATTTCCTAGAAGAGCAAGTTGAAGCTCAGAGAGGACCTATTGGTGGAATCCTGCAGGATGTGTTGTTTTGTGATTAGCTTATTTCACTCAACGTAAAGGTGCCAAGATTTATTCATGTCCATGCCTAGAGCAGGTGTATGTCTTTTTCATGGCTGAATAATTTTTCATTACATGTAACTATGGAAAATGCTAGATTTTTCTGGAGGTCTGTGAAAGAGCCAAATTAACAAAAGCAGTAAGTAGAATGGTGGTAGCTCAAGAAGTTGCTACTCAATGGGTATAAAGTTTCAGTCATGGGAAAGGAATATGTTCTGGTGTACAACACTGTGTTACAATGAACAGCACTGCACTGTACACTTAAGAGAGTAGATTGCCGCTCTGTTGACTGATGAGTTTGCCGATCACTGATCTAGAGAACTCCATTGTGCTGTCAAACCCACGTGTCCAAGCTCTGGGTCAAAGGCACCTGCAGACAGAGCTGTAGGGAAAGATGATCAACTTGATTCCCTCATTTTGTTGGCTCTGTTTCCACCAACACTATGGTATCATGATTAATTCTGCGAAACTTCTCAAATGAGAGCTAAGATGTTGGTCATCAGGGACTCGGTGAGTACTGATCATTGAATAAGGTGTTTTAACCTATCTACAGCCTTAATCTAGAGCAGCGGTTCTCAACCTGTGGTCAGGACCCCTTTTGGGGTCGAACCACCCTTTCACAGGGGTCGCCTAAGACCATTGGAAAACACCTATTTCTCATGGTCTTAGGAACCAACACACCGCTCCTCGGTGTAGCAAAAGTGTAGCCATGTAGTTTACTGTTGTCATATGAAGACTGTTACCCATGCTACACCACGATTCAAGACAAAATTTCATTTATTTGTAATTAGAAATAAATATTTCACAATATATATTTACATATTGTTTTTGTGATTAATCACTATGCTTTCATTATGTTCAATTTGTAACAAGGGAAATACATCCTGCCTATCAGATATTTACATGACCGTTCATAACAGTAGCAAGATGACAGTGATGAAGTAGCAAGGGAAATAATTTCATGGTGGGGGGTCACCACCCCATGAGGAGCTGTCTTAAAGGGTCGCGGCCTTAGGAAGGTTGAGAACCACTGATCTAGGGAATCAAAGCTGAAGTGATACTGAAAGTGATATTTACTCAAGTTCTTGTAAAATCAGACCATACCGTATTTTGACCTAGCTTTCTGTTCAAATTAAGATTCACTCATTGCTGGGGAAAATCATTGGGGAACTTTTTTTATGACAAACTCAGGAAGGCTTAGTTTGCTCTTCAAATAGTTGGGCTCAGAGATCCCTATTTCTGAAGAAAAGGCGTTTGACACCTTTAAGAGCCTACTTTGCAAAGTAAAGACATATTCTTAAGGGACACAGGAAGGAGCAAGTCAGGTAAGGTTCAAGGAGACCTTTATTCTAAGTGAAGTCACACAGCAGGGGTAAAGCACTCCAGGAGTTGAGGTTTCAGGAGGAAAAATGCAGGCTTTTCAGACTGAAAAGAAGATGGGATCCTTCTGAGAGCGATTCTTAGACTTGCTCAGAGGGACTGAATAGCTAATTAGCACATTCCTTTTTGTGAAGGAGAGGTGACTGACTCCCTAATCCGCCCAGGTATTAAGAAAAGATAAAGGCTTTGAAAGCTTTAGCTCTGCTCTTAAGAATGGAGAAGATTACCCAGGCAAGCAGGTTTCTGCTGCAGCTTCTGGGAGCCATGGCTACAAGTTCTGTTTTTCTTTTGTTGTTGGGTAGAGCCCAGGAATTGGCATGTGTCATATGTGCCCCCGATTCTCTGAACACAATTGGTCAATACTATTTAATATTGGCCAGTTTTCCCTTAAGAACTCCTTATAATGAAGTCATCTGATCCTTTATTTTTTTGTTATTTTTTTTATCTAGTAATAAAATATTTGCCCAAAGAAGACATGTGAAGTACCTGTGGTGAGAGGACTTAATTTTTTTCTGAGGAACAGATGAAATAAATGAAGATGCACAGAAAAGAAAGGATTTCCGAATAATTGCTCCATGCAATTATGAATGTCAAATTAAAATATTATACGTAAATGAACTCCCATTAAAGGGAGCTTAGCATTTTTTTATTTATGTTGTATTTTTGCTTATTTTGTGTTCTGCACAGTTTCAAGAAAACAATTGAGGGTCAGTGAGTAGGAGTGGTGAATGGGCTCATTAGAGACATGGATTCCTCAGAGCTGTCCCAGCTGAACTGCCTCACGTAAAGCCAGTTTCAAATTCCCAAGGATTTGCACACTTCCGATAACCCCCTGGGGAGATGAAGATGGAGCCCTGGGTAAACTCTTGTTCTTTTCCTGCATAGGCTTACTTCAAGACAGCAAGACGAGGAACCTTCCTCAAACACAAGAATGGTGGCTCACTCCTACACACATGTGCTCATGCGCATGCCTCCTGAGGCTGCTTTTTCATGCTTTCTCTCTGTGTCTTTTCCTAATTTCATGAAGTGATTACGATCCAAATCGATGGTGTATTTGCTTGTCTTCTTTGCCATGTCCTTTCTCATTTCAGTTCCAATGTAGTGCAACTTGCCATGGAAACACCCGATCTAATAAAAGAGTAATATGCAAATTAACCATCACTCAACCATACCCACAAGCCATGCTCGCAAGCCAATCAGGAGCAAGTATGCAAACTAACCCCAAACAAGATGTCTGTGGCCATGAAGCAAGCAGAAGGGAGGCTTGGGTTTCCCCAGCAATGGAGGAAGCCAAGCTTTCCACACACCCAGGTGGGGCCTAGGCCTCTATTCAGGCTACAAAGTTTCAATTATAGAAGATAAATAAATCCCAACAAAAATGGCTGCCACCACAGAGCTGGAGTGAGCAGGAGGCTTGGCACTGCTCTAGAATACAAAGTTTCAATTGTAGAAGATAAATAAATCCCAGATACCAGAGCCTCTTCTTGAGTCTCTGGGGGGCATGGCTGGCCTGCAAACCACCACAGGCCCCTCACCCAGGCTGCCCCATGCTCGAAGGGGACCCCTGTCCTGATCCAGGACACCCTTCATGGCAAACCAGCTGGCCCCCACCAGTGTACCAGGCCTCTATCCTATCTAATAAAAGAGTAATATGCAGATTGACCATCATTCTAACACAAGATGGCTTCCCCCATGTGCTCAAAAAATCCTGCCCCCATGTGGACACAAGATGGCCACCACAAGATGGCCAGCAAGGGAGAGCAGTAGGGAGGGACCAGGCCTGTAAGGGAGGGCAGTTGTAGGAAAATAGGCCAGCAGGAGAGGGCAGTTGAAAGGGACTAGGTCTGCAAGGGAGGGCAGTTGGGGGCAATCAAGCCTGCAGGGGAGTGCACTTAGGAATGACCAGGCTGGCAGAGGAGGGAAGTTGGGGGTGATCGGGCCTGCAGGGAAGGGCAGTTGGAGGGGGAAAAACCAGGCCTGCATGGGAGAGCCCGTGGGGGGGGGGGGTGTCTCAGGTCTGCAGGGGAAGGCAGTTAGGGGTGACCAGGTCTGAAAGGGAGGCCAGTTAGGGGTGACAAGGCCTGCAGGGGAGAGCAGTTAGGGTCAAACAGGCTGGCAGGGGAACAGTTAGTTATCAATCAGGCTGGCAGGGGAGAAGTTAGGGGGTGATCAGGCTGGCAGGTAGAAGTGGTTAGGGGCAATCAGGAAGGCAGGTGAGCAGTTGGGAGCCAGCAGTCCTGGATTGTGAGAGGGATGTCCGACTTCTCATTTAGGTGGGATTGGGCCTAAATAGGTAGTTGGACATCCCTCAGGGGGTCCCAGATTGGAGAGGGTGCATGCTGGGATGTGGAGGGACACCCCTCCACCCCCATGCATAAATTTCATGCAAGGGGCCTCTAGTATCACAATAAAATGAAGTTAACAAAATAATGAGGCTCCTACATATTTCTCATAGATATGTAGCACTAGACTAGATTGAAAAAACCTAGACTGAGAAAAGCTATAAGAATCAATTATAATATTTAGCTTCGAGAAACTTGATGTCAAGCAAAACACCGTGAATAAATTTTATAGCTCTTCCTTTAAAAAAAGAAATATATATTGCTCAGCTGGTGTGACTCATAGGTAACATTCAGTTACCTATGAACCAGAAGGTCATGGTATGATTCCCAGTCAGGCCACATGTCCAGGTTGTGGCTCTATGCCCTGTGTGGGGTGTGCAGGAGGCAGCTAATCAATCCCTCTATCATCATTGGTGTTTCTATCTCTCTCTCCCTCTCCCTTCCTCTCCGAAGTCAATACAAATATATTTCTTAAAGAATAAAAGCATTAAAAAAAAAATACCCACCACTTGTTAAGGTGAGACAGACTATTCTGAGCTCAGTCAGTTCTTGTATAGCATAAACTGAAAAGGAATTGAGGCAATTACAGGATGGGGAATCAATCGGGATGCATTTTTCTTTTTTTTGCAATTTTTTAAAGTAACAGCAAAAGCCTCGCATTGGGTATCTGGCAAGCCACTCGTGACGGAAGGGTTTTCGTGTCCAAGCAGAACAACATCAATATTCTTATTGAGTTGGGTGTCTTGATGAATTTACCTCATTTATCTCTGCAACAGAACAAAGTGAATTCTTTCACTTGGACAAACATTACGGCAGAGTTGAATATTGTCAAACTCAATAAGTCAATGGTAATTTCCAGGGAGAAAAAAAGTTTCTCTCTCTCTCTCTCTCTCTCTCTCTCTCTCTCTCTCTCTCTCTCTGGGGATTTAAGGTGTTTTTAAATGTTTTAATTGAATTTATTGGGGTAGCATTGCTTAATAAAGTTGTATGGGTTTTAGGTGTACAATTCTATAGCATGTCATCTGTATATTGTATTGTGTGTTCACCATCCCAAGTATAGAAAATATACACCTCTATGATTATTGCAGTATTATTGACAATCACCAAGATGGAGAAACACCCCAAGTGCCCAGCAGTAGATGAGTGGAAAGAAATGATTTGCTACATTTGCACCCCATGGGACACTGCTCAGGCACAATAAAGAAGGAAATCTTACATTTTGTGACAGCACGAATGGACCTGCAGGGTATCACGCTAAGTGAAAAAAGCCAGTCAGAGAAAAGTCTGTTTTAATTGAATCCTAGCATAAGACCTAAAAATGGTCCACAGGATGAAAGCTTTATCGCTTCAACCTTACCATCTTCAGTTTAATTGAATTTAACGCTGCAGTAGCTATACAGTGGCAACATACTGATGCTCTGAGCATGTGTTTTCCTGCTGGAAAATGATTAGGAATTGACTAATTCCTAACTCTTAATTTCAGCCTCAGCCTGAATCAGAATCAATGCCTACTTGAGTGTATAAATTAAAAATTAAATCCAAAAACAAATGGGATGTTCATTCACGCCTGTGGTAAGCTGACTAATGACCCCACAGATCCAAGTCCCAAACCCTGGATCCTGTGCACACGATTTTATATAGGAATGGGGTTTGGCAGCCATGATTAAACCAAGGATTTAGAAATGAACAGATGATCCTGGGTCAGAGTGGACTCTGTGTGTAATCATATGTCCTTATAAGAGGGAGGTAAAGGGAGTTTTAAAGGAGGTCACAAATCAAGGAATGTAAAAAACACAGGTCCAGCAGCTGGAGGAGACATGTGTTATTCCATTTAATCTTTAAACAGCCATATAGATTTTATATTACTACTAGAGGCCCAGTGCACAAATTCATGCATAGGTGGGGTCCCTTGGCCTGACCAGTGGTCAGGGCTGATCAGGGCCAGTTGGGCCGGCTGGCTGAGAGAGAGAGACCGTGGGAGATTGGCTGACCATGAGAAGTTGGCTATGAGAGCACACTGATATATATACACACACACTAGAGGCCTGGTGCATGAAATGAAATTTATGCAAGGGAGGGTGTGTCTCTCAGCCCAACCTGCACCCTCTCCAATCTGGAACCCTTTGAGGGATGTCTGACTGCTGTTTAGGCCCAATCCAGGTAGGATCAGGCTTCAATGGACAATTGGACATCCTTCTCACAATCTAGGACTGCTGGCTCCCAACTGCTCACCTGCCTGCCTTCCTGATTGCCCCTAACTGCTTCTGCCTGCCAGCCTGATCACCCTCTAACAACTTCTCTGCCAGCCTGATTGATGCCTAACTGTTCCCCTGCCCGCCTGTTTGACCCTAACTGCTCTCCCCTAACTTCCCTCCCATGCACGTCTGGTTTCCCCCCAACAGCTCTTCCCTGCAGGCCCGGTCACCCCCAAGACTGTGGAAGCTTGGCTTCCTCCATCGCTGGGGGCAATTCAAGCCTCCTGCTCTCTCCAGCTCTGTGGGTGCCACTATTTTTGTTGGGATTTATTTACCTTCATGATTGAAACTTTGTACCCTCGAGTAGAGGACTGGGTCAGCCAGGGTGTGTGGAAAGCTTAGCTTCCTCCATCACCGGGAAAACCCAAACCTCCTGCTCGCTCCACGGCCGCCGCCATCCTGGTTGGGTGAATTTGCATACTCACTTCTGATTGTCCGGTGGGCATGGCTTGTGGGTGTAGTGGAGTGATGATTAATTTGCATATTATTCTTTCATTAGGTAGGATCGATAGATCATTTCCATTTTACAGATGGGTAACCTAGGGCAGACAGCTAGAAAGTACTGGAGCCAAATTCAAACTCATCCAGCTTCTCTGTCCTATGCTTGTCTCTGTTTCCCTAATGTTGTTGGCCACAGCTTTCTCATATGGATAATAGACAGGATCATCCCACCTGTGTGTTAGGTTCGTGTAATTTAATAAAAGGAGGCATTTGCATTTATGACTCACGGCAGGCTTGTATGTGTTAGTTTTATTAGCCCACGGTGATTATTTGTATCTTGATTTCACTGGTGGTGGGGGGAGGGGAAGAGGCTCAGAGAATTTACATAATTGCCCAAGTTAACATCATGAGGTAATAGAGATTCAAACCTTCAACCACAGACTCATCCTATGCTTTTTTTTTTATTATGCACTATCTCTCCTGGTACGTGATTATTATACTAACAGGGGGCGGGTCCTATCAAGATGATGTAGTATGTCCATAGGTATACATTGAAGACATCATTTAACCATAGAGTCATTAGAGATGGCTCAGAGAAACCACTGACGGAAGAGGCAAGAGAAAAGAGGAGCCCTTTGCTCCCAAGAGCCATGAGTAGCACCCGCAGCCTTGCTGCCACTGGCAGAGGCGGGTGTCTGCTCATCACTCACCATCCCCCCACTTCCCAGGAACTCTGAGTCAGCAGCCCTCCTACTAGCCAGTGGCCAGATCACATTCTTCATGCTCGGGTAAGAGACTAATAATGGCCAAAACCGGTTTGGCTCAGTGGATAGAGCGTCGGGCTGCAGACTGAAGGGTCCCAGGTTCGATTCCGGTCAAGGGCATGTACCTTGGTTGCAGGCACATCCCCAGTAGAAGGTGTGCAAGAGGCGGCTGATCGATGTCTCTCTCTCATCGATGTTTCTAACTCTCTCTCCCTCTCCCTTCCTCTCTTTAAAAAAAAATCAATAAAATAGATTAAAAATAAAAAAGAGAGAGACCAGTAATGGTCTCATAGCTGGAAGTAATCAGCGGCCTCACGCAAGCCACGTCCATTCCCTGCGCCTTGGTTTCCACAACCACAAAGGGAGGGAGTTGGGAGAACTTTTTAGAGGAACGCTAATATCCCTCAAAACTGAATCATTTTATGATATTTTGAAATGCTTGCTTATTAATTTTCTCATTAGTTTGGCTGCGTAGGGCAGGCATTTAGAAATCGATCAAGTAATAATTAATATTGAGCTTGTTCTATGTTAAATATTCATGGGTTTCCTCCACGAGGTAGAGCTTTTGGACCGGAAGTCTGGAGTTTCCAAGATGATTTTTCTTGTTCTTCCTTGTCCTCTGGCAGATTTATTTTTTTGCAGTGTGCCCACTAAGGCTTCATCTGGTGGCTTGCTGAGAATCCCAAGTCCGCTGTCTCAGGTGACCTTGGGCTAGCCTTGTTTACCGTTAGATGAAGGTATGGCCCTTAGACATGCTCTGGGCTCCTTCCATACACTGTGAACCTCCCCCGGTCATAGCAAAGGGCACAAGGAATTCCCATCAGTGTTCAGTAAAGCAGCGCTCTTTATTTTTATTGTTTTAAGATGCAAACGTATGGATTTGCTGTAAGCTTTTCAACCCTATGTCACACATTTTAACATTAAGATGAAAAAAAAAAAGCCAACCGGAGTGCTGAGAACACATGAATCTTTCTTTTCATTCCATCCTGTGTGTGTCAAGGGATATTAGCGTGAAACCAAGGTCAAAATCATACTACCCAGGTCCCAAATCAACCGGACAGTTTACGATGTTTTAATGCCGTTGGCCTATTGTTACATTCTTCAGTAAATGAGCTTCATAAATAGTACCAAGAATGCCTCTTTAATATGTCTTTAAACTCGAGTTTTATTCTAAAGAAAGTTTCTTACTGAAAGTTGACCTGAGGTGAATTTTCTTTTTTTATGTTAAATCTCTTGCTTGCTTTGATGGAAATTTTCTGTAATCTTTTACTTTTAATTTTTCTTGTTTCATTTTCATGAAGCTCGGTCAATAGGAGACTTCCCAAGGCTTTTATATGCCTTGAATGAATAAAGAATATAGATTGTCATTTTTTTAAACTGAGAATCCCTGACCTCAGGCCCCAAGGTCCTGACACCCTACTAGGCCTAGGCTCTGCGAGAGAGTTAGGGATGGCTCAGAGAGGACAGACAGTGCTCTTGTGCCCAGTTTGCTGTCTTTCTGCCAGGGAGAGAAGAGATGCATGCTCATTAGCTGAATACCAAGTAGGGTTACTTTTAGAAGAAGATAAAACTGTCTTTACCGGCAGATCAGGAAAAAATTTGCAAGTGGGCAAATGATTGAGCTGGGTTTTGGAAAATATATAGATGTGCCCTAGCCAGTTTGCTCAGTGGATAGAGTGTCAGCCTGCAGGCCGAAGGGTCCCAGGTGCATTCTGATCAAAGGGCACGACCCTCCCTGGCATGTATAGGAAGCAAGCAATGCACGTGTTTCGCTCACATCCATATTTCTGTCTTTCCCTCTTTCTTCCACTCTCTCTAAAATCAATGGAAAAATATTCTTGGGTGAGGATTAAAAAGAATAAGAATAATAATAGAAAATATTAAGTCTTCAAGACTTTTAGGTAGAGTCACTTAAAGGACGATGGATAGCTTCCGAAGAGGCTCACACAGGGCAAGGTGTGAAAATTGTGGGTAGTTCAGCGTTCTTAGAAATTATAAGGTGTAAAGAGGAATTATGGGGGGGAGGGGTAGTTTAAGTATGTGGGACGAAACAAATGGATAGATGAAGTAAACCCTAGTCCCCAATTTCCTCCTCATCCCACGGCCCTGTGCTTAGCATTAGCCAATTAGGGATACAGAACAGAAAAGAGAGGGGGCAGCAGATGTATAAGCGGAGAAAGGATGGAAAATAACAGCAAGACATAGTTTGGGCTACCTCAATTTTTCCCCTAGAGCAAACTTCTCCATACAGCACAGGGAAGTGGAAATGCCTTTTTAATGCTCTTACAAGTAGAAAGAATGCAGGAAAATAAAAAGCAAATTTCTGGAATGGTGATTATTTGCAAAGCAATGTCAATGGGATGGCTCGGCGTGTCAAGTTTTTCTTCTTGAAAGCTGCCCAAGGAGGACCAAGTGGGAATGTAATTTCGAGGGGAGAAGATGTTTTGCGAGCTCTGGCATCACTTCATTTGGCCTCTATGCAAAGAAAATTGTATCTGATGTTCCCCGTCACAGTACATTTGTCCTCAGATAGTTTGACGCCAGCGTCCCCACCACCAATTTTCTGTCAAAATGTTTGCATTATCGGCGGGGCTATTTCAGAAGCCGATGATATCTGTTAGGCCTGCAGGGATGACATTTCAGCGAGTTCACTATATGCTTTGGCCTCCTTACCACATTTCAATGCTGCTTGCACAATTCCGTGGCACTGAAACATTAGGCCATGGCTTGGGAGAATGTGATTGGTTTTTTTTTTTGTTCTTTCAATGTTTGGGGAAGTTGACTTTGGAGAAAGCTAATGTGAGATTTAACCTTCATTAAATTGGGCAAGTTTTGAGGTAAGACACAAAGCTTTTTTTCTTCTCACTTTTTTTTTTTTTGAGAGCCATCCATGTTTATGTTGGGGAATGATTTACTTCAGGCTAATTTGTCATGGGTATGCTTTTCATGATTACCAGGAGTACGTTTTAACCTCAGGCTATGGCAGATCAGCGTAAATATGAAGTTGGAACTGAGCCACAGATTGACTTATTTACTTTTTTAATCTC
Source organism: Lasiurus cinereus (assembly GCA_011751065.1). Classification (NCBI taxonomy): domain Eukaryota; kingdom Metazoa; phylum Chordata; class Mammalia; order Chiroptera; family Vespertilionidae; genus Lasiurus; species Lasiurus cinereus. The sequence continues at coordinate 67,833,028 of JAAGEH010000041.1, forward strand.
CCAATATTTTAAAAATTAAAATATTAGTAGTTCTCAAGAACTACAATTTGAACAGTTCGAATTCCTTGGCTCCAAAACCCAGTGTTTAAGTTTGGAAATGGCATGTGCTATTGCATTGACTCCAGGGCGTTGCTTCCCAGGATTTAGCTACTCCTGACTTGTGGGCGCTGTTCTCACGCTAATCATTATAATCCCGGACCTGTATTTCTTCTCAGCAGCATCGGGAGGGACTGTTCCATTTGGAAAATTAAAAGGTAACCAGGAATATTGAAAAATAGCCTTTATTGTTCCCTATGGGAGTTAGCCTATGTTCTCTTTTGTGTATAATGTGTTTAAGTGGTTTTATGCCTCATAGAGAAGGAACTGTGCAATGCTAGATGGGTAATCTAAAAGCTAATTGTTTAGAATAGGAGATGTTTGTGCATAAAGGCCATGTTAAGTGAGAAGAGCTAAACTCATATGATAGAGCAGGGGTACATGTTTTGAAGCACTAATTTATGCAGACTCATACCACAAATGAGTGTGTGTACGAGAATCACAGCAATGTAGTTCCAGTGTTTTTTAAAATAAAATTATTGATTTTTTACAGAGAGGAAGAATTGAACATAATTAAAGCATAGTGATTAATCACAAAAACAATATGTAATTATATATTGGGAAATATTTATTTCTAATGACAAATAAATGAAATTTTGTCTTGAATCGTGGTGTAGCATGGGTAACAGTCTTCCTAGGACAACAGTAAACGACATGGCTACACTTTGCTACACCGAGGAGCGGTGTGTTGGTTCCTAAGACCATGGGAAATAGGTGTTTTCCACTGGTCTTAGGCGACCCCTGCGAAAGGGTCGTTCCACCCCCAAAGGGGTTGTGACCCACAGGTTGAGAACCGCTATGCTACTATCACTAATGACATACTTCATGTGCTACATACCTGTATACGTTTACATACTCACGTTGGTCTAAAACCCCATTTGGGGATTTTTTTCATTGAGAAAGTGGAAGATTGACTTGTAATGGATTTGCTCTATTTGCTGAAACACGATAATGTCACTGGAAAGAGACAGGGACTGAGGTGGGTTTGTCCAGCACGGTCTAGAATGTGTGTTCTTGACTCTGTGCAGGCAACATTTCAGAACATGAGACCAGGTGATTTGGAGAGTATGTTTTCTGAAGCAAAGGAATGGCCCAGGAGAGAGGAGACAAGATCCCCCCCCCCCTCCCCGCCCCACCCCGACTGGACTAAGTCTGTCCTGGGCTGCCTAGTCTCAGGAGAGGAAGTCACAGTGACAGAAGTGAGCCACCCTGGGCAGCGGGGACTCAGGTGCCAAGGCACAGAGGCAGAAGGAGAGTCCTGGCAGATTGCTCCCCACTCCTGCCCTGATGGCCAGTCTCCTGGCACCCTGTGGAGTTTAGGAGAAAGAAAACAAGGGGAGAACAGGAGCGCAGGCATACCCCAGGGATCATACTCACTGGGTCTTTTGTCCTGAAGGGCTTTATTGGTTGCACCAGGTGGGAGATCTAGGGGAGGTCTCCAGGGAGCATCGCCAGGGGAATATTAAAGAGCTTTTTTTTGGGGGGGGGGTGTTTTCATGTGCCCACGCCTCAAAGTGAGCACATAGCGGGAGTTTGGGATGGTCCTCTGGTTAGCTTCCCTGCTTTGCTTTTATCTCGAAACGTCTGGCTCTAATTTTGTTGTGTTATTTCTTTCTTCGGGGTTTGGCTGGCGCTAATGACACAAACTGGATCTCTGTCATCTTTCTCCCAGCTCAGGGTGTTTTAAGCTACTCTCTCTCGCCGGTTGGGGAGGACAGGTGTAAACCATCTGCTCCTAAGTGTCCTTGGTTAGGGAAGATGAGGTCTTGTGATTTTTATGCAGGCCGTTAATTGCTTGGCCTTGTTTAACTTTTTGTTGTTGTTGTTTTCTTCTTTTTTTTTTCAGTTTTTCAATTTCACTTGCTGAAAAGTTTCCCTGGCTCCGTCATACCAACCTTATTATAGTGTGTTGTATCGGGGGGTGAGACACAGGAATGAGTCCTTTGTGTGTCTGGACTTGTGCGACAATGAGCCGGATGAGGAAACATTTCCATTGAGTCTCTGCTGCTTATTTGTTTCCAGAGGAAAAGCAAGGCTGGCTTTGCTCCCTGGGACGTGAGGCAATTTTTCTATTTTTTGAAGCACCAAAGTCATCTTTCTTAAATGATTCACTCGGTAGCTTTTCCTCCATCGGAAGGAAAATGTCTTGGCAACTGTGAATGCGTTTCCATTTTCTTCCTTGTTAATTCCTCGCACATGATAGATTGCAGGGAACTGCACTGAAATCCCTGGAAATTGAAAAGTCCATCTCATTGAGTGGCTCAGGAGCAAAGGTGTTCAACATAATAAGCCCGGAGACACTCTGAGGAGAACCTTGCAGACACATTGGCAGGAAAAGGCTGCCTTTCCTGGGTACATAGAGACCGATTTGCATACTTTTCAATACGTGTGACTTAGGTGGTCGATCTGGGTTAGCTAAAAGGATTGCCAAACCTCCCAGGATTATTTGAAATAGATGATATTGTTTTTTTTGAAGATGAGGTCACTTATAAGGGGGCCCTGCCTTTAAAAGGCAGCCAGTGTTTTTGGATCCCTGCTTATTTCCATCCACAAATAGGTGACCTGCATCTTTTAGCACCCTGGCCTCCTGGTCACCTCCGTGCCCTGCAGCTATAACAGATTTCCAAGCTATTATTTTTCATCTTCAAATGAGGGTGTTCATAAAACATTTATAGCAACTCGCACAATTTCGGCAGTTCAGAGACCTAGCCCAAAACCTTTTCATTCATTTGCCATACATTTTTATAGGATCATCTCAGATATCATTGTTATTTGGTCTTCTCATTTATACAGAATTCAAGTCACAAATTGATATGTGTGTATTAAACCATCAAAACCCCCAAATAACTTAACACCAGTGAACATATATCAGGGAAAAGGATATTCACACCATCTCAAAGACATTGCTCCCCAAATTATTATGAAGAGATAAAAGAACTTGAACAAGAAAGAGTTCTGGCAGATACTCTACAACTAAGGGCAACAAGGTCATATTATGAATAGTGGGCAAACTGGCATTGTAATGCTTTTGAAGAAACATCTAGGAGGTATATGCATCCTGGGAGGAAGGATAGATGGAGAAAATGTGACAAAATGTTAACAGTCGATGACTATAATATTAGGAAAGATGTGTGTGTGTGTTCATTGTACTATTCTTTCATCTGAAGTGTAAGTTTGGGATTGTTAAAAATATTGGGGAAATAAATTATATACAATTGAAAGGAAAATATATAGAATTGAAAAATCTATCTGTCATCATAAATTATCCCATTTTAATGGGGGTACTTTTAATAGATACCATTAATCATTACAAAGGAATTTAATTAAATAGTTTATTTTTTCATATAGCGCTTTACAGTATTAAACACCCTTTTATGTCTCATTTAATGCTCAGACACTCCAATGATATCATATTGTATAATCGATACTATTATTATTCATTTTTTTTCCCCAGATGGAGAAACTTGAGTTTCTGCATTTAAAGGGACTAAGATTTTATAGCGTGTTTTTTTTTAAAGGGAAACTGTGATTCAAACGCTGATCACTCAATGCTGTGCTCTCTATATTTTTGTACTAGACTCACTGCGTGTATATGTGTTTGTGAGTGCGTGTGCTTTTCCAATAACTAAAACCCTTTGAAAATACATGGTTGATGGTTAACTTTAGTGGACAGGCCCCGGGGCTGAAGAAATATATAATTTAATCTCAATTTCTGTTTTGAGGGAGAAGTACCCAGTGTTCCCTACTCCTATGCCTCAAGTGAATGAGCTTCGTGTTGCAGAGTCAAATTATAGGTTATTATTTTTTTTTTTGAGTAAGGAATTGATTTCCTTTTTTTAAAAAAATTAAATCTTTATTATCCAGATTATTACATTTGTTTCTTTTTTTCCCCCTCCATAGCTCCCTTCCACCCAGCTCCCAGCCCTCCCTTTACCCTTACCTCCCTCCCATTGACCTCATCCATAGGTGTATGATTTTTGTCCAGTCTCTCCCTGTACACCCCTCACCCCTTTTCCCCTGAGAATTATCAGTCTACTCCCTTTCTGTGCTCCTGATTCTAGATTATAGCTTATTTTAGCTTCAGGAAAATGTCATCTCTATAACTTGTGTGTAGTCTCTTAATACTGGCCGAAAACTTCTCTTTTTATTTATATGCCAGGGGCCCGGTGCACGAAATCATGCACCTTCAAAGGAACTGTGGGCACAGGGGCGGGTCTTGGCCCATCCTCTGCGCCCCCAGATTCTCTGTCTGCTGGCAGCCCCACTCCTGCTGCAGCCACTCCCACACACTAATGATCTGTCCTCACTCGCACCCACTGACAGCATGGGGTGATTGGGGCCAGTGCCAGCAGCCGGTGCAAGCGGTGGCTGCTGCCCAATCGGCTTCAGGAGCAGGGGAGGTGGAAAAGCACCTGCTGATGGCACCAAGTGATGGGGACCGGTGCCGGGCATCAGTGCAAGTGGTGGCTCTAGTGCTGACTGCGGGTGCGAGGGGGGCTGGCACTGGCCAGGACTGCAGAGCACGGGAGCAAAAAATTTTCAATAACCACCAGAGGCTCGCCCTGATGGCAGTGACCAGCGCCCCACCTGGGCCTGGCATCCCCACTCCCCTGCTCCACCATCCCGCTGCGGCCAGTGCCCGCCATGTTCCGCACACTCCCCCTGGTGGTCAGCGCATGTCATAGCAACTGGTTATTCGGTTGTTCTGCCGTTTGGTCTATTTGCATCTCAGGCTTTTATGATGTAGGATTATCCCCTGGTGACAGTAGTCACCTTCATTCAGATACCTACGTAATTTCAATTCTTGAAAAGTCCACATCTTATTTATTTATTTATTTGTTTATTTATTTATTTAATTTTGGCACTTGAAAACCACGCATGACTCTAAATTAAATAAGAACACCTTTTTCAGTTTGGAAAATTAGAAAAGAAACTCATATTTCTCCCATCCACTATGTCAGTCCAAGGGGACTCGGGGGCAACTTCCCCGAATTGCTTTTATTATTGTTTATTTAGTAGTTCCTTTAATGATAAGACGATAAACATATTTTTCATGTGAAAAGGTTGCTAAGATGTCTTTGTTTAGCAGCGTATCTGCTGCTTCTTACGATGTCAGCAGATTCGCCTAACAAAGCCAAACAAGTTACAGCACGAGTGTTTTATGGAACTGAGTCAAGTGGACCCTGAGCTACTGTTTTCCACTTTGTAATCGCATCGTTGCACATCTCGACTCCAATTTCTCTGTTTTTTGGATGACTCGCTGGGAATGTCTGTAAGTCCTAACCTTAACACGCAAGACTGGGAGCCCTGAGCTGAGTTACACACATGTTTTCTGGCTGTTGCCTTAGGCTCTTAGGAAGTTTTGCTCTCTCCTCCAAGGCTGCTACCACTTAGAAGAGAGGGCCATTGATGGTGTGATTCATTTACCGACAATGCCCTCTCCATTCCCATCATTGATGAAGTGGTTATTGAATAGCTACGGACAGACAATAAAATGGTGAAAAGGAAATGTAAGGAGGAAGGCCGGTTCTAACACACATTAACAAGTTGTATAGCTGTCATAATAAAAATAACAGGGTATTGATAGAAAGCAAGAAAATCAATACAACCAGAGGCATCCTAACTCTGGAGCAGGCTGCAGCTTCATAATAACTCAGCCCAAGGCAAAGTGTTTGATTAATTAACACATGAATAAAATATTCAATAAATGTTAGTCATGCAATTACAGTCTTTGCGAAATAAAGATGAATTTAGGTTCTCCCATAACAACACAGGCCAAAGCCAACGCATGGTCAGTTAAAGGGTTAAATAGCTTTTTAAAATTAAGACAATTTAGAAAAAGATGATAAATTCATATCACATCTGGCAGGCATATGGGAGCTTATATGGGGAGGATTTCTTTGGTCTAAAAGTTGGTGAAAGAAATAAAAAAAATACTAGGTAACACTGAAGACTTCTGGATGCATATATATATATATATATATACACACACACACACATACACACACATATATAACAATTGCAAAGTTTTCTAAATATCCCCAGCCAATAGCATCCACAAAGAGTTAATATTATTAAGGCCACAAATCTCTGAAGAATAGTAGGTACCAAGGAGCAAAGCTCTGATGAAGTGATTTTGATCTTGAGCAATCCTTACAAGGAACTGAATGAAGAAGAGGAAAGTTCAGGAGTTTTCTTCAGCGCTTTATCTGACACAGCCTCTTCAGAGCTGGTGATTCCGAAGGACTACATCTTAATGAACAAGCTATTTAAATATGTGTATATATGTTCTATTTTTATCTTTGACATTATTACAGATGTCCCTCTCCCCCCACCACCACCTTTGCCCACCTCTACCCAGCCCCCTCCCTCTGGCCCCCACCATATTGTTCTTGGTGCCTATGGACTGTGCATATATGTTCTTTGTTCTTCTTCCTGTGTTCCACATAGCTAATTTTGGGCATCTTGGTTATTTATTAAGTCTTTCTTATAGGGACCAACTCCATTAATAATAAAATATAGATTACCTATGCTGATGGTAATGGGGGGGACTTCTAATGAGCATCTGTGCGAAATCTTTTCAACCAAGTCATATCTAGAACAATTGTTCTTTCCTTTTTTTAAAAAAAAATATTTTTATTGATTTTTTACAGAGAGGAAGGGAGAGAGATAGAAAGTCAGAAACATCGATGAGAGAGAGACATCGATCAGCCACCTCCTGCACGCCCCACTGTGGAGATGTGCCCAAAAGCAAGGTACATGCCCCCAACCAGAATCGAACCTGGGACCCTTCAGTTCGAAAGCCGACTCTATCCACTGAGCCAAACTGGTCTCGGCTGTTCTTTCCTTTTAACGTGTCGGTAACCAAAGGAGACCAGACCACTCTGCAGTGGGAGTCCTTGTGGTGGTAACAGAGTGCAATGGCCAAATGAGCAGAGAGTCCCAACGTGTAATTCACAAAGAAAAGAAAAAAAAAGAGATAAATGAACAAAGAGAAAAATATTCAACCACACTATAATCAGTGAAACACATTTTTTCCTGAACATGAGATATATTCTCAACTGCTTAACCAACAACAGTTTTGAAAAAGTGATGCTATTTCCTTCTGGTCTTCTGTGACATGGGCATTATATTCGTTGCTTCTTTGTTGGAAGATTATTTAGAAAATATTTAAAAACTTTAGATATTTAGGATATTGAAGAGTATTTTACAATTTATATACTTGTAAACGCCAAAATTGAATTAAACATGTGTATCCTAAGTATCGTTCTATCTTATATAATAAAAGGCTAATATGCAAATAAACCAAACAATGGAACGACTGGTTGCTATGCTGTGCAATGACCACCAGAGGGGCAGATGCTCAATGCAGGTGCTGCCCCCTGGTGGTCAGTGTGCTCCCACAGGGGGAGTGTCACTCAGCCAGAAGCCAGGCTTATGGCTGATGAGCACAGCAGCGGTGGTGAGACCATTCCTGCCTCTGCGGCAGCGCTAACGATGTCCGACAAATAGCCTTGGGGAGTGGGCCTAAGCCATCAGTCAGACATCTCCTGAGAGCTCCCAGACTGTGTGAGGGCACAGGGTGGGCTGAGAAACACCCCCACCCCAAATGCACACATTTCATGCACCGGGCCTCTAGCAATAGTATAAAAGGTTTTGCAGACAGGTATATATTCCATAGTTTTCATGTGTACTGGAAAAGGAGAGGATTTAATAGTGTACCCATTGTGTGGAATGTTATACGGTGATTTAAAATAGTGAATGAAAACAACAGTGAAATGGTCAAAAGATTTAAACAGCAATTTATCAAAAATAAATAATACATTTGTGAAAAGACACGCAAACGATGTATTGTTCAATGAGATAAAATAAAAATGCAGAGTGCTATTTTTAAGCATGTTTTTCACAGGCCAAAAAACAGAGCATAATATCTATTGTTGTGAAGGCTGAGAGGACAGAGTACTCCCACATACTATAGACTGCAGCGTAAATTGGTACATTTGTAGAGAGCAACTTGTCAGTACCAGTCATATAAACAATATATAAAACTGATGACCAGCAAATTCTACTTTTAAGTTAACTCTAACACAGAAAAACTCAAATCCAGAATGTTTGTGGCCGCCTTGGAGCATATAAGTAGTGAGGAGGACTTCAATGTCCCTTAGTATATCAGTTATAATACAAACATATTGAGGAGTACTGTACAGTCATTAAATAGAATAAGTTCAGTTTCACATGCGTTTTACCTGTTAATTGTAAGGATATCCCTGATATGCTGTTGAGTCAAAAAGCAAATTGCAAGTCATACATATAGCATAATCCTCTATTGTGCTCTATCTATCTATCTATCTATCTATCATCTCTGTTTTCTATATATTATCTGTCTCCCCATCCCTATCCGGGAACATACACTAAGAATCACAGAGGGTAAGAGGTGTGGGATTTCACAATGCAATTCTATACATATACTTACATGCATCATTTTATAATTTAAAATATTAAAACAGAAAAAAACAACATGACATTCTAAGGATAAATTTATAATGTGACAACTAAACCTTATATTAAGTATAAACAGAGAAGAATTTTAAATTATTAAGTAATGTAGAATTCTAGATCGCATTAACGCTAAAGTTATGTAAAGTAATAAATACAACTTTAAGCACAAAAATGCACAAGGTTATATATCTGAGTACTAAACATGCTTATTTCTGGGTCACGAGTGATGGAAATTATGAGTGTTATTTTTCAGTCTTTCAAAAATCTCTCTATATAAAAGTCTAAGCGACCATCCAGCCATTTGACTGTC
>JAAGEH010000041.1:67841942-67858936 GCA_011751065.1 Lasiurus cinereus
TTATTTGACATCTCTCTCATCTAAAACTTAAATGATTCACTCTGAGAAATTTCTTGGGAACCAAATGACTTCCTTGTCTCAGTGGGTGGTTCCAGCACCCTAAGGTTCTCAGATAATCTCCCAGAAATGCTTACAAACAAAATTCCGGGTTGCACATAACTTTGCACTTACTTTATTCTTGTGGATCTGAGGAGAGCAATCTGACAATTATAAACGATGTATTGATCTTACTCTTATTAAGAAGACATTCTCTGATCCTCTTTCTGGAGAAATTAACTTCAAGCTTACCTGAAAGTGATTAATGTCAGGTGAGGCATAACGCATGGTGAAAGGGAGTAATTAACTTATTCTGAAGCATCACATGAGCCCAAATCAATCTCTATTGCTACATGGGACGTATTTTTGTGAGTAAATACTGGGAGGTAGAGTTTGGTCACAAATTAGGCTTAGATGGTGGCATTTCCTCCTGAATTGAGAGGAAAGAAGTTGATGCATATATGCCCTGGTCAGGGGTAGAGGTCCATTGAGATTTACTCCATGAAGCCACTTCGCCAGTGACCGGGCAAAGGAATAGTTACAGTCCACGGGAAATCAGCAGGGTTTGGAGTGCTAGAACTCATTGTCTTTCTGATCATACGTCTTGAGGTCTATGTCTGTGTCCCTTTACCCCGGACAAGTCAGCAGCCCCATGAAGGCTACAGAGGGGAGAGGGTGGGAGTGAATTCTTCTCAGGGTTCAAGGTGCTCTGAGCAGAAGGAGAAAGGAAGAAAGCCTGTTTATTAGACCCAAGTGTCAGTAACAGGCTCTGCTAAGATCTCGCAAGTTTCCATTTATCTTGACAAGTTGATAAAAGCGACGTTAGCATTCACCTACTCGAGTTATAAAGTCTTAGATGGTAAGAAAAAGTATGGCCGCCGAAACCGGTTTGGCTCAGTGGATAGAGCGCCGGCCTGCGGACTGAAAGGTCCCAGGTTCGATTACAGTCAAGGGCACGTACATTGGTGGTGGGCACATCCCCAGTAGAGGGCGTGCAGGAGGCGGCTGATGGATGTCTCTCTCTCATCGATGTTTCTGACTTTCTATCCCTCTCCCTTCCTCTCTGTGAAAAATCAATAAAATATATTTAAAAAAAAAGAAAAAAGAAAAAGTATGGCCTGTACACAAAGACAATAACTAATGCAATTCGGTACAATAAACTCTTTCCGTGATTACATATATGATGTTTATAGAATGCATTCACTTAACATAAAGATAAGGATTTTAGTCAAGCCCTTTACAGTCTGCAAACAGTTTCAGATGCATCATGTCACGTGGTCCTCACAGCGGTCCGGGACAAAGGCAGGGCGATGGGCATCATCCCCATCCTACAGATGAGAAGACTGAGGGAAGGGGTCAGCCAGAGCTTCAACAGCCCTCGCACAACCAGGGTGGCAGAGCAGGGCTGATCCAGAGTTCTGTGTGAAGACCAAGCTGCCAGCCTGTTCTTCCAGCCACAGCTACCCAGGCTGATTCTCAACCTCCACAGCATGGTGGCCAGGCTCGCTACCCTCCTTGCTCACTGCTTGCCCAGGCAGCGGGCAGTGGATTGGAGAGGGAAAGGCACCGTGCCCAGTCAGGTTTCCGCTGTGTGAACGTTTCATAAGGCAAAGGGAAGCTGGGGACCTGTGGTCCGTAGCTGAGGATGGGATGGGGCACTTGCTGAGGTAGATGTCTTTTTAAATCCAATGGTGGCACTGTGTGTGTGTGTGTGCGTGTGTGTATCCTTTCAGGTGTGTGCATATAGCAGTGTAACACATAGGAGGGTGTATTTAGCAGTGTAACACATTTAAGGAAGCTGTCTGATGGAACCGGAGAGCATTGCGCTAAGTGAAATAAGCCAGTCCATGAAAGAAAAACACCAGATGACCTCATTCATTTGTGGATAATAAAGAACATTATAAACTGAACAAAAAGATAGATACAGAGGTGGTAAAGCATCAAACAGCCTGTCAAACTACAGCGGGAAGGTTAGGGAGAGGTGGGGGAGATAACAGATCAACTGAAGGACTTGTATGCATGCAGATAAGCACAACCAATGGACGCAAGACACTGGGGGGTGAGAGTATGCCTGGGAGTGTGTGTGTGGAGGGCAATGGGAAGATATGTACACATGTAATACATTAATTTTTTTTTTTTAAAAAAAGGAGGCTGGCAACCCCCCAGCCTCCTTCAATGCAGGTTTCTGCAAAATACCGATGTGCCATTGAACACAAACTATCCCTGTGTCTCTGATGGAGAGTACCTTCTCCAGAGGGTGTGGGTAAATGTGATGCATAAATCTAGGCATCCCCATGGGAGATTTTTCCGGTGGGTTAGTAGACAGGAGGGCATCTGCCCATTGTGATTTTATGTGCTTTTGGAAATGGGGAAAAAAACATGAAATGTCTCCATTACTCAAAGCTCTGGGGCTCGCACACACAGAATGAATTACAGCGCGAGCAGGCTATGCAGGGGACGCACAGTTGGGTTAATAAAACATAAATCCTGGCAGTGGCCGAAGGACAGGAAGGTGGGAGGTGGGTTGTTAAGGGCTGGAGGGTGCAGGGTGAGGGGGTGCCAGAATGGGTTTATGAACTCGCTTAATGCGGATGAGGGACGGTGACTCTTTTTGCCCCGGTGGCATGGGCAGCTGCGCTTCTTAATGAGTTATCACACCCCGGGCTGAGCAGGCACAGGGCACACGGGGAACCAGGTTAAAGGAAAGTTCACGGCCTGGCACAGTCTACATCCTGAAGAGGCAGGAAGTGAGCGTGGGGACCTTTCTGGAAGGAGGTGGAAACAGAGAGATTTCCTGGGAAAAGCCAAACTGATTTTTATCAACCATCTAGACCAGTGGTTCCCAACCTTCCTAAGGCCGCGTCCCTTTAAGGCAGCTCCTCATGTGGTGGTGACCCCCAACCATAAAATTATTTTCGTTGCTTACTGTCTTTCTGATCATATGTCTTGAGGTCTCTGTCTGTGTCCCTTTACCCCAGACAAGTCAGCAGCCCCTTGAAGGCTACAGGGGGGAGAGGGTGGAAGTGAATTCTTCCCACGGCTCAAGGTGCTCTGAGCAGGAGAAAGCAATTAAGCCTGTTTATTAGACCCAAGGTGGCCTAAGACATCCTGCATATCAGATATTTACATTATGACTCATTAACAGGAGCAAGATGACAGTGATGAAGTAGCAACGAAAATAATTTTATGGTTGGGGGTCACCACAACATGAGCAACTGCATTAAAGGGACGTGGCATTAGGAAGGTTGAGAACCGCTGATCTAGACGCTGACCCGCAGCTTGCCAACACGCAGAGAGCAGCCACCCGAGTCCTGCCCTCGCAGGCAGGTCCTCGGGACGATGGTTGAGTGGGACTGCGGACAGAACAGACTTTGTGGGCCACGTACAAATGCGCACGCTCGTTCCTTTGAACTTTTCTGGCCTCGATGGCAGCAGACACTCCTGGCAGGCGTGTGTCAGGACAGAGGGCCTGTGAAGGTGAGGCGTCTCTGCCTTCTGGGGAGTCGGTGTCTTCACCTCCTGGGTGAATGCTGTGCCTGACGCAGCTGGAAGGTAGAGGAAGTCATCATCTTAGATCACCTACCCGGTGGAAGGTGCTGGGATCGTTCCTCTGACAGATCTTACCCATGCCACCCGCTCAGGAATCCTGAAAGATGGATATTTTTAAAAATATTTTTATTGATTTTTTTACAGAGAGGAAGGGAGAGGAATAGAGAGGTAGAAACAACAATGAGAGAGAGACATCGATCAGCCGTCTCCTGCGCACCCCCTACTGGGGATGTGCCCGCAACCCAGGTACATGCCCTTGACCGGAATCGAACCTGGGACCCTTGAATCTGATGCTCTATGCACTGAGCCACACCAGTCAGGGCTGAAAGATGAGTATTTGTAAGTCCATTTTTAAAGGAAGTCGTGGAAGAGACCCAGGTGTCTGTGACTGAACATCTCTGTGCTATTTCTATGTCACCATGCTTCTAGTGTTTCTGTACTTCCGGTGAAGGGTTTTTGGTCTGTTCTGTCTGCGACTCCTGCAGACAGTTGTTTACTGGATGGTGAAGCCAACTCTTCAGTCCCAGGACTCACTCAGAGGAGAGAGGGAGGAAAGCAGCTAGTGGTTGTTTTTGTTTTTGTTTAATATATTTTATTGATTGTGTGTCTTTTTTTAAAATATATTTTATTAATTTTTTACAGAGAGGAAGGGAGAGGGATAGAAAGTCAGAAACATCGATGAGAGAGAGACATCGATCAGCCGCCTCCTGCACGACTCCACTGGGGATATGCCTACAACCAAGTACATGCCCTTGACCGGAATCGAATCCGGGACTCTTCAGTCTGCAGGCCGACGCTCAATCCACTGAGCCAAATCGGTTCTGGCACATGCGTATCTTTTTTTGCTTGCTTGTTTTTCTTAGTGTCTCTCTGTTTTGAGAAGAAGGAAGAGGGAGAGAGAGCCAGAACATCAATGATGAGAGAGAATCACTGATTGGCTCCCTCCTGCACGCCCCCCACTGGGGATCAAACCCACCACCCAGGCCTGTGCCCTGCTGGGGACCAGAACCATGTCCTCCTGGTTCATGCTGGACTTGCAGCCACTGAGCCACGCCAGCCCGGCTACATGTGTGTCTGGAACATCACCCAGGCTTCATCCTCTCCACTCACTCTCTCCCGTTGCTGTTTTCTTTCTCTCCTCTCTCCCCCGCCTCCTTCTTTCACCTGTAATGGTCCCAGCGCCAGGCCTTTGTGGGGTCAGGCTGTGCTGTGGCATCTGAAGTTAGGGAGCGGGAAGGTGACCTTGTGGGGGCCACTCTAGTCCATAGAAGAGTGCCTGGTAATACAGTGGTACCTCAAGATATGAGTGCCCTAACATATGAGATTTTTGAGATACGAGCTGTCTAGCGAGCGATGTTTGCTTTGAAATACGAGCAACATTTGAGAGGAGTCATCGCACGGATCGGCTGGCTGCACACGACCCACCAGTTTCCCACGCCTCAAGGTTACAGAACGAATTAAACTTGTATCTCGAGGTACCACTGTATCTTAAATATTTTATAAAACAAACCCTTTCTTTTCTTCACCTTGTGTCAGGGAGATTAAACGTGGGCCTTTTGAATGGGTGGGAATTAGACCCCTGCAGCTAATCTGCCAGGTTTGAGAACCATGAAGGCAGAAAGGGGGGTGCCAGCAATGTCCAAGTGGGGGTTGAGACTGGGCGTCGAAGCTTTGGCCCCAGTGTGAGCAGCCACAGAGAATACAGTAATGAAAACTGATGATAGAAATCGCCTTTCATGCTCACGCCATGAGCGGGGCTAGGAGATTCACAATTCTGCTGCGCCTCTGCCATCCGCGTGACCTTGGCCAGACCAGTTCCTTGCTAGTTCCTTGCGCTCCGATAGTCAAATGAGGTGTTAGACTTAATCCTCAGTCATTACCTTTTCTTTTAACTATTAGGGAAGAAAAACACATCTTAAAAATTTTACTAAATTTCTTTACACCCATTGGAAGGACTTTCATTGAAGCACATGATCGCTCACTCAGTCAACTGTGTCAACTCCTAGGGACCCCCTAAGGCCCACGCGTGGACACCTCCATGAAAAGGTGTCTGTTTCTTTTATTTTTTAAATATATTTTATTGATTTTTTTATAAAGAGGAAGGGAGAGGGATAGAGAGCTAGAAACATCCATGAGAGAGAGACATCCATCAGCCGCCTCCTGCACACCCCCTACTGGGGATGTGCCCGCAACCAGGATACATGTCCTTGACCGGAATCGAACCCAGGACCTTTCAGTCCGCAGGCTGACGCTCTATCCACTGAGCCACACCGGTTTCGGCAGTTGTCTGGTTCTTGTTTCAGACCAGGCCTATAGGAACACAGAGCATCACGCACATGGTTGACAAAGCTCGGTGAGTTTTGCGGTTGATTTCTGGGGCTTGCAGGAGGCAAAGTCTAGCAGCCAAGGCGATCTTGGCTCCCACGGAGAACTGGAAAAGGTTCTGCTGAGGTTTGGAAGTGGCCATGAGCACAGCGGCTGGAAAGACCCCCCACTTTTCACCCGGGGGTACCGGTTTCTGGGCAGCCTGGAGCCACAGTGAGCCCCAGCGGCCTATTGCAGAGAGTAAATCCCATGCAAAGACCCAGCATCCCTGCCTTATCTCGATTTATAAAGAAATGTTGGTGCCTCATCAATGTTGTGAACTTGGCTTTCAATTTTTTATCTCGCTGAGTCCTCCCTGCTGCCGGTTTCATGAAAGAAATGTGACTTTTGGTCCTGGAGGAACCAGAGGTTTTTGGGATTATTATTTTCTCAGAGGCTGGTGTGAAAGCAGCCGGTCTACCTGACCTCAGCGTTCAATCATAAAGCCCTCAGACAAGAGATGTTTGAAAGCCACCCCCGAGTTTATTTTGTGTTACATGTATTGGCCTTCTCCCCTCACCTCGGCAATGCCCGCTCGTTCACTGAGAGACCGAGGATGCTACTTTCCACTCGCTGTACCTCGTTTTCTTCCTCCGTAAATGGGGAGTAACAACACTAACAATAATATCCACTCTGCGAACTGCGAGGATTAAATGCGTTAATACGCACAGTCTGATTGACTAGCTCTCGGTACCCGGCAAATGCTATTTAATTATTTATTGTTGTAATGATTGCCGTTATTTTTCTTCCTGTGGAACATCAAACAGGTAGAACATGGACAAAAATAATCCTTTTCCCCAGAAATAACTTGTGCTAGTCACCTACTAAGCGATTCCTTTATTATGTTAGTCTGTGCCTGAATGATGATTAATATT
This sequence comes from Lasiurus cinereus, assembly GCA_011751065.1. Classification (NCBI taxonomy): domain Eukaryota; kingdom Metazoa; phylum Chordata; class Mammalia; order Chiroptera; family Vespertilionidae; genus Lasiurus; species Lasiurus cinereus. Next base: position 67,848,767 of record JAAGEH010000041.1, read on the forward strand.
ATTAACCATATTCTTACAGGATTAGCTTCATGCGCATATACTCTAGTCATGTGACATTTCACCCTTTTCTCAGGAGCGTTTTTTTTGTGTTTTTTTTTTTTTATGGCCAAGATCCTCTTTAATCACACGCTCTTTTCTGACTGTGTAAGAATAATTTAAAAGCATCTCTCAGCGGTGGATAAAGTGCTGTTTCTCTTTTCTGCAATCATGATTTAAAATGCTCTCATGGACACACTTGAAGCCAGTAGCGCTTAGGATGCAAATGAAGTTCAAGTGCAGAGAGAGCAAGCGGTAGACCCCCAGCCAAGCACCAGGTGGAACCAGGTGGAACCGGGGCCCTCATCCCCAGGGACCTGGGGTTCTCCCACTGTACCGCCCTGCCGCCTGCTGAAGTGTGGGCGCAACAGAGCCCTGGAGGAAGCCAGCATCCCGGTAATTTACCTTTCCCAGGTGATCTTAGTTTCATGTGGCTGATTGCGCAGAAAGGGGGGGGGGTCCCCGTGTCCCTTACCACTGTGGGCTCTCTTGTCATCTCTCCCCGCCGCCTCTCCTTGCGGCTGGCTGAAAGTGAGGACCGGAAATGGGGGATGTCTTCTCTGATCTCTTGTTTCTTCTTTCTTTCTTTTCCCCATGTCTTCTCTGAGCCTGAGACCCACTGCACCTTCCTCAGAGGAGGCCCAGGCCCCTGGGATTGGTTTCTGCCACTGGACAGAGATCCCTGGTCATTAACCCAGTGACTTTCAAGGCCATTGTCTCTCACCACGGGGTGGAAGGCAGCCAGAGATGAGGGAACTGATGAGATGAGGGGTGCTCTTCCCAAAGAGCTTGGGCTTGGGTCATTGATCGTGTCTCACTCATGGACCCCTGCGTTCAGTTAATGTGTGTCTTCCACCTGCCCCTGGCCAGGCTCCAGCACACAGAAGGGACACATGTCCTGCTTTGGTGGAGTTTACCTCCCAGGGGTATGAGGAAGAAGTATAAAAACATACAAGCATAGCGGGTGGTGGGAAAACAAGCAGCATAAGGGTGTGGTAAGGAGAGAGGGAAGGGAATGTGATTTTTTGTTTTTTAAATATCACAGAGAGGAAGAGAGAGGGATAGAAAGTCAGAAACATCAATGAGAGAGAGACATCGGTCAGCTGCCTCCCGCACGCCCCCCACTGGGGATGTGCCCGCAACCAAGGCACATGCCCCTGACCGGAATCGAACCTGGGACCCTTCAGTCCGCAGTCCGAAGCTCTATCCACTGAGCCAAACCAGCGGGAATGTGATTTTTATAAGAGAAGGTCTCACTGAAGTGATATTTGAACTGAGCTGAAAAGAAAGTCAAGGACAAACCAGAGGAGCGAGGAGGCTGTGCATCTGGGCCAAGATGCTCTGTCCTGGTCTGAGTTTGAATGCCAAGGGCGAATTCGCTCTGGGAGAGGGCTGCCCACCCAGCTGGTCCAAGAGCTGCTCTGTAGTGACTCGCTCTTGGAAGTCCCTAGCGGCTGCTCCGTGCACTGAATTTTGGGGTGATGCTTCCGCAGCTCTTCCCACCTTGGCCTGGGCTGAGGTTCCCTCTGGTTATGGCTTTGCTCTGCATCAGCAGCACACACCAAATACGATCTGTTCCATCAATATATGGTCCAATGTGCTAACATTTCTCTTTGTACGATGGCCCTCTTGTTTTCCAGTCCTGCTCTTTTTGTGGTTTTATTTATTTTATTTTATTTTTTAAATATATTTTTATTAATTTTTTACAGAGAGGAAGGGAGAGGGACAGAGAGTTAGAAACATCGATGAGAGAGAGACATTGATCAGCTGCCTCCTGCACGCCCCCCACTGGGGATGTGCCCGCAACCAAGGTACATGCCCTTGACCGGAATCGAGCCTGGTTCCCTTGAGTCTGCAGACCAACGCTCTATCCACTGAGCCAAACCGATTAGGGCTATAGTTTTATTTTTGAATAAAACTTTAAAGAAGTTTCAGGGTCACCATGCAGCTCAAAGACTACACAAAGAACTCTCACCCGATTTGCATTTCTCCAGATTGACTCACCCTTCATCATTTTTTATGGGCCCCTGGAATATAGGTTGCATGCATTTTTATAGCGTTTGTCATTTTATCACCGTAAGAATGTGACTTCTCAGTATTTTCCAAGAACAAGGTTATTCTTCAGTACAAATACAATTGTGACAAAATTCAGAAAACTTAGCATTGCTACAAACTTTTATGTCATCGACAGCCTCCATTCCAATTAAAAGTTTTCCCCCCAAAAATTACTTTCATAGCATTCCCTCCACTCCCTGCCTCCGTTATAGTATCTGGTCTATGTCACACAGTACACTTGGCTTAGTTCGTTTGTGGGTTTGTTTTTTAGCTTTCTTTCACCTGGAATGGTTCCTTAGCCTTTCCTTATCTCTTATGACATCGCCATCTTTGAAGACAACTCAGCAGTGGGTTTGTGGACGGTCTGACAATTGGGATTGCCTAATGCTTCCTGGTTGGATGGCACCTTCCGGCATATTTCGGAAAGTGACACATGTCCTTGCAGAACATCACATCGGAGGCAGTGGTGACACTGTGTCATCTGTTTGCTTGTTTAGCGTTCACGTTGTTTGTTCAGTTAAGCAATTTGCAGAAAGTAAACTGAAACTCTATTAAACATTCGCGCTGTAAATAGATTTAGCATTTATTAGTGAGTCATTCCTAATTTATTTTATCATGGCTGATGAATAGGGATTTTCCAATTTTATCATTCTGGTGTAGCTGTGAATTGGCATTAATACCATCAACACTTTTTTTTTCTTATCATCTGCTTATCCTCTTTTTATGTCTTTCTTTGACTTCTATTTTATTTAAGGGGTTATAATCCAATACTGTTTTCTTTGACTTTTATTTTATTTAATGGGTTTTCTTTAATGTGTTGCTAAAATTTCCTCTGAAACAACCAGTATGGGCTGCTTAAGGCTACGTCTGTGTCTCATTAATGTCCTCGTCTTTTCTTTTAGGATCACTATTTTACTTTCTAGTGAAATAGCATGTTCCAGGTTCATCCTGCATTTTCTGTTTCCCAGAACTGGAGACAGTCGTTTCTTTAAGGACTCGCGATGCCTCTGAGTGGAGAATGTTGTGTAGAAACCAAGCGCTGAGCAGGACTATCCTCATGGCTGTGAGAGTGCTGATCAGGCTCTTTCTGTGGACTGAGCTCCGAGAACTCCCTTCGATTCCAATTTCGTCATAAGGGTTATGCCTCCTTCCATGTTGCTCATCTTCCTTCTCTCATCGTAAAAACCTACACTCTCAACAGCATCGGTTGACTAAGGGATATTGCATTCTTTGGGCATCTAAGGCACTCAGTATAATTTCAGAATTACTTTACTTATGTCAGTAAAGAAAGCCAAATGATTATCATGATTGCTAATTACAGGTTGAGATTGCTGTTCGCTACTTCTGTTTTGACCGAGCATGTATAATAAACAAAGTAGGAGTTTCAAAGATATTTAGTTTAGTCTCCCCAACCCTGATATAGGGGGGAGGGGTTATTCATTTGAGTTATAGAAATAGTGACAGGGATTTAAAGTACAGCATAGGGATATAGCCAATAATCTATATTAATAAAAGGGTAATATGCTAATTAGACCAGGTGACCAGACATCTTCCGGATATCCGAATCCCTTCTAGACAGTTAGGGGGCGACCAGGCCAGCCAGGGGACAGTTCGGGGGGTGACCAGGCAGGCCAGCAAGGAGGCAGTTGGAGTGGCGATCAGGCCAGCAGGCACATGAGTGGTTAGCAGACAGTGGTCCCAGGTTGCGAGGGGTCCCTGAGTAGAGAGGGTGCAGGCTGGCCTGATCCCACTCCCCTATGCATGAATTCTGTGCACCGGGCCTCTAGTATGTTGATAATCATGTGTGGTGTCAGATGGGTACTAGACTTCCTGGGGAGATCACTTTGTAAAGTCTATAAATGTGTAATCACTGTGTTATACACCCGAAACTAATATTGCATGTCAACTTTAACTGAAAAATAACCAACAAAGAAATAGAACTAACTCTATTTGAGCCTGCTTGGATCCAGTTTCAAGATTTATTTTCCCATTGGTTTTTATTTAATGTTATTGGCTCCAGAACTAGAAACAAAACAAAACAAAACTGTAAAAGCTACTCCGAGAAGTATTTCTGCTCTTTCTATTCCGCTAACTTATGTCTCCCTCCTTCTTTTAGGGAACAAGTTTTATAAGTTTCTAGTTTATGCGCTCTCTCTCTCTCTCTCTCCATTGTGTTTGGTCAAAACTAAGTAGTATTTGTACTGTGAGAGGCAGAATTGTAAGATGACCCCCAGTGAGTCAGCCACACCTGGTTTAATCCCCCCTCCTGGATACAGGTGGTACCCCAATATTGAGAGGGTGCGGGTAGTGGGGGAGGGGAGGAGGAGGCAGCCAGGACAGCAGGCTGCTCTCAGTGCCCATGCTCCGTCTCACCAATGCTCTCCCGTGTCAGGAGCCCAACTCTTGAATGAAGTAAACGTGGCCGATTGCATGGGGACATCCCAGACCACAGATACAGATGCAGCCTGCCTTCCTCAGCCACCTCCCAGAGAACTTCCTTTCTGTTCTCCACGTGCAAAGGGGGGGTGATCGCCCTGCATGAATTTAGTCTCCTTCCTCCCTGCATCCTCCCCTCTTTCTCAGCTTGCTTTCCTGTGAAGCCATCCCTTCAGCATTGGATTCTGAGACTGTGGCCGGCTTTCGCCCTGAGGCCCTCAGGTCTGGAATGGCGTTCCTTCCCCCGGTGTCTGAAGCGGTCAGTCCTCGGGGCCGTGAAGACACAGGCTGGGCGTGTATTCGGGGCTCCCCGAGACTCCAGAAACGACCTTCATGGCTGTGATGGAGGTTACGACACGTAATGCAAGCCATTTCTTTAGATGGCATGTCTAATGCTTATAGATTGGCGTAGCTATGGAGACGGAGAGAGGAGGAGAGGAGAGAGGACATTTCTCCCTGTGTGACCTCGGCGGTATATTAACTCCCTCTCTTCACTGATGCAGTTCCCAGGTTATCAGACAACACTTGCCTTTCACGGTAGAACATGGAAAATTCTAGATCGTCCCCGTCCCCCCTGTTCATTTTGTAGCATTACTTGCGGTGCTGGCACATAACCCAGAGGGTGTCACACAGAGTCACCTGAGTTTGAGTCACCAGCTGCGGTTGACAAGGCCTGGGGATGTGAAGGAATCTGTTTCCATGAGGACGGGCCGCTGCTGTGCCTCGGATCCAGGGGTGGCTATGGCTGGGACTTCCATGGACCTGCTCAGAGCCCCTCAGGGGAGACAGGGGTCTTTCCAGTGGGTCAGTTCTGTGACGTCATTCTGGGATGGCCCCTGAGTACCCCCCAAAATGGCTCTTCTCCCTCTCAGGGAATTGATCAACACCTTTACATAAAGGCCTTATTTGGCCTCAGTTGCTTTCAACTAAGCACCCTGAATAATATACTAGATGAGTCCCTTCATCTCTCTCTCTCTCTCTCTCTTTTTAAATATATATTATTAAATATATTTTATTGATTTTTTATAGAGAGGAAGGGAGAAGGATAGAGAGCTAGAAACATCGATGAGAGACAAACATCGATCAGCCGCCTCCTGCACACCCCCTACTGGGGATGTGCCCACAACCAAGGTACATGCCCTTGACCGGAATTGAACCTGGGACCTTTCAGTTCGCAGGCCAACGCTCTATCCACTGAGCCAAACTGGTTTCGGCTTGTAATATATTTTTATTAATTTCAGAAATGGGGGGAGAGAGTGAGAGAGAAACATCAATGATGAGAGAGAATCATTGATTGGCTGCCTCCTCCATGCCCCACCCTGAGGAACAAGCCTGCAACCTGGACATGCGCCCTGGCCGGGAAGTGAACCCTGACCTTTTGGTTCATAGGTCAATAGTCAGCCACTGAGCCACGCCAGCTGGGCCCTCCCTTCTTCTCTTGGAGACTCAGTTTCCCTCTGTGCAATTGGCTGGTTGGCCTCTATATGGGGGTAAGTCAGTCTGGCAACAGTAAGAGGACTTATCAAATAATTTGTGTGCTCAACATGAAAGAACTAAGAACAAAACGTCTTTGAAACAGAGATAACAACCTGCAGACTGGCTCCGTTAGGTGTTTCAGAGACGGTTTCAAGCTCATTAGTCGTTTTCGAGTTCCAGAATGTTCAGTGACCTGGCAGTGGGTTTCTCACTCCGTACAGTGAATTCCTGCTTCTGGTACAAGGGGGCAGGTCACGGGAGGAAGATGTTGCTGTTTTAAAAAGCATCACACTAATTAGAGTTCTTGGAAATGGTGCTCTTTACTTTGACGGGGTTTGCGGCATGCATATGTGGACAAATCACACTTTCTGCGTGAATTTCAGATAATAGAAGGAGCTTGAGTTTCTGCCTGGGAGGAGAGGTCTCCAGGGAAAAAGGAGGAGTAGTTGGGACCTATGAACTGAACCTTCCTTTTTGTCCAGGGGACAGAGAATTGAGAACATGTTTTAGAATCAAACAAATACTTTTATCAGGCTGTTTCCTTTAGGAGAATACTTCAAAGTGTTTGACATTCCTAGGGCTTTATTTTATTTTTTAAATATATTTTATTGATTTTTTACAGAGAGGAAGGGAGAAGGATAGAAAGTTAGAAACATCGATGAGAGAGAGAGAGAGACATGGATCAGCCGCCTCCTGCACGCCCCCCACTGGGGATGTGCCCGCAACCAAGGTACATGCCCTTGACCAGAATCGAACCTGGGACCTTTCAGTTTGCAGACCAACGCTCTATCCACTGAGCCAAACCGGTCTTGGCACATTCCCAGGCTGTAGAGGCGACGCTAGGTATTTGTCAGGTTACCAGAAGGCATGTGTATTTTAAACACCCACCAGTGATGACGGCTGAGCTGGCAGGAGCTTGGGCAAGGGTTTTACAAAGCATGAAACTTGCAGCTGCTTGGGAAACATGCACATGGAGAAGGAACATGTCAGTTCGTGCAGATTTCACCGGTAAGAACATTTTGAAGGTTGGAAGAAGCGGGTGGTTCTTATCATGACATTTAACAGGTTCATTTCCCGGGGGTGGTTTTAGGGTTTTTCACCACAGGAGGTGGCAAAATGAAAAGGTTAAAGCACACCTTTCTCATCACGGAAACATCACTCGGATGCCCTCACCTTGAGCTGGTTGGAGGCAAAAGCTTCCACATGCTTTCTGACCTGAACATGTGGATAAGAAAGGAGGATGGTTTTCCATAAACTCCCCCCCTTATACATCGCATGATGGAGACCTTGTCTCTTAGTCTCTTGGGAGACTGGTTTCAGATCCCCAGCGATGACCAAAATCAAAGGATGGATGCTCAGGTCCCTCCTATAAAATGGCTGTTTGCATATAACCTATGCACATCCTGTGATATACTTTAAATCATTTCTACAGCACTTACCACTCAAGGGAATGCTATGTAAATAGTTCTTACACTGTAAGGCTTAGGGGATCACGACTAGAAACATGTCTGTCCATGTTCTCCACAGACAACAGCAATCATAAGCCTAACTCCAAAGCTCATGTTAGCCACAACAGAACAACTTTTTGTTTCTCTCTCTCCCCCCTCCTCCTCCAATATCCACAGCCCACGATTGGTTGAATATGAGGATGCAGAGGCCATGGATAGAGAGGGCTTACTGTAGACAAGAATTACTTTTGTTGGATGTTACCGATGGGCCCTTCTTTAGATGTATGGTTGGTGTGGCTACGTGTTTTGTCTCTGGTTGAAAACCCCTCGAGGCCTTTCATCTCGTTTCAGCATTGGTAGGGAGCACTGTTGTGGGGCGACTTCCACGACCAGTTGCAAATGACCACAGAGGCTGATAAGCTGGTCATAAGCAAGCAAGGATGTATGGAGCTGGCCAGCAACTGCTCTGCCTTTCTCCACGCAGGGAGTCCAGAGAGCAGCCATGACCCTTTGTGCAGGACCACTTTTAAGCACATTTACCACATCCTGTTTTTGCAGAGCGAACCAACCAAGACAAAACAGTTTTTCCCAAGCAACGTCAGAGTTGACGACCTTGTTATTTACAGGGTCATCCTGTTCTTCAGAAAGCTGACAGTGTTCTATGAAAGCAGCCTGCATGTTGGGAAGGGGCCATGAGACCGGATCTCCAGGCCTGCCCTGATGTCAGCACGGACAGCTCTATCCGGGGAGAGTCCACGGTCTCTCTGGAATGGGGCATGCTCAAAAACCCCCACTCTCTACCAGCACCACAGGTCATCAGCTATTTCCTGACGTCCTCGGTGTACCCCCAAACTCCATCTCAGACCCTGCTTAGTGAGGAATTCAACCTGAGGCAAAGTGCAAGCTCTCCCGCAGGAGACACTAAATGAAGGGCATGAGATGAAGTGGAAAATGGCAGCGCTGAAGAGAGAAATTAAAACAGATTAGGAGATAGCATTTCAACCACATCGGGAGCAGCAATGTACAGAATTGACTTGCAGAAAATAGTTATGTGAAGGGCAATTATGAAAAATCCTACAGAAGGCAGTTGAAATGGTCCAAGAAGAAAGCACTTAAAGATAAAATGAACTATCTGGAAGTTAGACACTTGCACAAAGATCGGGGTTATCGAACAAAGTAACCCAAATAATCATGGAATAGAAAAATAGACAATAGTCATTTTTTTTCCAAATTAGAGGAATGTGTGACTCTTTAAGGGTGCATCATGTTGCCTTCATGTGAGACCAAAATGAGGGTGCACATACGTTTGTGAAGAAGTGATTTCAGAACCCAAAAGCAAAGAGGGGAAAGGCTCCAATAAGGGGGAAAAGCCAGTAAAATGTTAATGAGCTGGTTTCTATTCTACCATCAACTCCTGGGTCAGGACTGCCAGATGCAGTTCACCTCCGAATGATTCTACCAGAAACCGGGGGGCTGGGGCATTTAGTACTGAGTCCCATCCTCTGTTGTGCAGGTTGGCTGAGGTGGCATCAACGCTGAGATGCCCCCAGGATGGGCAGCCAAGAAAACTCCTGGCCCAGGAGAAAGCCTTCAGGAGGGGAAGTGGCACAGTCAGGGCTTTCAGGGGGGAAACTGAGCATCCTGGGAAGCATCTGCATCTCCAAGGAAACTGAGGTGGACCTGGAACAGACTGGGCAGGCTATGGCTGGCCTTTGAAAAAATAATAAAAAAATGGTCAAGATGGAGAAAATTTAGTGATATTAAATTTTAAAATAATAAAAATTACACAACCACACAGAGGAAACAGATCACAAATAGAAAGAATAGGCAGACCTCCATTTGCACGTGAAATGACAGAAAACAGCCACATCAATAAATACATCCACGCAATCCAGTGGCTATTCTGTTGGAGAAATCAACCAACTCTGCAATTGGAAAATAAACAGAAATGTACTGCAAATAAATTACAACATTTAAATGTTAGGTCTAACAAGTACATTACATTAAACTGATATGTACAAATCTATACACATAAAAATACTGCCGACTAAAACAATCAAATAGTAAATTCCAATGTCAAAGAGGAAATTAAACAGGCTAGAGGTTAATGTCCAGATAGAAGCAAGAATAAAAATACTCCAGTTTCTATAAGGTAGAGCTGAAATTATATGAAGAGAAAAAATGTATAACATAAATATTAATTTCATAATAATCAATATGAATTACTTAAACTTCCAACAAGAATTTTATAATAGAATTATAAAAAGAACTATATATGGAAAAGAAAATGAGAAAATCAATAAAGATAGAGGTAAAATTAATGTATTGTAAAATATTAAAATAGTAGACTTGATAAATATCATAATTCGACAATCACACAACAAATAATAAAATGGAAAACAGAGAAAATTAAGAATGAACAGAGAAAATAACTCAGTCACCGGAAGAATGGGGGATGGTGGGCATTTTAGGGAGGTCATGGCAGATATAACATTGTGGAGGCATAATCCAAGCAAGACTGGTTTTAAAATGAGACCCAGTGGCCCTGGCTAGTGTGGCTCAGTTGGTGGAGCATCATCCATGCACCAAAAGGTCACTGATTGGATTCCCAGTCAGGGCACATAACCAGTTTGCGGGTTTGATCCCTAGTACAGGAGGCAATTGATCCATGTCTCTCTCTCTCTCTCTCTCTCTCTCTCTCTCTCTCTCTCTCTCTCTC
>JAAGEH010000041.1:67858946-67904308 GCA_011751065.1 Lasiurus cinereus
CTCTCTCTCTCTCTCTCTCTCTCTCTCTCTCTCTCTCTCTCTCTCTCCCCATCTCCCTCTCCCTTCCTCTCTCTCTAAAATATTTATAAAGAAAACTATATGTGGAATGGTGAGCTTGGGACAAGTAATTCAGGCAAAAGCATGGAAGAGGAAGGTAGAAGAATTGGCTCAGATCTCTGTAATCATAAAGCATGAGCTGTGATGCAGAATGCATTCTATTTAGCATGCATATATGTACTAAATAGATAAAAAGTATGGCCAAAACTGGTTTGGCTCAGTGGATAGAGTGTCAGTCTGCGGACCGAAAGGTCCCAGGTTCGATTCCGGTCAAGGGCATGTATCTTGGTTGCGGGCACATCCCCAGTAGGGGGCGTGCAAGAGGCAGCTGATCGATGTCTCTCATCGATGTTTCTAGCTCTCTATCCCTTTCCCTTCCTCTCTGCAGAAAATCAATAAAATATATTTTTAAAAAAGTATGTATATACACAGAAGTTCATTGCAAACTTTAATTTCCTGTCCCCAGAAAACTGACTAAATAGTTTATTAAAGGATGATATTGGAAAATTCTCTTTTTTTTCCTTGCCGTGGCTACTTGATGTTACTGTTTGAATCCTGAGTCCACTTCTGGTCCATGTCTCACACACTGTTCTGGAATTGTCGCTTCTTTGCATAGAACTGAAAAAACGACTGCAAAAATTATATTCCTTCCCTTTGTACATGTTTAACAATCCAATCTTCAGGAATTTTTCTATACTTCTTCCCAGGAAACTTTGTGAAAGTTGGAGTTTAAGGAGGATCAACCTTATTTACATGCATATTCTTCAAAGCACCAGGCTGTCCATTATAATAGCTCTGGGAGTGGTAACATAAACTGTCCCGTCCTGGGGATTGGCTAAAACATTTTCCTTTCTATGTTGAACTCTTCCTGAAAAGTTTCCCTTACACCCCAGCTGGTGTGGCTCAGTGGTTAAGTATCAACCTATGAACCGAGAGGTCACAGTTTGATTCCCAGTCAGGGCACCTGCCTGGGTTGGGACTCAATCCCCAGAGCGGGGTGTGCAGGAGGCAGCCAGTGGATGATTCTCTCTCATCATTGATGCTTCTCTCTCTCTCTCCCTTCCTCTCTGAAATCAATACAAAATATATATTTTTAAAACGTCTCCCTTACTATTTAAGAGTAATGGAGCCCTTCATTTCCCATGTACATTATAAATAATGTAAATTAATAAAGGAATATTCCCCGGCAAACTTCTCCTCTCGCTCTGCCTTCTCTGCCTCCCACTGCCCTGATACCAGCCCCTGTGGCTTTGCTGCCTTGGTTTCCAGCTCAGCGCACACAATGAATGTATGATAAAATATTAAATTAGTCGACTTGATAAATATCATAATTAAGATTGGAAAATTCTAGAAGTCAGAGTCCTAGCAGGAGGACTCTCATGGAATACATTCTACACAGACTCTTTGGCCATCCACTCTTCTCTGAGGAAGGGATTAGAGTCGGTCTTCTCATTCATTAGTCATTCAACCAACATGCACTAAAACCCATCATTTCATCACGCCCTGGGAGAGGTGCTAGGGATGCAGGCATGGACCGGGCAGAGCTGTTGCTAAGGTGACCTCACCGAAATAGGCTCGTTAAATCGGTGAAGGCCATCGACGGCAAGGAGTGCCATGCAAACAGAGTTTTCTGGGGACAGGGAGGGAAGGAAGCTACACAATGTGGGGAGGGGCGGTGGGAAGATTTTCTGGGGTCACGCAGGCTCAGATGAAGAATGAGAGAAGGAGTTGACTGTGAGACTATGAGGTGTGTGTGTGTGTCTATGTGCGTGTGTTGGGGCTGATGGATAGGAATTTACAAGAGATAGCCTGGCATTTTCTTTCTTTCTTCCTTTCTTCCTTCCTTCCTTCCTTCCTTTCTTCCTTCCTTCCTTCTTCCTTCCTTCCTTCCTTCCTTCCTTCTTCCTTCCTTCCTTCCTTCCTTCCTTCCTTCCTTCCTTCTTCCTTCCTTCCTTCCTTCCTTCCTTCCTTTCCCTCTCTCTTCCTTCCTTCCTTCCTTTCCCTCTCTCTCTTCCTTCCTTCCTTCCTTCCTTCCTTCCTTCCTTCCTTCCTTCCTTCCTTCCTTCCTTCCTTTCTTCCTCTCTTCCTCTCTTTCTTTCTTTCTTTCTTTCTTTCATATATTTTATTGATTTTTTTTTTTTTTACAGAGAGGAAGGGAGAGGGATAGAAAGTCAGAAACATCAATGAGAGAGAGAGACATCGATTAGCCGCCTCCTGCACACCCCCCACTGGAGATGTGCCCGCAACCCAGGCACATGCCCCCGACCGGAATCGAACCCAGGACCCCTCAGTCCGCAGGCCGACGCTCCATCCACTGAGCCACACCGGTCTTGGCTGGCCTGGCATGTTCTGTACCAAAAGGCGCCTGGAGGGAGAGATGCCGTGACCACCTGCTTTGCCCATCACATTCCTGGAGCGGGTGGATTTTTTTCTCACCCTCAGACTTGGCATTTCTTCAGGTGAAATTGCTGTATTTTAATTAAGCATCCGAGGAGCCATGCGTCCAGAGAAACACAGCCGAGGAACAAACACCTTGGAAATGTTTTCCTCCGCCACTTACACGACCAACGCAATTTCCACCTTTCGAAAGGGGGAGACAGAAGAAGCTCCCCGGGCATTTAGAGGGGAGATGAAAGCCACTATTTATCGGTGCGACTCATTTTCCGTGCGCTTCCAGCCACGCTCCCGATCAGATGGAGTTAACGGCGTCAGGGATCAGAGGGCTGAGCATCATAAAGTGGCCACATAAACAGCAGCCCCATCCTTCGTGGGGGGAGTGTCTTCGGTGACCTATAGAAAATGATGCTCTGCTCTTGCCCTCCATTTGCAATAAACGCTTCCTAGACCCGAGAGACAGTTCTAATTTGCTTAATGCCTGCCTGGTGCTGCAGGAAAAAATAAGAAAAGCTAACAGATTGCACAGGAGAGAGAGACTGCGTAAATGCCTGCACTTCGGAGTCGTTTCTCCGTGTATTTGTTTTCATTCGTTCATTCAGCCATTTGTTTTGTGCCAGGACTTGTCTGCAAACACAGGTGGGGAAGGTAGGCCCGGCCCCCGCCTCTGGAGCCTGCATTCTTATGGAGGAGACAGACAGTGGTGTATAAACCCGTGCATAAAGGCAGAAGCTAATCAATGCGGTAAAGCCACACACGGGATGATGGGAGGGGGAATCATTCAGCGATGCCACGTTCGATAAGGCGTAAGGGGACGTCTCTCTTAACAAGTGACATGAAAGCAGAGGCTTCGCTCTGGCTTGCTTTCATCTCCGGTGCAGAATGTAAAGAGGGATGCTAATACACCCCAGGTGACAGGGCATCCGAAAGCATCAAATAAGATAACCGAGGTAAAGAACGAAGCTCAGTGCCTGACAATTCGCAAGAAATGTTACTATCAAATAGGGACTGTCATTTATAGGAAAGCAGAGGCCCGGTGCAGGGATGCACGCGCATTGGAAGGAAATTCATTAGAAGAAATACTTTCTAGGCCCCCGGCAGGATTATGGTAGGTTGGCCGGCTGGGGAGGAATCACAGGAGGGCCCCAGGCCATGTCTGGCCCATCTTGCCCAGTCCCGCTGGGCCAGAAGCCAGCAGCAAGCCAACCTACCAGGCAGAGTGTGTGCCCTCTGGTGGTCAGTGTGCATCATGTCCAACGGTTGAATGAATGGTCGGACACTTAGCCTATTAGGCTTTTATTATATAAGACTAGAGGCCCCGTGCACGAAATTCATGCATGGGGATGTGTGTCCCTAAGTCCAGCCTACACCCTCTCCAATCTGGGACCCCTCAAGGGATGTCTGACTTCCTGTTTAGGCCCGATCCCAGTAGGACTGCTGGCTCCCAACTGCTTGCCTGCCCATCTTCCTGATTGTCCTTAACTGCTTCTGCCTGCCAGCCTGATCATCCCCTAACCACTCCCCTTCAGGCCTGATTGATGCCTAACTGCTCCCCTGCCAGCCTGTTTGCCCCTGACTGTCCTCCCCAGCAGGCCTAGTCACCCCTAACTGCCCTCTCCTGCAGGCCTGGTACCCCCCAACTGCCCTTCTATGCAGGCCCAGTCACCCCCAACTTCCCTCCTCTGCTGGCCTGGTCACCCCTAACTGCCCTCCCCTGCTGGCCTGATCCCTCCCAACTGCCCTCTCTTGGTGACCATTTTGTGGGGACGTGGGAGCAGCTATCTTTCACCACATGCGGGCAGCCATATTGTGTGTTAGAATGATGGTCAATTTGCATATTACTCTTTTATTAAATAGGATAGAGGCCTGGCTCATGGGTGGGGACCAACTGGTTTGCCCTGAAGGATGTCCTGGATAAGGTTAGGGGTTCCCTTGGGGCATGGGGTGGCGTGGGTGAGGGACCTGTAGTGATTTGCAGGCTGACCATGACCCCGTTGACCCAGGCGGAGGCCCTGGTATCTGGGATTTATTTATCTTCTACAGTTGGAACTTTGTAGCCTTCAGTGGAGGCCAGAGCAGGCCAGGGAAGGCCAGGAACTTGGCTTCCTCCATCGCCGGGGAAACACAAGCCTCCTCTTCACTCTGTGGCTGCAGCCATTTTTGTTGGGATTTGTTTATCTTCTATAATTGAAACTTTGTAGCCTTGAGCAGAGACCTGGGCCGGCCAGGGTGTGCAGGAAACATGGCTTCCTTCATTGCTGGGGAAATTTAAGCCTCCTGCTTGCTTCAGCTCCGTAGCCACAGCCATCTTGGTTAGGTTAATTTGCATACCCGTTCCTGATGGGCTGGTGGGCGTGGCTTGTTGGTGTAGTGGAGGCATGGTCAATTTGCATATCACTCTTTTATTCGATAGAATTTTCCTGAACATTTTAAAAATAAACTCATGGACACTCACAGAGATAAAACCATGCTTTGAAGTCAAGCTGTGCTTTTTTTTTTTTAATTCTACTTTTGTTCAGAATTCCAGGACATTAAAATCAAATTAAGACATAACCTACTGGTCCTTTAAAACATTGCAAATTAATTTGCAACAGCTCATTTTAATGGAAGAGCCAAGAAGAAAAGAGAGAGAGAGAAAGAGAGAAAGAGAAAGAGAGAGAGAGAGAGAGAGAGGAAACCAGGAAAGCAGAGGCAGCAGCAGGCTGTGTGTGGCTGTTCCGAATCTCATCTCTTCGCCATTGGTTCCTCTTTGGATCAGAGTCCAAAAGCAAGACGTTGCCTTCAAAGAACTGATTTCCCAGAGGCCCTGCATGCAGATGAAGGTTCGGTGAAACATTCAGTGTGAGGCTGGCTAGAATCTGGGCTTCTGTGAGAGTGCTGAGGCACGTGCTGAGTGAGAGTACAAGAGCAAAGCCACTCAGGGGACCCCTACCATCCAGGACAAATGTCCGCTTGTGTCTCATTCCCTTCTGATCCAGCCACAAGCTTTGGATTGTCACTGCTGGTGACAGTAATGATATCTGACATGGGTATCAAACTTTACAGTCCATAGAGTACTACTTAAAACAGTAACATAATGGTTCTGAAAATAATCCACTGGAATGTCACGATGGCCCAATTATTTTTTAAATGAGGGTCGATTTTCCTAAAAAAAAAAAAAAATGTCCAAGTTGTAAGGACAGAAGACAGGCTTTTGTGTGTGTGTCAAATTACTATCATTTTGGGCCCAGCTAGCATGGATCAGTAGTTGAGCTTGACCTATGAACCAGGAGGTCAAGGTTCAATAGCCAGTCCAAGCCCCTGCCCGGGATTTCAGTGTGCGGTGTGCAAAAGACAGCTGATGGATGATTCTCTCTCATCACTGATGTTTCTCTCTCTCTCTCCCTCTCCCTTCCTCTCTGTGATCAATAAAAAATATGTGTTGCCGAGACCAGTTTGGCTCAGTGGATAGAGCGTCAGCCTGCGGACTGAAGGGTCCCAGGTTCGATTCCAGTCAAGGGCATGTACCTTGGTTGCGGGCACATCCCCAGTAGGGGGCGTGCAGGAGGCAGCTGATCCATGTTTCTCTCTCATCGATGTTTCTAACTCTCTATCCCTCTCCTTTCCTCTCTGTAAAAAAATCAATAAAATATATTAAAAAAATATATGTGTTAAGATGACTACCCTTTGGGGAACATAAATTCCCATTTACTTACCAGTGTCCCATCTTCTCAGCCTGGAGACCAGATGGACAACTCAAATTCGCCTCCCCACGCTCTGTGCTGGCGGCCTGTTGGATGCACCTGAGAGACCTGCGTACTACATAACCAGTTCTCTCCCCTTCCTTTGTTTTGGCTGCTGGGGAATCCTGAATACATTTCAGATTGGTTTCTTTCTTTTTTTTAATATATTTTATTGATTTTTTACAGAGAGGAAGGGAGGATAGAGAGTTAGAAACATTGATGAGAGAGAGAGACATCTATCAGTCACCTCCTGCATGCCCCCCACTGGGGATGTGCCCACAACCAGGATACATGCCCTTGGCCGGAATCGAACCTGGGACCTTTCAGTCTGCAGGCCGACGCTCTATCCACTGAGCCACACCGGTTTCAGCTCAGATTGGTTTCTGACACAGCTATCATCCCTTCTCTTCATATATTTTTCTTCTTTTCCTTTCTTCCCCCTTTTCACGTTCCTGTGCGTATGAGATATCTGCATTGATAACTACGTCTCTGTGTGCTCTGCACAGCTGCATTCACACGTGTATCTCTGTGGCAAGCTGCCTCTAGTCTAGTATGAAAGCCGTCAGGATGTAAATTCTAAATATACATTAGGGCTCAAAGTAATGGAGCGACTTGTGAATTTAGAAAGAGTATTTTGGCATTAGAAAGTAGAACCATTTTTTTTTTTAAACATATTAGCCTGGAAAAAGACACAAATCTAAGTCGGCCTGATTTTGCATTAATTTCAGTAAAAGATCTCTCTTATCGCAGTCTGCTTGCTCGTTCTCAGCCTTTAAGAAATGCCACTTCTTTGTGTGAGCTCTGGAACATTCTGACAGAGAAACACAGGCACACTCATTGGGACAGAGCTTCTCATTAGTAGTTTAAAAAGTAAGACATTCCTATTTATAGAAAACTTGGCTGCTTCATCATTAACTTGTCAAAACAGACTTGCACTGTACACAAATTACTTTTACTTTTGATTGACACGCTTCGATGGAAAGGCAGACATCTATCATTATGTTTTAAAGCCAATTGAGAATGTGCAAATCAAGGCTCTAGATAACAGTTGTTCAACATAGAAACAGGAAAAAAAGTTGGAGGAGCCTGATGTTGGAGTCAAAATCTCAAAAGGGTTCTTGTCTTTCAGCTTTGAGGCCATTGGGTGTGTGTCTGCGCATGTGTGTGTGATATTTGTAGAAAATGTACCTCGATGAAAGCATTGTGAGTGCGTTAGCAGAAGCAGCGTTCTGGGTGGGAAGACATCTCCCATTTATAGGGAGCATAGTTCATTGGGCGACACTGCCCAGGTGAGGGATTCGCTATTGATTTTATAGCTGCTCAACCCCAATCATTTCTTTGTTGAAGGATTGAGTTAACTATCATGGCAAGCTCATAAGTCCCTGCGTCTTCATCAATTTAATAGAATTTTGTTGAATACTTATCTTTAGAAACCATTCTTAGGGCTATCATATAGTTTGTCCTCTGAACCAGGACACTTTAAAAAAAAATACATTTTATTGATTTTTTACACTGAGGAAAGGAGAGGGATAGAGAGTTAGAAACAACGATAAGAGAGAGACATTGATCAGCCACTTCCTGCACGGCCCCTACGGGATGTGCCCACAGCCAAGGTCCATGCCCTTGACCAGAATGGAACCTGGGACCCTTCAGTCTGCAGGCCGACGCTCTATCCACTGAGCCACACTGGTCTCTGCTAACCCAGGGCACTTTTTAAGAGAAACATGAATGTTATGAATAATCAAGCTAAGACACATGGGATTTGGAGATCAGGTGACTTTTCTCAAGGTCACATAGACGGGAAAGGGCAGAGTGGACCTGGGTGCAAGTGGAATGTCTTTTCCAGGACAAGGCAGTGTTTAGTGTCCAACACATTTCTGATCCTTTAATGAAGAAAAGAGTCATTACATTAAGTGAAATAAATCTGACGCAGAAATATCCCATGACCCCATTTGTCTGTGGAATCTTGAAAATAATTCAGAGTAGCAGAGAGTAATATGCTGGTGACCAGGGAGATGAAGCTGAGGGGGAAGATAGAGATATTGATCAGAAGGTTCAAGGTTACATCGATGGGGTGAGTAAGTTCTGGAGAACTAACATACAGGATAGTGATGAAAAGGCCTTTGGAGGCATACATGGTCCTGGAACTGAGGTGCATCCTAGTCACTTCCTAAGGAACTCTCTTAAGTCTCTTCACATTTAAAAACTGAGCAGCTTTGTCTGTAAAATGTGGATGGAAACCGTCAGAGGACTTATCTCCAAATCACAGAATCCATATTTGCAGTTTTAAGCAGGAGATGCATTTATTTACAGAGATATCGAGTAGTTCATGGAGTCATTGGAAAGTTCTGGGGCATCCATGGTCAAAGCTGACAGCGAGACCCCAAGGAGCCGGGCAAGAGACCCTAGCCACCCAGAACTTTCAGTCCCCTGCTTGGCCAAGGTTCCAAGAATTCAAAGTTTAGAGGTTTGGGGAGCAGTGATCAGTAACTGTTGGTGAAGAAAGCCACATGTAGCAATATATATGTAAATTAAAAAAAAAATCCCGAGAGCCTCCTGACTGCAGATCTCATCCGTACAGCTGTCTCTGGTGCCCGTGCGGGTGGCGGGGGGGGGGGGGCGTGGAGAGGAGACAGGACCTGTTTGTATCCCAAGTGGGGTGACTCACACCTCAGATGTGTGGAAACACCAATCAAGCAGAAGGCAAGTGACATCATCAGCCAGTCCCAGAGTGGATGGAGAGATCGGTCTGCTGATGAGTGTGAGGGATAAAGATCACAAGGAATCCCCAGAACATGTGCTCGCTCACCGCGGGCAGCTCCTGGAGGCCCCACTACCTCCTTCTCAAGAAGGGATTTTTTTGAAGAAAATGTGTATTTGTGATGCTGATACTCCTTTAAGGTTTAATCAGTTAGATGCCAACCCAAAGGAGACTCAACAAATCTTAGCGACTCTCTCTCTCTCATACACATACCAATTAGTTTCAAGATATATGTAGAAAATCAATATTGAGCTATATTTAGCTATCATTTAAATGTCATTTCTGCCATATTGTGGATGCATAATGCAGGAACTCCAACTCTCTGCCCTTAGCTCATCATCTCTTCTGTAGTTTATTGCAATATCCCATAAATATTCTCTCTCCTTCCTAAATTATATTTCTCTGTGACCAAATCATCAGAGCAATGATTTTTAGATGTAAAAGTTATGATGTCACTACTCTACGCAGAACTCCAAGGGCTTCATTTTGACCATGGCCTTGGGGACCTGTACCATTCGGCACCCTCTTTGACATGATCTCCTCCCACTTTCCCTCTCGTGCATGACCCTCCACATCCACGCTCTTCTTCATTTCTTCAAAAATCAAACAGTCCGATGGTCACTTTGCATTTAATGTCAGCTCTGCCTAAGACATCAAACCCTAAATATGCATGGGCCTGTTTCTCTCATGTCTCAATCCTCTTGTTGCTTTAAAATGTTCTCTTATCAGTGAGATAATCCCTAACAGTCTAGCGAAAGAGCAGCTCAGTGAGTTGCATATTTCCTCTATTTTTGTTCTCTTTCCACGTAACCCGGTCCACTCTGCCTCAGGGTCTTCTCACCGCCTGGCACACAATGGTTTGATGGTTGATGGTCTGCTTTTCTCTCCTCTAGGATGGGTGCACCATGAGAGTGGAAGCTGTGTATTTCGCGTGTAGAGCAACCTCTGGAACCACGGTAAGCATTTATGATGCATTTCTGGAATGTGTGGTTGAATATATGAAACATATTTTCTATTGATGGTCATGTTTTCATTTGTCCGTACCAGTATATTTGTATAAATAAATTCGTATGATTAATTATTTGTTTTTTTTTCAATCAAATAACTTAAATCTTTGTGCATTAGGAAAATGCAACTTTGCTTTTTCTGAACTAAAGTGGTTTTTTTTTTTCTGTCTTGTGTTCCTTTAAGACATAGCATTGCTTTTAAATGATCACGTGACAGTTGATGGGGCTTTTGGAGAATTTGACCTCACTTGTACTGGGTAGGATATTTGTGATATCTATGTAATTACCTTGACATTTGGCCTTACTTAATCTCCCCGTCAATCATTCCCCTTTCCTCCAAGACCTTTAATATTTATTTTTTATTTATTATGTTTCTGTGTGGCATCTGAATTTTGAAACTAGGAAGAGGTAGAACACACACACACTTACACTCACACACTTATACACAGAGATACAGCTTATATATAAGTATCACAGTGGTAGTGGGTGAAGTATATAGACACTATTTTTTATTTGTAATTTGCAAATCTGTCCCAATTATGTGAAATTTCACCTAAGAGGATATATAGTCTTAATATCTTTTTAACATTAATAATTCACCAAAGAATGAATTCAGTAGACATGTATCGTGAGTGGAGTGACTGTTTTGCAATGTTCTGACTTTCAAGCAAACACAAATGCATTAATAGTATTCTTAGGTCTCTTTTCAACCCCTATAAATAGTAATTTAGTCTTAAAAATACTATCATCAATGCAGGCCTATCTTCTCTTCTGGTGTTTTCTTATGGCTATAGTAGTGTTCTGTTGTTTAAAGTGCACTTTTGTATATTACTTACTTTTATGGAATTGATTGTGGTGGCATTGGTTAATACAATTATATATTGTATTCTATGATCCACCATCTGTATATTGTATTGTGGGTTTCCCACCCCAGGTCAAGTCTCCTTCCATCGTTTACCCTCTTACTCTTTGTGTTCATGAGTCTTTCTTTCTCTTTGCTTATTCCATTCACCCTCTCGCCCTTCCACCAGCCCCCAATCCCTCCCCTCTAACAGCTATCAATCTGTTGTTTGTATCCATGAGTCTATTTCTACTTGGTTAGTTTATTTTGTTCATTGGATTTCTCCTCTAAGTGAGAGCATATGGTATCAGTATTGCTTGGGCGGGCTTATTTCACTAAGCGTGATGCTCTCCAGGTCCACCCATGCTGTCACCAAAGGTAAGGTATTCTTTTTTTTTTTTTTATGGCTGAGTAGTATTTTGGTATGTAAATGTACACAGCTTTTTGTATCCACTCTTCTACTTATGCACTCGGGCTGCTTCCGCATCTTGGCTAAATGAATCAACTTTACAAGAGAAAAAAATAATTTCTAGACTTCCTATTATTTTAGAATCTGGTGATTAAATGGTCTGATTTATTGATGGTCATGTTTTCATTTGTCAACACCAGTATATTTGTATAAATAAATTAGTATGATTTATCATTTGCTTTTTTAAAAAATTTGTATTAATGTATTACATGTATACATATCTTCCCATTGCCCCCCACTCTCAGGCATACCCTAACCCCCCAGTGTCTTGCGTCCATTGGTTATGCTTATATGTGTGCATAAAAGTCCTTTGGTTGATCTCTTATTTACCCCTCCTCTCCCCAATCTTCCTGCTGTAATACTACAAAAATTAAATGATCAGATAGCCTCTGAATTTTTTTCTATCAGAGTTATGCGATATCTCTAAAGTAACTCCAAGTGTAACACCGATCTGCTTCAAGGTGGGATTATTTGGTTCTTGTTAATTGAGTCTGAAATTCTAATCAGTTAAATGAAACTTCCTCTATGGATAAGGAGACCATGTCATTATGTTCAATGACAAGGATGCATACGTATGATATTATTCAGTAGACATGCATGTAGAGATTATATTACTTTATAAGAAAACAAATCAAGAAAAAAAGGAAGGATTATAACTTATTTTGTTGGGAGGTGTTTGGCCACTGATAAAAAATAACTGAATATATATAAAATATAATTTTAAGGGGGTAAGCTGTATCTTTGACATGGATGAATGGAAGTTTTTGAAAACCTGTGTTTAAAAAAGAATAAGTCATAATAGCCCAAGTCTAGGCTTTCTGCACATGACTTTCAACATTTCCAGTGAATCATGTAAAAGTCTATTAGAATTTCTATTGAAATGTATGCTAGATTAAAAGGATCTGCCAATTTTTTTTTTCAATTTTATAGAAAGAAGAAAAGAAGCATGGTGATAATATGATTTCTCATTCTGAAATATTTTCCTTTTTCTGTTCATAATAGGGATTGGAAATGTAGAGATTCTATTTCATAATTTACTTATAGATGTTTGCCTCATACACGTTTGCATGGTATTACAATCTATACTAATTAAGGGTAATATGCTAATTAGAGCAGACATCTTCCAGACATCCATCCGGACTTCCTTCCGGACAAAGCCATGGTAGTGGGGGCCAAGGCTGAGGCAGTTAGGGGCACCAGGCCAGCAGGGGAGAGCAGTTAGGGGTGACCAGGCTGACAGGGGAGGGAAATTAGGGGTGACCAGGCTGTCAGGGAAGGCTAGTTAAGGGCAACCAGGCAGGCAGGTAGAGTGGTTAGGGGTGATCAGGCAGGCAGGCAGGCGAGTGATTAAGAACTAGCGGTCCCGAATTATGAGTTGGATGTCCGACTGCCAGTTTAGGCCTGATCTCACAGGGGTCCTAGAATGGAGAGGGTGTATGCTGGCTGAAGGACCTACACCCTCACTCCCACCCCATGCATGAATTTGTGCACAGGGACTCTAGTTCTAATAAATTTTATGTTGTCAGCATGATTCCTCTAAGAAATCTGTGAATTTCATAGAGGGAACAAAAATAAATAGGGCTGTAGCCTATCATCTAAGCTTGGATACTTAGATTCACATTGGCTATTGCTTAATGTTACATCGGCATTTTGATGGTCTGTAGCAATATTAATATTTTCTAAGGATATTTGGTCAAGGACAGTGGGTGGCAAACTGTGGCTTGTGAGTGTTCTAATGCCACTTCTTCAAAATAGACTCACCCAGGCCAAAAACTGACTTCTGTGCATGGACCACAAAGTTTCAATTGCACTGAACGTGCACGCCTGCATGTGGTGTTTTGTGGAAAAGCCACACTCAAGGGGCCAAAGAGCCCCATGTGGCTCACGAGCCACGGTTTGCCAACCACTGGTCTAGGATATTCTTGTCTCTTGACTCCATGGGACTGATTTGATTTCTTTTGGTTCATGCTTTCCTATGGTTCCTCTCTCTTTACTTGATTACTTACTTAAGTAGCTACCATAGAAGTATAACTTCTAACCAGTAAATGCCTTATATTAACTGCTTGTTCTCTGTATGGAATTTTAGGCATTTCAGCTTGTCCTGAAAGTTAAGGTTAATGACTGTCACATGAATAATGCGTATGAGTTTATTCATCGATTGATTTTTCAAACAGATAATTACTGATTGTTTATGAATGGCCAGGTACTGAGTGAGAGCCTGCAGAAGGTAGAGAGCTGAGTTAGAGATAAGTCCTGATAAGCTCACTAACTCCTTCCCTGGCATAGATGTTCTTCTTTTATTAAAAAAAAAGAAGTTTTAATTTTTATAATCTAGTTTTATTTTCCATCCAATATTAATCTTATATAATAAAAACATAGTATGCAAATTGTCCCCTCGACCAGGAATTCATTCAGGAGTTTGACCAGGGGGTGGGGCTAGCCAGAGGAAGGGAAGGAATACCCAACCAGCAGCCTCTAGGGACCCTACCAGTGCACGGATTTCATGCACTAGGCCTCTAGTGTTCATACAAAATGTATGTAAATATATAGTTAAAGTATAGGCTTAGAGGTATAGATGTTTTACAAAATATCTATATGAAAAATATATGAAGATCCCTAGAACTTTAAAATCTCTATATACGTTGTATTACCCCTTATCAGGCAGACTTCTGTACCATCATTATGAGTTTTTAATGGTGTCTGCAGATTCTTTTTCCAGTGTCTGGAGATTCTTTTTTCCAGACATTGCAAGAACATAAACAGGGTGGTCTTTGGTTTCTATGAATTCAGGGTATTCTTTACCACAGAAGCTCATTGCTTTAACTTGCAGGCAGACACGGGAACTTCATACAGATGACTAGCACTTATGGCCATGATAGTTTTCCTCCGAGGCCTCTGAGTCTTTTTATACCTACAGTGCCATTGAACTCAGACACCATCTTTTGACACTTGAAGCCCATTATCCTAATGTTAGCGAGAAGGAGACACTGAAATAGAGATGGATTAAGGGAATCGCTGTAGGTTACACAGTGCGCAACATATTCTGGTGAAAAAACGCTCTCTGCTCCTCCTAAGTACACTAGATACTTAATTATGTGCCAGTGGAGGGATGATCCGGATGCTTTTATCTATCAATCAAATGCCTGTTGAGACTGGAAGACTAAGCTGCCTCCTTTTCAGAGGTGTCTTCTTTCTAACCTCTTCATCTTTAGTACCAATCAAGAGGCAAGTCAGTCATGCCCGTTTCATGAAATACCTACA
The DNA here is from genome assembly GCA_011751065.1 of Lasiurus cinereus. NCBI lineage: Eukaryota > Metazoa > Chordata > Mammalia > Chiroptera > Vespertilionidae > Lasiurus > Lasiurus cinereus. The sequence goes on from JAAGEH010000041.1 coordinate 67,873,459, forward strand.
TACCTAAGACTCTTTTTTTGTTGATTGGTGCAGTCTTAAGAAAAAACTCCCCCTTTCTCAAGGCAGGCTTTTCTTTAAATGTGTTCCCTTAAAATATTTCTCCATCTCATTACCAGGGAATTGATATTAAGGTTCAAATTAATATTTTAATCCCAATTAAGATATTTTTCTTTGACCAAAGGTCCTTTAGAATTATGTTTATTTTAATTTTAAACATTGAATTAAATTGTAGAGATTTTTTTTGCATACTTTTATTATGTGCAGGGAAAACCATATAAATGTACCATTGTCTCCTCACATTTGTTGAAAGAACTAGCCTATCTAATATGCAAATTGACCAACACTCCACACACAAGATGGCCACCCCTATGTGGTCAAAGATGGCTGCCCCATGTGGATACAAGATGGCTGCCACAAGATGGCTGGCAGTGGAGGGCAGTTGTGGGCGATTAGGCGAGCAGAGGAGGGCAGTTGGGAGTGACCAGGGCTGCAAGGGAGGGTAAGTTGGGGGGACTCAGGCCTGTAAGGGAGGGCAGTTGGATGGTACCAGGCTGGCAGGGAAGGGCATTTGGGGGGACCACGTCTGCAGAGGTGTGCAGTTAGAGTTGACCAGGCCTGCAAGGGAGGATAGTTGGGGGCACCAGGACTGTTGGGGAGGGCATTTGGGGGAACCACACTGGCAGGGGAAGGAGTTTGGAAAGGAGCAGGCCTGCAGGGAGGACAGTTGGGGGCAACCAGGCCTACAGGGGAGGGCAGTTGGGGGCAACCAGTTCTATAGAGGAGGACAGTTGGACGCAACTAGCCCTAGAAAGGAGAACAGTTAGGGGCAACCCAGTCAGCAGGGGAGGGCAGTTAGGGGTGACCAGGCCAGCATGGCAGGGCAGTTAGGGGCAATCAAACTGGCAGGGGAGCAGTGAGGCATTGATCAGGCTGGCAGGGGAGTGGTTAGGGGATGAACAGCCTGGCAGGCAGAAGGGGTTAGGGGCAATCAGGCAGGCAGGCAGGCAAGCTGTTGGGGGCAGCAGTCCTGAATTGTGAGAGGGTTGTCCAACTGCCTGTTTAGGCCCTATCCCACCAGGATCGAGCCTAAACGGGCAATCAAACATCCCTTTATGGGTCCCAGACTGGAGAGGGTGCAGGCTGGGCTGAGGGACACCATCCCCCTCCTCATGTGTGAATTTTGTGCACTAGGCCTCTAGTCTTTATTAACCTTTTGGAAGATCGATAGACCATTTATGTGTGGGTTTATCCCACCGTTCATTATTTTATGTATTAATTCTTATGCTGATCCTGTGTAATGTTCTAATACACCTTAACATCAGGGAGTGTGGATCCTCCATTTTTTTCTAAAGGACATATATGTGTACTCCATGGACACCCGGCAGTAGTTTGTAAAGACGAGGGAGGGGGATGTGGGAGTGGGTGAAGGTGGGCAGAGTGGGGGAAATAGCAGATACCTGCACTAATGTCAACAGTAAAAATGTAAAATGCGTGGCTCAGCGGTTGAGCTTTGACCTATGAACCAAGAGGTCACAGTGTGATTCCCAGTCAGAGCACATGCCCGGATTACGGGTTCAGTCCCCAGTGCGAGGCCTCAGGAGGCAGCTGATCAATGATTCTCTCTCATCATGGATGTTTCTATTTCTCTCTCCCTCTCCTTTCCTCTCTGAAATCAATAAAAATATATAAAGACCGAACAGCATACCTATCTAATTTATCTTTACAGCAAAGAAATTTGATAGCCTTATGCTCCTTTCATACATCACCAAGTTGAGATTTATGCAGGTTGAACAAGTTACTATATGATAATGTGAAATGTCCCCAATAGTTCCCATTCCAAAGTCCATATTTCTGAGTCTTGTCAAAAATGAGTGATTCAGCCAAAACCGGTTTGGCCCAGTAGACAGAGCGTCGGCTGTGGCCTGAAAGGTTCCAGGTTCGATTCCGGTTGGGGGCATGTACTTTGGTTGCGGGCACATCCCCAGTAGGGGGCGTGCAGGAGGTGGCTGATCGATGTCTCTCTCTCATCGATGTTTCTAACTCTCTATCCCTCTCCCTTCCTCTCTGTAAGAAATCAATAAAATATTTTAAAAAATGAGTGACTCATTTACAATTTTCTGTTGGCCTGAGCCCCTTTAGAAGCTTGCACTAGAGTCTAATTAGGTTTCTTGCTGAATATATCCATTGACCTGGATATAAATATTGCCCCTTTCAGGAAAGGGCAAAAGCCACGAGCACATTTTCTAGAAGCAAGGACAGACACTCATAATTTTCATTCTCTCTGTGTAGCTACATCAACACCTGCACCTATAGGCGTATGCATACATTTTTAATTAACTGAACAAGGCTCCTTGTAAGTGGTATCGGCCACGGTGAAGTGCTTTTATGGTGAAAAACGTGGTATCTGAGTTTCTACCCACCATCCCAGCCAAAGCATCTGGTAAATAAGTGTGTGTACTTGATGGAAAAATTGAATCCAACATGCCACCCAGTTCTTTACAGAGGCCTCGCAGTGTTATGGTGAAGACAGGTGTTCTCAGCAGAAAACAGGAGCTTCTCATTAAGAATTCCCCTAGGCCAGGGGTCGGCAAACTCATCAGTCCCCAGAGCCAAATATCAACAGCACGATGATTAAAATTTCTTTGGAGAGCCACATTTTTTAAACGTAAACTTCTTCTAATGCCACTTCTTCAACATAGACTCGCCCAGGCCATGGTATTTTGTGGAAGAGCCACACTCAAGGGGCCAAAGAGCCACATGTGGCTCTCGAGCCACAGTTTGCCGACCACTGCCCTAGGATTCAAGGATGCTCCCAAGAGATACGTTGGAATGAGTTTATTCAGACACAAGTTATTAGAGGGAGAAACTGGGCGCACTGCTCTCAGCTACAGTGATAATGAGAGCATCAGAGATATACTTACTTATTAAGGACCAAAAAAAAAGGTTCCCCACAATCCCGAGCTCTCGCTTATAAAGTGCCCTGTGGGGTAGCATAGAAGGCAAAAAATAATTAACTCGCAAATTAACTAAGTTTTGCTTCAAAGCTTTGATTCAAATAAGCATTTAATAAGCATTTACTTTTTTTTTTTTTGGTAGCAACTCACAGATATTTTTTTATTTTCCTGAATGAGATGAAGTATTCATTTTAGAAGGATAAAAAACTAAACCCACTAATAGGGAGCCAGTGGGTAAACCATGTAACAGAAAATATACTGAAAATGAAAACGCTAAAATGTCCGAGACAACTGTCCTCTTGGAGCCAATGATTGCACTTTATAACTTCCTCAGACTAGTACCTGTACCCCATTTTCCCAAAAGTAAGACATCCCCTGAAAATAAGACCTACTTCCCGTTTTACCTATTGCTGTCATAGAAGGCATCCCCCCGAAAATAAGACCTCCCCGGTCGTAAGGCCTCCCCTAAACAGAAGGCCCTGAAGCTACCGTCAGGTGGCTGATTCCTGATGTAAAGGGACCTCGCCCGGCCCGAACAGCTCCGGCTGCGCTGCGGCCCATCAGGGAGCTGGTTGGTGATGACAACGCCTACTGGACCGCAGACAGGTCATACATTTCCTTTTTTTGTTGTTGTTCAACCATAAATGTGTACTTTCTTCTTCTTCATGGAAAAATAAGACCTCCCCTGAACATAAGCCCTAGTGCCTCTTTGGGAACACCAATTAATAGAAGACACTGTCTGCTTTTCGGGGAAACAGGGTAACATTTAGAGAATAAAGCAACACCGCGGAGGGCTTATCTTTTCCAGACCTTTCAACTGCGTGAGAAGAAGCGTTCATTATTTGGAACAACAAATGAAGATGTGTTCACCCAGACCCGTGTCTGGTTCGTGTCATGTCGTAGCTAACCACTGGGCAGCACTGTCCGCACTGAGCGGAATAAACCTGCAGCGCACGGAGAACTGCAGAGCGACTCAGCATCACCCGGACATAAAGCCAGGGTCCCAGCTGCGGCCTCCCGACTTCCTAACACACCGCTCGCTCCGGTCGCCACTCTGTTCCTTTGTGCCCGCACAGAGGAGCAGGGAGATGCGTGCTTGAGGTACTGAGAGGTCAGAGACTCATCCTCAATGAAGCAGACATCCCCTCTCCACCCCCCAAAAGCCCAGAGTGCCACTTGGGAAATAATGAGACTCCCAAAGTGACAGATGAGTTTTCCATTAGAGGCATAATTACCCATTATGGTAACTGCCTACATTGATGTCCCTCTTCACGTTGATTAGCATGCCATCATTTCTCTGTTATTATTATTATTATTATTATTATTATTATTATTATTATTATTATTATTTCTGTTCTAGGAAGGCTGTTGTGTTGCTTCACGTGAAGTGCAGGAGGACAGAATATGATTTTCTGTGTGCCCCCAGCTCCGCTGTTTATTCTGTGAAAGTGGGCGTGTCCCTAGCTTCTGTGCCTCAGTTGCCAACGTGTGTAAAACTGAGAATGAGAACAGCCTTTACCGTAAAATGTCGTGGTAGGAGTTTACTGAGTTTATACCTGAAAAGCTCTCAGAACAGGGCTTTTCCTGAACCTTTCTATTGGCTTCCATCGTTATGCATAGAGAGAATAATATAGAAAAAGCAATGTAGACACATGGATTCATTGGTAAACTTCTTCCAGAAGGTTTAGTACCTCCCGTGATATAGTCATGGTGAGCCATCGCCGTAAAGTTGAAAAGAAATAAAAGAACAAAACATCTCTCCTGAATTCTCCTAAATAATATTCTGTTTCATGTTCAAATATTCGGGGACACAATCCTTTCACGCGTCATCTTTTTCGTATGACAGGAATCCTTCAAGTTTCATCTCGGGCAACAGAATTATCCATTATCCACACATTGTTACTAAACGAGTTAATTGACCGTGGCTTGTAATTAAATCTGAGGTGGATATTAAATTATTCACGCCGTAAATAAATTAAGGCTCAGAGAGTTGGCGTTCACTTTGGGAATATTTGATTCACGCTCCTTTGCCCTGTAAGTTCACTGTTTCCATCTCTAACGGGCCATGCTTTTTGACGGGGTGGGCATGATGGAGCCATAAGAAGGAGGGGTGACTCATTGGAGTTTTGCTTTGTCGTGAAATCTTTCCGGTTGTTTTCTCTAACGCACCCTGTGACTTCAATGAACGGGCCCGTCTTCCCAACCAAGGCCTCACCGTGTACACATGACCTTGGCATGTCCAAATCGTTTCCTGCTGAGGTGCTAAATAAGTCTCTCAAACGATGGCCAGGTTACAGGGACCTTGGTGACCTTAACTGTGACTAGTGTCAGACAGTGTTGATAGCAGATCATGAACCAAGATCATGGCTTCAAGGACTTTTTTTTTTTAATACATTTTATTGATTTTTTACAGAGAGGAAGCGAGAGGGATAGAGAGGTAGAAACATCGATGAGAGACATCGATTAGCCGCCTCCTGCACGCCCCCTACTGGAGATGTGCCCGCCACCAAGGTACATGCCCTTGACCGGAATCGAACCTGGGACCTTTCAGTCCGCAGGCCGACACTCTATCCACGGAGCCACACCGGTTTGTGCAGGATTTGTTAACTGACAGTATCATCCTTGTGTGTGTACAGCCCTGTGCACAGGTACACACGCAAACACACAATTGGCACACAGACCGTGTCCTCGTTCAGCGCCGCAGACAAATGATGTCTTGATGCTAAAGTCTCAGTGTCTCGATTCTCTTACTAAATTTAGAAAAAAAAAAACTTGGAATGTGTGTTTCAGTGCTTGACACGGGCCTTTAAGACCATTTCCAGAGACGTGACATTTTTCTTTTCTTTGAATCTTACCCCTTTCATGAGGGATCAGGGTGTGCACAGTGAAACTTCCTCCCTCTTCCTGCCCCCCCCCACCCCCCCATCAGGGATCAACAAGTGTGTTTTACCATTTCTTATTCTGTGTACGTAACACCCTCTGGTCTACCTCCTGGCGTGCTGCATGGCATCCAGTTAATTGAGCAAATGCCAACTGTGTGATAGATATCTGCTCACCTGGACTGGCAGACTGGGGGGTGGGCACGCAGACGCCGTCTCTAGACGTGTTGCTGTCTAATTGTTGCTCTACTGGCTTCACTCCTTTGAACAGTTTTTTATTTAAAAAAAAAACCACGCGAAAAATGCAGATATTACCCATCACCTATCCGCAGAGGACTAAAGTAGAAGCAAATGAAATAATGTGTGAGAGAACTTCATAATAAAGTGGAAGATATCATGGCTGGTCCCCAGGTGAGACATCCTGTTCAAGTCTTCCCATGTGTAAGTGTTGAGATGGCCCTCCATACCTTATTTTAAATGAAAGGGGCAAAAATGGCCTCATGTGGGTGGGATACTACTCCTGTGCGTCTTGATACTGTCAGTTAACAAGTCCTACCGAAACCGGTGTGGCTCAGTGGATAGAGCGTCGGCCTGCAGACTGAAAGGTCCCAGGTTCTATTCCGATCAAGGGCATGTACTTGGTTGCGGGCACATCTCCAGTAGGGGTCGTGCAGGAGGCAGCGGATCGATGTCACATTTTTAAGTGAGGTACCATGGAAAGGAAGCTAATTCAGAGGGATGGGGCCCGAATAGAAGTGATTCTGGAAACCATGGATAGGAAGAGTTCTAGAACTTGAACATTTCAAAGTTGTGGAAACAAATACCGTATTTTCCGGCGTATAATACGGCTGGGCGTATAAGACGACCCCCAACTTTTCCAGTTAAAATATAGAGTTTGGGATATACCCGCCCTATAATACGACATCTGGCGTATAAAACAACCCCCAACTTTTGAGATTTTCATGGGTTAAAAAGTCGTCTTATACGCCGGAAAATACGGTAAGCACTTTTCCCTCCAGAAGACAGAATTTCGGGTGGGTGGCTTAGATCATGATTTAAACTCCATGTTGTAACCTTCCCATGATGAGAACTTTGTGGCAATGGAAACGTATGGAGTCCTGTCTGGTTGGCCTGGAAACAGAGGCTGCATTGCCTTTGGTCAGGAATGATGAAGAAGAGATGCTGAAATTGAGATTTTTCTCCATCAGCCATTGGATTAATAGCAACTGGGGGAAGAAATGAACTAAATGGGTGATTTCAAAACTGTATCAGGAGAAACCGAAGGTTCCATGAAGCTGACCAGGAGGGTCAGAGGGAAGGGCGAGCAGGGGGTGACTCTCAGAGTGCGACGGTTATTTTTGCACTCAATTAGAAGAATAGATTTTTCTCTTTGTTTTTTATATTGGAAAATAATATAGGACTCCTTAGAGGAGAACAGAAATGGCTATGCCATTGAAAACCATTTTGTGGCACATTTTTCGCAGCTGAAGTTTGGGAGCCACTAGCGCGGAGGGAATATCTAGCCCTTTGCTCCCCTTTATTATTTATTTATTTATTTAAATATATGTTATTGATTTTTTACAGAGAGGAAGGGAGAGGGATAGAGAGTTAGAAACATCAATCAGCTGCCTCCTGCACTCCCCCTACTGGGGATGTGCCCGCAACCAAGGCACATGCCCTTGACCGGAATCGAACCTGGGACCTTTCAGTCCGCAGGCCGATGCTCTAGCCACTGAGGCTCTTTGCCTTTGGATTTAGGTGGAATGCTGCTCTGGCTTAGAAGGCCGGTGGGTGACAGAATAGGTTTTCAACCTGGGCCATGCTGTCCTTTCCGGAAATTTTATCCATTTGGCCAATGTTCTACGTGATTCATTTCTCACTTCCTTTAGCCTGACTCATTCCCAAATTCCAGTTCTTTAGATGCTTTGGGGCATCTCCTCAAGGATAGATTCTCTCGGAAAGAAATGGCTCTTTACTAAAGAGGATGTCTGGGGCAGTGTTGTGATGGAAAAGCCTTCATTCTGATCATTTCATCCCCAAAAAGAGGAGATTTTAACCCAGCGTCACCTTTTCTAGCAAAAAGGGCCATGCATTCCGATGCCTGGATGTGACGCACGTTGATGCTGTTATTTTCTCCTCGTTCCTCCGGGTTCACAGCGGCTGATTGTGAAATGAGGTGCTGGTGGCAGCTGGAAGGAGAAAGGCCACAGGAAGCAGCACGCTCTGCTCTCTTCCCATGACACGGGGCAGTTTTTATTCTATTCCATTTATAATAGAAACGACAACTGCATGCGTGTATTTCTTCACGTGTGTGCAGCATCCAATGCACAGCGTAAATCTTCCTGCATAGCACAGGACCCTGCCAGTTGGGTCTAAAATGGAATATTTCTCTTTGAGTCTAAGAACTTGAAAACCATTCTTCTTTTTTTTAATATATTTTATTGATTTTTTTTTTTACAGCGCGGGAGAGGGATAGAGAGTTACAAACATCGATGAGAGAAAAACATGGATCAGCTGCCTCCTGCACACCCCCAATTGGGGATGTGCCCACAACCAAGGTAGATGCCCTTGACCGGAATTGAATCTGGGACCTTTCTGTCTGCAGGCCGACGCTCTATCCACTGAGCCACACCGGTTTCGGCTTGAAAACCATTCTTGATGGGGTGCTCTCTCTCTCAATCTCTTTTTTCTTTTCTTCTCTCACAGATGACAGAGACACAAGCTTAAATGAGCAATTAAACCAAAGTAATAACCACAGCTTAGAATCCATTATATCATTATTTTACACCCCAGATTATTTCCCATGAAGGTAATTAAAATATTGTTTTGACTGTTTCTGATAATTTATTTTCTGATTACTTTGTCATAATATACTTTAACTATATAGATAAAAGACGAAGTGACCAACCGTATGTCTGTCCGACCATCTGACCGACGAGCCGGTGCATATGATGCACACTGGCAATTTAAAAATAAACACTGACTCTCGCATGTGCATTACATATTAAGCTCTCGCTCGATCTGTCATCGCTGATCATGGTTGTTTTTGTTGAGATTCTGAAGCTGAAAGAAAGCAGTATCGTCAACAGAATATGTCTGAAGACTAACTATTGGCCCGAGGTACCGCTGAAGCCGAAAGAAAGCGACATGGAGAATAGTGATATCAAATGTTTCTTCTCATTGGTTTTCTTTCAGTGTGCACAGATCCGTGCACGGGGCCACTAATTTTAATATCATTCTGCAGAGTAGTATGTCTTTTATTTCCCTTTTCCTTTGAAATCTTATGACTATAAAGATACCTTTGCCCAGAATGGTCCTTTTCATCAGATAAATGGAAATACATGATTTTTAGATAAAATTTCATAGCATCCACGAACTATATCCAGATATCTCAGATCAAAGAGTGGCTTTTATAAGGAAACGAAGGGAAAGGAATAGATGTGTATCCCACACTACCTTAATATTGTATGTCACTTCACATGGAGCATGTCAAAGCGGGTCCAATATAATTTAGAATGAGAACTTGGAGGATCAATGAGATAATTCATCCAGTCACTCAGTGAGCACATAGACCAGCTGGAACTCGCCGATAACATCTCCTGGCACATTTGTCTATGTTATCATCTCTAATGTCAATGAAGAGAGAATAACACATTCGTCCACAAATCATGTGCATTCTCCACGAGCCACTTAAATGTCCTGTAAAGCAGCCCGCACCAACAATTAGTGGTTGGATGAATTTGGTGGATTTTAATTCTCTAGGCCTCATTGTGTTCATCTGTGAAACGGGGAGATGCATAGTAATCATCTTTTGTGGCTCTTGGGAGAAGTAAATGATCTACTGCAGGTAAAGAGCTTAGAACACACAATGCTCTCACAACACCCACTGTTTCATAGCATGTAACATGGAAATCTCCTTGTATGTCCTAATAATCCTTATTATTTCTTTGATTCTGATACTTGGGTTCTTTTGCGTCTTGCTCTGTGATTATGTGGTTGGGTATTTTTTCTTCTCGAATTTACTTTCTTTTACAGTGGTACCTCGAGATACGAGTTTAATTTGTTCCGTAACCTTGAGGCGTGGGAAACTATGAGATGCTCGAGTTGAGGTAAAAACTGGTGGGTCGTGTGCAGCTGGCCGATCCGCGGAATTACTCCTATCTCAAATGTTGCTCGTATTTCAAAGCAAAAATCGCTCGCTCGAAGGCTCATATCTCAAAAATCTCATATGTTAGGGCACTCGTATCTCGAGCTACCACTGTACTTTTCTTTCTCTTTCATATAACTTTGCTCTGGTGTTCCTGTTAAAAAGACAATGCAAATATGTCCGCAAACAAGGTTAAAGTGAGCCAGGGGAAATGGAGTGCATTAGCCTATTTTCCTGTCACTGCAGACTTAATTCTCCCGCTAGACCATGGGTAGCCTTCTGTGCTCCCAGGATGCTCATTGCCAGTCTGCCCCTCCCTGGCAAATTCACTTAGCGCTTCTGGACTCACTCAGACAGCGTTTAACTCTCTATTTTCCGGTGGCATTGGTAGAAGGCAAGGTTTCCAAAACGGATCATCTCCTCTCACTTCTTTTACATATTCGGAGCTTAGATTTATTGCCTCGATCTCCCTCCCGAGTCACAGACCTATGCATTCACCTCTCGATGAAGTGTTTTTTGGATTTTCAAGAGGCAACTCAATCTCGGTCTGATCTGAGGCTCTTTATTCCCTCTCCCGGGGCCCATCCTGTAAACTCGATTGGCTGTCGCCTGGGCACACTGGCAGAAACCTCGCAGCCATCCGGATTGCTCGGGAGTTTGAAATTAGAAGAAAAAGTTGCAGATTGCAACAGCTTTTTCCAATACGTCTTCCCAACTCTGGTCTTCTTCTCTCTCCATACCGAACTTTACCGTAAGCATGATATTCCATGAGCAATTCTGGTCACACCTTCCAAACAGCTATGCATTTCCATAGTCATTCTTTCTAAAGAGACATCCAGGGACCTTTCTTTTCTATTAGAAAAATAGCAAACTTCTTTTTTAAATATATTTTATTGATTTTTCACAGAGAGGAAGGAAGAAGGATAAGAGTTAGAAACATTGCTGAGAGAGATACATCGACCAGCTGCCTCCTGCACGCCCCCCCACTGGGGATGTGCCCGCAACCAAGGCACATGCCCTTGACCGGAATCAAACCTGGAGCCTTTCAATCCGCAGGCCGACACTCTATCCACTGAGCCAAACCGGTTTCAGCAACAGCAAACTTCTTACCATGACACTTAAAGCTCTTCATCATGAGGTGCCCGTCTTCTCATCTCACTTCCCTTTCTGTTCCTTCCGCCTTCTCACTGGGCTCCATATTCCAGCATGGAGACATATTCACGTTTCTGAAGCTCAACGCCATATACTTTCAGCCTCCAAAGCAGTTTCCTTTCCCTAAAATTCTTGGGTTCCGTCTCTCTCACTGTCCAGCTGCTTGTGATCATCTAAGACTTGGTCAGTACCACCTGCCCTGTGAAGCCTCCTGCCAGCTTAGGGTTAGTGCTAGGAACCACATCACCCGGGAATTATGTAGTTATTTGTATGCTTCAGTTCCCTATTGCTTGCTGTGGGTGATAATGAGACTAAGCACAAAGCATTGTTGGAAGGATTACATATATTTATTAGAAGAAATATATATTTATTTCAGAGAGGAAGGGACAGAGAGAGACAGAAACATCAATGATGAGAGAGAATCATTGATCAGCTGCCTCCTGCACGCCCCTCACTGGGGATGGAGCCTACAACTCAGGCATGTGCCCTGACCAGGAATCCAACCATGACCACCTTGTTCATAGGTCAACACTCAACCACTGAGCCACGCCTGCCCAGCTAATGGCTGCTTTCATATGTGAACTTGGCTAGGCTCTAGTGCCCAGTTGTTGGGTCAACCAACAGTCTAGATATGGCTCTGAAGGCATTTTTTAGAGGTGAGATACATTTAAATCGGTGGGCTTGAGCAAAGCAAAGCCCTTTCACCAGGTGAGTGAACCTCATCCTATCAGCTGAGGGTCTTAAATATGGAGGTCCCTCCCCAAATGAGGCATTCTTTCTCCAGATTGCCTTGAGGCTAAGTACTGCAACATCAACTCTTAGGGGAATCTCTGGCCTTCAACCAGCCCTGCAAATGTCAAACTTGCTGGTCATCATAATCATGCAAGCCATTTTCTTTAAACTCTCCCTCTAAAATCCTGTTTGGCTCAGTGGATAGAGCGTCAGCTTGCAGACTGAAAGGTCCCAGGTTCGATTCCGGTCAAGGGCATGCACCTTGGTGGCGGGCACATCCCCAGTAGGGGGTGTGCAGGAGGCGGCTGATCGATGTTTCTCTCTCATCTATGGTTCTAACTCTCTATCCCTCTCCCTGCCTCTCTGTAAAAAGTCAATAAAATATATTAAAAAAATTTTCCTCTCTCTCTCTCTTTTCTCTTAAAAAAAAAAGAAAAAAGGGGGCACCTGGCCTGCTCTAGCCTCCTGTCAACTGTACCTGTAGTTAAATAGATTAACACCATTTGCTTAAAGGAAGAGGCTTTGTCTACTCAATGCCCTCAGCAGGATCTTCAATATAAAAGACGGCCCGTGGTGAATAAACTCAGAACTGAAGAGATGTAGCTCCTTGGAGAAAGTCACATAAGTTATACCACTCTTTGGGGTATGAAGTAGAGATACTTATAGCATAAAGACTGGATTGGGAGAATTTCATTTTTAATGAATGACTATATTGTTTTACACTACAGCTGGTACCAACAGTATATAAGGGTTTGAATTTCTCCATATTCTCACACCAACAGTTGTTATATTTATTTGTTTATTTATTGATTGATTCATTTTTAATGGTAGCCCTCCTAATGGGTATGAAGACTATCTGATGGCAGGTTTTATTTGCATTTTCCTGATGACTAGTGATGTTGAATATCTTATATATCTTCTTTGGAGAAATGACTATTTGAGTCCTTTGCCTGCTCTTTAAATTGTTGTGGTTTTTGTTTATTTTTGTTGCTGTTAAATATTAGGACTTCTCTTTGTGTTTTGTGTTTTGCTACGGAGTTGTACAATCCTTATCTATTTTGGATTTAACCTCTTATCAGATATATCACTTGCAAATATTTTGTCTTATTTAGTAGGTTGCCTTTTTACTCTGTCATTTGTTTCCTTTGCTGTACAGAATTTTGATATAGTCCCACTTGTCTATTTTTGCTTTTGTTACTTGTAATTTTAATCATAACTAAGAAATCACTGGCAATGTTAATATCAAGAAGTTTTCCTATGCTTTTTTCTGTCTATGCAGGACCAATAGTGCTCTAATAACCAGAGCTTTCTAATATATTTTAAAGTCAGGGAGTATGATACTTCCAGCATTTTTCTTTTTCAAGGCTGATTAAAATATTTGAGGTATTTTTTTTTACTTTCCTATGAACTTTATGTTGTTTTTTTTACTATTTATATAAAATTATATTGACATTTTGATAAATATTGCATTGAATCTATAGTTTATTACATAGAGCATGAGCATTTTAATAGCATTAAGTCTACCAGTCCATGAAAACAGGATGTCTTTCCTATTTATTTGTCATCTCTCATTTATTGAATCAGTGCTTCAAATTATTTAATCAGTGTATAGATCTGTCACTTTCTTGGTTAAATTTATTGGTAAGTATTTTGTTTGCTTTGGGGATATCTTAAAGGGCATTGACTTTTTTTTATTTCCTTGTAGGATAGTTTATTGTTAGTACAGGGAAATGCAACTGATTTTTGTATGTTGATTTTGTATCCTCCAATTTCATGTGCCTGTTCTTTCAAATTTTTAAATATTCCTTATTACTATACTTCCTTGCCATAATATATAACAGAAAGAATGACTAAAAAAAAATGCCCTTTCATTTTTTGGAAAATGTGTTGATAAGAAGCTTAACTAGAGTGACAAGCTTCAGGTCAGTCAAGTGCTAGGGATAATTTAAAGAGTTGTGGCCTAAAAGTGTGCAGACCTGACCTCTCAACTTGACTTTGAAATTTACCAGCTCAATAACTTCTCTGAGTTAGACATTCTACTTCCAAAATATAAGATCACTCAACTAGATATGGTGTAGATTTTGCTCTGCTTCCACTTATTTTGACACAATTCATCTTTAATGCTGTGATTTCCAAGTATACTTCTTTTTTTTGTAAATTATGGAGAATTAGAGAGTATAATGCATACATAGGGAATCTAACCCTAATTTTATTCAAATTTTTCAAGCATCTCATTCCCATTGCCCAAACGGTCAAAGGATAATCCTGAGATCTAGATACTATTTTAAGCAGCAGTCCATGAGAACTTGCTTGAAAGTTCTGGTTTTAAAGTTAAAAAATGATGCAAAATGTAGTCTCTGCTACAATGTATTCCATTGTTTTGTATAAAATCATATGCTTTCCCCACTTAGCTAGGATTCTGTTTTAAAAATATATTTTTATTGGTTTCGGAGAGAGGAAGGAAGAGAGAGAGGGAAATAGAGACATCAGTGATGAGAAAGAGTCATGGATCAGCTGTCTCTTGCATGACCCCCAGTGGGGATTGAGCCTGCAACCCAGACATGTGTCATAACTGGGAATTGAACCATGACCTCGTGGTAGATGCTCAACCACTGAGCTACATCGGCCAGGCTTAGCTACGATTCTTTAAGGAAAAGTGATGTTTATTTTCTATGCTGCCCATTAGGGCACGCACTAGGACCACTTGTGGTTACCTACAATTAAAAAGTCTTCCTCATGTAGACTAGCCTCTTTTTCAAATGCTTCATAGCCACTTGTTGCTGGTTGATGCTGCATCTGACAATGCGAATGTGGGACATTTCTATCCCCGCAGAGAACTGCAGATAGCAGTGGTTTAGAAAATAACCAGGGTTTCTTCGGAGTACTTTCTGAAACATGGAAGCCCAGTTTGAGAATTCCAGCTCGCGGGATATGGCTGTTGATGTTGAAGTATGCCAACCTCTGGTAGAGTAGAAATAAAGTGCAAAGTGGAAGTCAGAATCCAAGATGCATTTCAGGTTCTGCAACTTCTGAGGTGATAGATGGGATTTAGGAAATTCACTTCTCTTACTATATCTGGACTCTGTTGCTTTATCTCTATGACTAGAGGCCCAGTGCATGAAGTTGGTGCACAAGTAGGGTCCCTAGCAGCTGCTAGCTGCTGGCTAGGGCCTCTCTTCCTCAGCTGCTGGCTGCTGACCGGGGCTTTCCTTTCTTCTGTGATGCCCCCTGGTGGTCAGAGTGAGTGATCGAATTCTCAGTTGGTTGAACTCCTGAGGGGGACACTGCATGTTAGGCTTTTATATATATAGATGTTATGTTAACAAAAATAAATACACTTCCTCTCTCCTCAGGCTGTTCTGAGGAATAAAATACTATAGTGCACAGTAACAAGCATTGTATCTCATTAATATTTGTATATTCTGAAACTGGCTGTGTGACAGATGTATCTAGGTGTTCAAAACATATTGAATGGCAGATGGACTGGATGAGGGTATGCTTCCAGTAGTATAATCACTGGCATGAAAAAAATTGAAAATAAACCTATTTATAACATTTTACATATACAGTTTTGGTCATTAAGAAAAAAAATATTTACACTGTATTTAAACTCATTCTCTGAGACCCATTTCTGAATTCATCTGTTGGAGGGGAAAGATTTGCAGCTCAGTATTAATTACTCTAAAAGTTGTGGGGATTATACCAAATTCAGTATTTTTTTTTAATTCTCTCTCAAGAGAGAGAAAGAGAGGAAGGAAAAGAGGGAGGGAGAGAGAGAGAAACGTTGATGTTGGCAGAATTACATCCATCGGTTGCCTCCCGTATGCTCCCTGATGGAGAACGGAACTGGAAACCTGGTTACGTGCCCTGACCTGGAATTGAACCCATGGCCTGTTGCCTGGGATGACCCTCCGGTGGAGCCACACTGGCCAGGGCTCAACTCCATTTAGTTCGAAAGCTTGGGTCCATGTTTGTGCTTATTTTAAGGTGAAAGAGAGGACTACAGTTTTTTCCACAATGAGATCATCTCTGGACACTTTCCATTTCTGAAACCTTTTGAAAAATGCCAACCTATCTTCAGGGGAAGGCATTGCTAAGCCGAAGCTGCTTCTCCAGACCCCGCACGATGGCAGGGTACCGAGCCAGGAAGTTGTAGAAGAACGGATGCGAGAGGAAGATAGGAGCCCACCAAGCGCATTAGTTCCCCCTGAGCTTGCCGGGGCCTTCAAAAGCCCCTGTTCGCTCTCATTCTGCAGAGAATCCTGTCTCAGTGCCCTGCTTTTCCATTTACAGTGGATTATTGCTGGTGGATTTGGATAGAGCTCACCGGAGGGGTTGTTGGTAAAGCAAGCAGTGATTTCTGGCTGTGGGATATGAAGAGAAATAACAGAACATCTGTGAGAAAAAGGTCGCAGACATTTTCAATATCAGGGCAAAGGGAGGCCCTTTAACATCCCAAAGTCACAAGTCACCAGTCCCTTTAAGTCAGTGGTTCTCAACCTTCCTGAGGCCGCGACCCTTGCACAGTTCCTCATGTGGTCGTGACCCCCAACCATGAAATTTTGCTACTGTGATGCATCGTGATGTAAATATCTGCATTTTCCCATGGTCTTGGGCGACCCCTGTGAAAGGGTCGTTCGACCCCCAAAGGGGTTGTGACCCACAGGTTGAGAACCACTGCTCTAAGTTTACCTGAGGCTCCAGTGCATCTTCAAAACTCTTTCTAATCCGGGGTGGGAGCTGAATAAAATAAGACAGTGCACACTTGCAGAGTTGAAGGAACTGAATTCGAATGGAGGCTTTGTTTTTAAGTGTTTGCATAAACGTTGGCAAATGTTTCCTTTGCAGCTTCAGTCTCTATGAAAGGAAGGATGGAGGCCTCATGATTACTTGAGGCCATCTTGAGTTAGCCTGTGACACTATACTTGTGAGGGTCTTGCAATGTTTGAAGAACATATTCATTTCATGCTTTCTTAACATATAGGCACATGTGTGCATGCGTGTATCTGTCACTGTTACTGATATGACTCCAGGCTCCAGACAGGAGTAGAAAGAACACACCAGACGCTAGAGAGCCTCACGTGTCAGGGTTCAGGTCACAGCCATAACAGTTCTCAGGTGTGTGGTTTTTGTTAACTACTGTATATTATTTAGGAAGTCATTGTTCCTTTCTGTAAACTGGGAAGTGATTTATAGACATTTTGAACCTTTGTCATGAAAAAGGTGAGGGATTAACAAGTACCAATGGCCAGTTATAAAAATAGTCATGGGGATGTAATGGACAGCACCAAGTATATAGTCTGATATTGTAATTATTGTGTATGGTGTCAAATAAGTACCAGACTTACTGAGATCATCATTTGGTGAGGTTTATATAAGTAATCACTATGTTTGTACACCTGAAACTAATATAATATTGTATCCCTGCTTAAGTGAGGTATACTGGAGCCCAATGTCAGACAGCATAAGATAGAGAGTGATGTAAAATGCAGACTTGGGATAGCTGGAGTTTACATGTAAACAGGAGTAAAATCATATGTGAGGAGTTCCTGATGAATGGTACACAGAGCTTTTTTATGTGCCAATAGGAAGAGTTGATGGCCTGGCCAGCATGACTCCGTGGCTGAGTGTCCACCTGTGAGCCAGGAGGTCATGGTTCCGTTCCCGGTCAGGGCACATGCCCGGCTTGTGGGCTCCATCCCCACTGAGTGGCATGCAGGAAGCAGTCCAGCAATGATTCTCTCTCATCACTGATGCTTCTATCTCTCCATTCCCTTCCTTCCCTCTGTGATATCAGTAAATATACATTTTTTTTCAAAGAAACAGGTAAACAATAAGAGGCTGTTGTTTAGCAGGAAAATGGCCCTGTTAATCTATGTGCTCACAGAGGCATTCAAGGGAGAGTTAGGACTTGAGCTTGGCATTGAGAGATAAGTCTACCAATGGGCTTAGGCTTGGCTTCTTGCGCCAAATATGGAGGGAAAGTGGATTAACAGGAGGGGGATTTAATTCTTTCCCTCCCATAAAATCTGGGCACGGCCAGTCCAGGACCAGCATGGGCTCCATTGTCTTCTGTAGACTAGCTTTCTTCTAGCTGCTGCACCATCCTAATGCTTGGCTTATGTCCACCAGGTGACCTCAAGAGGCATATGTGATGCTGGACATCTAGCTTTTACCCCCAAATGCCAGGAACCAGAAAAGAAAAGCATCTCACTCCCTCCTTTGAAAAAGCCCCTTTGAAATACCCGCAGAGTGTTTCTATGTAAAACTCACTAAATGGAACTCAGTTATGTTATTGCCACACCTAGCTCCCGGTAGCACAGACAAAATCTTTCATAATCCAGCAGGCAATGTGTTTCCCCCAAATGTGGGTGTTACTAAAGAAATAAAAGGCTGGTAAATAGTTATTAGGCAACTGGCTGTTTCTGTCACAGTCCCCCTTAGACAATCTAAAGACCTCTACCTGTCTTTTGTCTCATATACAAAGCATCTCCTCTCTGCCTTCCTAAGAAAATATCCCTGTGGTCTCAAACAGTGACTTCATCCACTCAAAGTTCACAGTCTCTGAGAGTGAACCATTCCTTCCCTAGCTCCAGAAGTGCCATCCAGCAGTTTATAAACTGGAAGCAATCTATTTGCCCCTATAATAACCACAGCATGACACAACGCAGTAAAAATTGCTATTCACAAAAGGAGACATGTATATTAAAGCTTGGCTTCCTCCATCGCCAGGGGCAATCCAAGCCTTGCTCCTGCTCTCTCTGTGGCTGTAGCCATCTTAGTTAGGTTAATTTGCATACTCACTCTGATTGGCTGATGGGCATGGCTTGTGGGGGTGTAACAGAGATTCTGTCAATTTGCATATTGCTCTTTTATTAGATAGGAAAACAGTACTGGAACTATTAACTAATTTTTGCTAACTGCTTTCTCTGCTCCATGCATCCTTGTTATTTGTGTACATGTTAACCTATTGTAACCACCCCAGAATACAAAATGTGTATCCCCATTTTATAGAGAGGTTAAAGTTCACCTTCACGTTCACCAGATAGTAAGTGGCAAGACTGTGATGAGAATTCACGTGGTTGGATGCTGTACTCCTAAGTACAATAGACTTCTTATTCTGCTGTTGACATACATGGAAGGTGCTCTCAACGTAAGTTTTTTGAGACATTGCAAAGAATGTCATAAAAATTAGCAGGCCAGCAAGCTCGGTGGTTAGAACCCCATTCTGAGCACCAGGGGGTCAGGTGCTTGATTAATGATCCAGGACATGTACCTAGGTTACAGCTTTGATCTCTGCTGCAGGTCAGGGCAAATGTGAGAAGCAGACAATCAATGCATCTCTCTCATATCAACGATGTTTCTCCTCCTCTCTCTTTCCCTCTCTCCCTCCGTTCCACTTCTCTCTAATGGGAATAAAACAACTAGCAGGTGGTTTTAATGCACACTCTCACAGGAGAGTGATTTCCACACCGCTGGTGTGGGAGCTGATGTCTCTGCTTTACTGTTGTGAACCGATCTTGGAACTCTGTATTCTAATGCTGGTGAGATGACTAGGCTATTTAGATCAATACTTAATTTTACAGACATGCTATAGAAAGAATCTCGTCCCTCAGACACGCGTACGTGCGCGTGCTGAAAGGCCATATGTGTGGGTGCGGATTGGCTAGACCAGGGAATGGGACCTTATCTATGTGCCCCCAACAAAAGCGGGGGCAGAAAGGAAATGAGGAATGGAACGCTAACCATCCGCTTGCTCTGTGCAGCCTCGTTATTTATTTACCATGTTTTGTTCAAGGTCAAACTGCCAATCTGTTAAGAAGGGATATTCTGAAGTAACAATTTAGTACATTTATAACTGTTCATGTTTTTCATGTTAAAATATATTTAAAAAAAAAAAAGTTACACACATCCCCCGGGCAGTGCAGAAACTAGAAAATAACCCTTTGATTGTCAGCCTTCTAACCCTGTCACGGTTCTCCATTCCTATTCAGGAGACTTAGAAGAGGGTTTGAATTCGGGACCATGGAAATTTTTGTGCAATTAAAATTCCACACCGTTATTAACGTCAAAGGAAGACAGACTACACTTGCTAGGAATGTATTCTTCGCCAATCAATGCCTTTCCACTGCCAAACGTGTGAGAATGAGGATGGATTTTAAGAAGATTCTGAAGGTTGAAGGCGGTGCTGGGCTTCTCCGGGGAATGTGCCCACCCCTGGCTGGCTGTGTGCTGCGAGGTTTAAACGGATCGCGGTCTATAAAACAGCGAGGCTGGGGCCGGAGGGATATTGAACCGGCAATTCTTTGCTATTTCCTCCTCACTTACCTAAAATAACTCCTCTATTGATTCCGCGGAGCCTCTGATTCTTTTCAGATTGGGAAATAGCAGGGGATTACGTGGTGAAAGGGCCGCAGGGACAATAATGCCCGGGGCTAACTGTGTGTGTGTCTCTCTCCGGCCTGGGTCACAGAGGGCTGGCATGTGTGAGGCTGACATGATCAGGGTGCCAGCATTGCTGTGATGCTCCATCACCCTCCCCGCCATGTTGTTCCCTGCTCAGGCTACGGTAGAAAGCATGAGAGTTAGATTGCCTTCCTCATGGGCATCACTTTTTCTAGAACCTTCTGGTAGAGCCACCGCCCTCTTCCATATTGTTCTCTTTCCTCTGTGTCCAGTCATGACCAGTGCATCACCCCAGACTTCCTGCTGTGCTGTCAACCCTGGGAAGTGAAGGCCTGCCTCATCTTCTCTACCATTGCCTTCTCCATGCCGTCTCCAGAACTGTCCTGAAGGAAGGGGAGAAGCCTCCCACTCTCTTAGTGCAACAGGGGTACCCACAAAACAGAAGCAGTCACATCCATTTCAATGTCTGCAATTGAAAAAACCCTAAATTTTACATGTGTTGGGGATGCATTTCGATTTACATTTGACGTAAATGCTTACCATTTCCACTTTATAGAGGAAGAAATGGATGCCGCCGAAACCGGTTTGGCTCAGTGGATAGTGTTGGCCTGCAGACTGAAGGGTCCCAAGTTCGATTCCAGTCGGAGGCATGTACCTTGGTGGCAGGCATATCCCCAGTAGGAGGTGTACAGGAGGCAGCTGATCGATGTCTCTCTCTCCCATGGATGTTTCTAACTCTCTTTCCCTCTCCCTTCCTCTCTGTAAAAAAATCAATAAAATGTATTTTTTAAAAAGAAAGAAAGAAAGAAAGAAATGGATGCCAAAAAAGGTCAGTTTTACTGTCCAACTTAGAATGCCAACGCATGTCTGTCTTACCCCAACATGGTGCTTACATTTCATTTCATTTCAATTCATTTCATTTCATTTCATTTCATTTCATTTCATTTCATTTCATACCTTGCTCTCCTCGTCAGCTTGGGCGCATGCTTGCTTTTTGGAGAGATCAAGGAATGCGCATGCGTTTTGACTTACTTGATGAAGAAGTTTCTTCTGCTAATGTCAGAACCCTGAATGGGTGGATGACGGAAATGTCAAACTGAGCTCGCTGAATTAGACCACTTCTTCCCAATAAGAACCGTCTTCTCTTCTAAGATCAGGCAGACGGACACTGGTAACCAGAGGACGGAGAAGGTGAACAGGGGAGGAAGTTAGAGAACTCAAAGAAGCAGAGATGAGCTTCTCCACATTGCATCATCCAGCCTCTCTCTCGCCTCCCCTTCGCACATGGGCATGAAGGCTCCCTGGGCCCTGCGCTGAATGCACACATCCCTCTCCGTGTGTGGTGTGCGCATGCCCGGGCACCTGGAGTCCACCTCCTGCTGCTCACACTCCAGCAAGGAGGCCCAGCCATGGGCAACCAGCTCCTGGTCTGGGTGGAGCGAAGACCTGGAGGGGGTGCCCGGGCGGCCTTGCTCTGTGGGCAGCCCTCATCCAGCTCAGCTCTCCCGGCCAGCGCTCCCCATCTGCCCCTCGCCCTGTGCCCGGCACAGCTGGGCTCCAGAGATGAGGCTGGGTGCCAGCCCTCGCCAACGGGCCAGGTCTTCCAAAGGGCAGCTGAGCCCCCAGAACTCCCGGGATTTCCCCGCCGCCAGGTCAGAGGCCGTCTCCTTGTGCGCTGAGCTCGAACCCTGGCAGATTGGCAAAGAGAAATGAATGAGCAGCCGATCCGTGAGGATTGCCTGTCTCAGCCAAACACTTGCCCAATTTTGATTCCCAGTGGCACGCGCCTTTGTTCCTCACCAGCTGACGGATGTGGGCATGTCAGAGGGAGTTTCATGGTCCCTCCACCCGGCTGGCTGGAGGGGTTTGCTCTCGAGAAGATGTTTTGGCACAAGAACATAGAATGTATCATTCTACTTGGGCAATCCCCTTGAGAGAAAATCTCTCTCTCTCTCTCTCTCTCTCTCTCTCTCTCTCTCTCTCTCTCTCTCTCTCTCACACACACACACACACACACACACACACACACACACACACCCTTGGCTCCCCTCCCCAGGCCGGATGGTTCTCTGGCTTGCGGTTACCCACAGACAGCCAGGGATGCCCCGAGTTCTGCCATTGCCAGCATCTGGCTGGGGAGGAGGCATCTCTTCCGCTCTCAGGTTCATTGCCTCGGCCTGACCAGCCACGGCTACCCAGGCTGGCTCAGGGTAAGAGGTGGGCAGCCAGGTCTCTCTGAATCATGATTTCCGCTCATTTCTGAGTTAAAAAAAAAAAAAGCATTGGAGGGTAATTTTTTCAGGTTATATTTTGTGGCTTTTCCTGTGTATCTGGGGGATCTCCTTTTCTCCGATTTTCATTTTTGTCTAATGAGTTTGCGAGGCTCTTGCTGCATAGCAGGCGCGGTGTTCCATTCTGTGTACTCACGCCCTCTCTCCTAGTAAAATGGAAGCAGACCATAATTTTGACCGGATCTTGTAACATCAATGAGGAGAGAGAACCTCTCATTGGATGCCTCCTGCACGTCCCCCATTGGGGAACGAGCCCACAACCTGGGCATATGTTTCCCCCAAAATCAGACAGTGTCTTCTATTAAATTTTGCTCCCAAAGATGCGCTAGGTCTTATTTTCAGGGGATGTCTTATTTTTCCACTAAGAAGAATACGGTACACATTTATTGTTGAAAAAAAAAAAAAAGGATATTGATTACCTGTAGACGGTAGGGTAGTCGTTGTCATCACCAACCAGCTCACCGATGGGCGAGGTCTCTTTACATCAGGAGCCAGACGCCTGACGGTCGCTTCGGGGGCCTTCTATTCTGGGGAGGCCTGATGTTCGGGGAGGTCTTATTTTCGGGGGGATGCCTTCTATGACAGCGAGAGGCAAAACTGGAAGTAGGTCTTCTTTTCGGGGGATGCCTTACTTTTGGGGAAGCTGGGTCAACTGTGTGTGGAATCAGCCCCAGAGGGGGATGTAGCCCGAGCCCCCCCGTTAGAGATGAGGATCTTAGAAGCAGAGGGAAAGGGACTTGTCCACGGACTCTCGGCTGCTGTGTGGCAGGTAGTGGCTCAGTGCAGGCAGTCTGATGCGCCTCCAGCAGCGCGGATGGCACTGCCTCTGTTCCCCTCACCGCTCCTGGTTTGTGTTCTGCAACCTGCACCCCCTCTTCTGGGTTGCTGTGAGCTGCCTCTATGTCTCATGTATTGTCCGCTGTGGCTTTCAGCTCTCTCTCTCTCTCTCTTTTAATTTTCTGTTCAGTCTCCTGAACTCTGCCGCCGGAAAATTGCCTACCTTTCTCTTACTGATTCTTTGATTTTTTTCCCCTCAGTGAAATGATCTACTGTAACACACTTCGCCTCCACTCTGCTTTTTGTTTCATTCCAGCTGATACCGTGGCGGTCGTGTGTTCATTTCCTGTGCTTTTCCTGCTTCCTGCGTTCTGGACATGCACAGGTCTTAGGCGGGAACTTGTCAGGTCAGGTCCTTTCTTATTTTAAGTGGCATTGCCATTTTTTAAATTTTTTTATGAATTTTGTGGTGAGTAAAATGGAAACAGTCCTTAATTTTGACTGGATCTTGTAACTTGATACTTTATTTTACATATATTTTTATTCATTTCAGAGAGGAAGGGAGAGGGAGATAGTGAGAAATATCAATGAGGAGAGAGAACCGCTGATTGGCTGCCTCCTGCATGTCCCCCACTGGGGAACAAGCCCACCACCTGGGCGTATGCCCTCACCAGGAATCGAACCGGTGACCTCTTGGTTCCCGGGTCGATGCTCAACTGCTGAGCTACACCCGGCTGGGCTGGATCTTGTAACTTTAATATGTTTCATGCAGCATGATCCTTTGTGTGCCTTGGGCATTTTGCACACCTCGGGAAGACAGCTGGAATCCAGGCATTCTTGGCCGTTTACAACACAGATCCTTAAGTTTCACGATCTCTCTGTAACCCTGAACTAATCGCCTTTCGATGACACAGTTCTGTGCACCTGTCCCAGTGCATCTGCGTATTTCTAGAAGAAGAGGCCTGTCCGTCCATTCTGCAGCTGGCAAAGCTGATTTCCGCATGCCGGGCATCAGAAGAGGTTACAGAGACAGGCCAAAGCAGCCAGCGCGCCTGCGTTGGAAATGACGATTGGCATGGGCAGGGCATGACAAGGCACTTGTCTGGAGGGGAGATGCATAGAGTGGGTCCCAGGAATAGGGATCAATAGCAGTGCCACACAGCTCTCTGAGTCCTGGAGCTAGGAATTAGCGAGCGCTGAGAAATTCGGTTGGGCTGATAGAAATGTGAAAGTATTTCCATGTTCCCGACTTACCCTAGTTTTTGTAACTCCATAATTTCACAATTGAGGAGGTATTGCTGTGGTGGGAAGAGAGGTGCAGAAAGGTCTCCCCCAGAGTGTGACAGATCGAGGGATTTTTTAAAAATATATTTTATTGATTTTTTACAGAGAGGAAGGGAGAGGGATAGAGAGTCAGAAACATCAATGAGAGAGAGACATCGATCAGCCGCCTCCTGCACCCCCCCTACTGGGAATGTCCTCGCAACCAAGATACATGCCCTTAACCAGAATCGAACCTGGGACCTTTCAGTCCCCAGGCCGACGCTCTATCCACTGAGCCAAACTGGTTTTGGCGGGATTTTTGTTTTAATTTGGTTTCACTTTCTAACCCTAGGTCAAGTCCAAAGGATCCTGTGGCCCTCAGGTGTGGGAAGTGGCTCTGTTGTTTCACTGGAAGGTCCCTATTGCCAGCAACAGATTATTCATTCACAGTAATGACATCTCTTATGCCAAGGACACAGCTGGCGTCTAGGTTCTGATGCGGATAAGAGGCAGAGGCTACACAGTCATCTATTAACATTGCGAGACTCCTCCAGTCATTCACATTTAGAAATGATTCAGATAAAAATCTTGTCACCTTGTAGTCCGAGGTGCCTGTCCCCGGAGCCGGCTGCAGCACCACCCAATGTGGCCCCGTCAGCTGCTTCTGAGGAGCCATCACAGAGAGAGGCTCAAGGAGATGCTCTTTCTGACTTTCCAACGACAACTCAGGGTTTTGTCCTGGGTACCATTTTTCAATAAACACGCAAATATTTGCAAATACCACCCTATGAGCCTATCTCACTTTTACTCTAAATCCATAACCTGGCTGGGTAGATCAGTTCATGAGAATGTTGTCCCGATACATACCAAGATTGTGAGCAATATCTTTAGTCAGGACACATATGGTCAACCAGTGAAGGTATAACTAAGTGGGAGAAAAAATCTCTCTCTCTCTCTCTTCCTCTCCCTCTGTCTTTCTCAAATCACTAAATCAAAACTTAAATAATTAATTTTAAAACTAATTTTTTTTTAAAATATATTTTATTGATTTTTCAGAGAGGAAGGGAGAGGGATAGAAAGTCAGAAACATCGATGAGAGAGAGACATCGATCAGCTGCCTCCTGCACACCCCACACTGGAGATGTGCCCGCAAGCAAGGTACATGCCCCCGATGGGAATCAAACCTGGGACCTTTCAGTCCGCAGGCTGATGCTCTATCCACTGAGCCACACTGGTCTCGGCTAAAACTAATTTTTCAGGGAGTATCCTATGAAAAGCACTCCAGGCTGCAAGGCGATCCATCCCTCTGTTCCTGGATTTTGTTATATTTTTGCCGCTGCCAGTTCTGTTTTTACGGAGAGCCCGCTGTCTGAGAGCACAGAGTCAGCCCGTTTAAAACCCTTGTCCCCTCGGAAGCCACGTCGGATTAAAGCGCATCAATAAAGGGAGGTTCGAGACACAGGTGCTCTTCTGATCCCGTGCGAGCTGCTTTGTTCTCAACTCTTCCTGGATGTGCGTCTCTCTCTTCATCCAAAGAGGAAAACAAACAGCCAGGCGGCTATGAGGGGGGCCCGTGGAGGGCTCATTAGCGGGGTTCTAAGTGGGTTCTTCCACTGGCTGTCACTCCCAGGGAAAGGGACTCTGAGGCCAGCAGCACAGGAGCGCGCAGAGGCTGGAGTGGAGCCCTTGAACGCACTTCAGAGAGACAGGGGCGATGCGATGGTTTCAGGCCAAATGAAAAGCCCTTTGAATGAAAGAGCGAGGCCTTGGGAGTTAGTGTCTGCGAAGACTGGGTTCGCTGGACGGTCCTGTGCTTCTCCTTTCCTTCCATCTGTGGGGAGAGCGGTGATTGAAACTAGTGATGCTCCAGGAAGCCCTTGTGGGGGGCGTCCCTGGACCTAATTCAGCCCAGAGCAAGGCCCAGGTTGGTGTGTATTGAATCAAGGGCTCAGCCAGTGGGTGAGGGAGTGAGGGATGTCCAGGCCTCTGCCTGTGCTCAGTCTTTCCTTCTCAGCTCCAAGGTAAAGGTCATTAAGAAGCTTCGTCCAGCTTTCCGCCACCCAGGAGGAGAGAATGACTTACTCTCTGCTCCTCCTCAAACAACACCGGGACAAGCAGCCTGTGCGTCTATCAAGGGGTTCATGGTGGTGTCATGGGGTGACAGGCTAATGGGTCTAGGCCACGGGCAGATCGTGGGCCAGGTGGAGTTTGAGGCTGAGCATTAATCGTCAGGATGGCGCCCCTTTATTCACCTTAGCTTTGGACACGTTGGCACCTTAGAGGCGATGATGTGCACCGCTTCAGGGAATCATGGGTCCTCGCTGAGGAGTGACACCACGGTGTCTTTCAGTCTGGGGTATCACGAAATGTCCTAATCCAGTGGCGATCTCTTCCGATGGGCTTTATTCCTCTCTGCAGGCCAGCCTTCCAATCCCAGAAATCAACCCAACAAAGCACCTCTGGATAAACTATGACAGGAAATGGAAGTGGTAAAGCCGCAAAGCCATGGTATAAGCTAAGCTAGGATGCCCATGAGGAAAATAAGAGGAATCTCTTGCAGGTTAAACTTTCTATCCTATCTAATAAAAGGGTAATATGCAGATTGACCATCACTCCAACACACAAGATGGCTGCCCCCATGTGTTCAAAGATCCTGCCCCCATGTGGACACAAGATGGCCATCAGGGGAGGAGGGCAGTTGGGAGGGACCAGGCCTGCAAGGGAGGGCAGTTGAGGGTGATCAAGTCTGCAAGAGAGAGCAGTTATGGGTGACCAGGCTGGCAGAGGAGGGGGAACTTGAGCGTGACTGGGCCTACAAAGAAGGGCAGTTGGGGGAGGGAGGGGGCGAACCCAGGCCTGCAGGAGAGAGCAGTTTGGGGCAAACAGGCTAGCAAGGGAGCAGTTAGGCATCAATCAGGCTGGCAGGGGAGTGGTTAGGGGTGATCAGGCTGGCAGGCAGAAGCAATTAGAGGCAATGAGGAAGGCAGGCAGGCAAGCAGTTGGAAGCCAGCAGTCCTGGATTGTGAGAGAGATGTCCCACTGCCCGCAGTTGTACATCCCTCAAGGGGTCCCAGATTGGAGAAGGTGCAGGCTGGGCTGAGGGAGACACCCTTCTAACTGCCCTGGTACACGAATTTCATTCACCGGGCCTCTAGTATATTAATAAAGTAGATATTATATTTTTTGTATAAACTGTATGATGATAGTCTGTTTTTATAAATTTTTGCAGAAGAAGGGCATATCATCTAGGTTATGCTATGACTTGGGGTGTGTTGGACTTTAAGAGCAGTCGTTGCAGTCATAAACATGCAACCCGGAGCTTCCAAACCAGAGAGGAAGGGACATGGTGACCAAAAATGGGCCTCCCCAAAACTGACGGGATTTGTTTGAAGGCCAATAGGGGTTTCAGTCTTGGTTCATTCTCTACCCACTTCCAACCCTCCAGCACCCATGACTGTCCTCGCGCTGCGTCCGTCCACCCACTGCTGGAGGGACCTTTGTCCCAGACAGTGCAGGTGGCCAGTCACGTGGCACCGAACCCAGACGCATGAGCCTCATGGTGAGATGCTGGGGAGGAGGCCATGGCAGGCCATGCAGGCCACAAGGGGCCACACTAGGGAGTGACAGTTAGGTAACCTTTTTAAAAATATATGTTTTTATTGATTTCAGAGAGGAAGGGAGAGGGAGAGATAGAAACATCAACGATGAGAGAGAATCATTGATTGGTTGCCTCCTGCACACCCCTTACTAGGGATCAAGTCTGCAACCTTAGCTTGTGCCCTTGACTGGAATTAATCTGGGATGTGGAATCAAATCCAAGACCCAAAATCGAACCTGAGTGTGACAGTCCTGTGCTCTAACTACTGAGCTAACTAGCTAAGGCTAGGAACTTTCTCAGAACCTTTGGTTCTGCAGGACCACAGTGTGTTTGATTTTTTTGGGAATAATTTCTCCCACTGGCAAGAGGCTGAAATCCATTGGGTGAAATCCTAAATACCTCTCTGGGAATATAATGCATTAATAAAATAATTCTTGTTAGTTTTTATTTCACTTTTCCATTACAGTTAGCATTCAATACTATATTAGTTTCGGGTGAACTGCATAGTGGTAGGAATTAGTAGATACAGAATAATCATGGGGATGTAACACCTGGGAATATAGTCAATAATATTTGGAGAACTATGTATGGTATCAGGAAGGTTCTAGACTTATGGAGGGGTAACTTCTTACAGAAATGCAGGAGATTCATAAGCTTTTATCACCAGTTTGTGATCAGAACGTAAATTATAGCAAGCAGGGATGGTTGGTGTATATTCCCACCGACCCGTGTTCTCGCTGAGTTTAGGTTGGGAGTGTAGGAAGAGAAGGCAAAGATTCCCTACCCATTCCTACATTCTTTCCGATGCCTGAACAAGTTACTTATTGAGCGTTTAAATGGCAGCATCTAAGGCTGAAGCAATTTAATTGAATAAGCTTACAGTGAGGTAGGAATGAATTGCACTTTGCTTAATATGATAGTCACCGTGTTTGTCTCCCTCCGAAAGCACTATTTAATCAGCCGCATGGAGCATCACCGGGCAGAGAGCAGTGCTGGCATGGCGGGAACAGACCTGCTTGGGAAAGACGGAAATTAAAGTGTGGTGATGTTTTCACTTTTACAGCCCGCACATTCTCTGTTCCTGGGGCACAGGCAGAGCTGAACGCCCCGATTCTGTAGAGCGCTGAGAAACCACTCTCTGTAAACGACTGCTGCGTCTTACTCTAAAGCCCGCCCCGCTGGCCCAGTGGTTGAATGTTAGCTGTAACGGAAAAATTAAATAAAAATTAACAAGAATTATTTTATTGCCGAGACCGGTGTGGCTCAGTGGATAGCGCGGCGGCCTGTGGACTGAAAGGTCCCAGGTTTGATTCCAGTCGGGGGCATGTACCTTGGTGGCGGGCACATCTCCACTGTGGGGCGTGCGGGAGGCAGCTGATTGATAACTCTCGTCGATGTTTCTGACTTTCTATCTCCCTTCCTCTCTGTAAAAAATCAATAAAATATATTTAAAAAAAATAAAAATAAAATAAAATGCATCACTAGCCGAAACTGGTTGGGCTCAGTGGATAGAGCATCAGCCTGCGAACTGAAAGGTCCCAGGTTCGATTCTGGTCAAGGGCATGTACCTTGGTTGTGGGCACATCTCCAGTGTGGGGCGTGCAGGAGGCAGCTGATCATTTCTCTCTCATTGATGTTTCTAACTCTCTATCCCTCTCCCTCCCTCTCTGTAAAAAAAAATCAATAAAAAATATATTTAAAAACATTAATAAAAGGTAAAATGCACCACTAGCTCCTTGCATGAAAGTTTCTCCCAAAGCAAATAGGGAATTATGTTTATTGTTGATGAAGGTGTTACATAGGTGTCCTTATCTTTCTTCTCTTTGCCTCCAGCTCCCTCATGCCATTAACCACCCCCACCCCACCCCCAGTGTCTGTGTCCATTGGTTAGGCTGATATGCATGCATACAAGTCCTTTGGTTGACCTCTCCCCCTTTAATCTCGTTAACCTTAGTTGGACTCAGGCAACAAGAATTCTCCGGGTCAGGTCT
Organism: Lasiurus cinereus; assembly: GCA_011751065.1. Lineage (NCBI taxonomy): Eukaryota > Metazoa > Chordata > Mammalia > Chiroptera > Vespertilionidae > Lasiurus > Lasiurus cinereus. The sequence goes on from JAAGEH010000041.1 coordinate 67,903,649, forward strand.
GGACAGATGACTCTTTGAGAAGCAGCCTCAGGTTCTCCTGTCAGGTGCACAGGCTCTGCACACACTCCAATCTCCAGCCCTGTTCACCCCAGATTGACAACTCCTGTTGTTCCTTTCTGGCTAACCCATATATCTTGGAACCACCAACGACCTATAAAAATACAGTTTTGATTTTTATGAAGCCTTCAGGTTTTGCTGTGTGTGTGTGTGTGTGTGTGTTTCAGAGCTAAAGGTAATAAAACTTGCAGCAGCTCCCTCAAGCTTGCTGGCTTCTGCTGGGAAGCATTCAAACACGAACTCATTATTCCTGGGGTACACGGTGCCGATTGAGGGAACCAGCTCTACAGTTCCCCGAAATCAGTGAAACTGACTCAGACTCACAGACAGAAGCACAGCCTTCCCACTATGAACGCGGAGTTACTAGAAACTGCTGCAGACAGACCAATAGCCCTACAACAGCCAAGGAAATAATGAGATAACTCCTAAATCCTCACTCATCTCTAAGCATGGTGCGCGTTTTAGTTTGGGATATTAGATTATAACTGTCCATAAATTTATATCTATATCTATACACAGTGGCACATGAGTATATAGTGTATACATGCATATGTAAATTATCTTTCTTCCTCCATCCCTCCCTCCCTCTTTCCCTCTCTCTCC
>JAAGEH010000041.1:67904408-67943845 GCA_011751065.1 Lasiurus cinereus
TCCTTCCTTCCTTCCTTCCTTCCTTCCTTCCTTCCTTCCTTCCTTCCGCACCAGAGAATATTTCCCATTGATTTTTAGAGACAGTGAGAGAGAAATGTCAATGTGAGAGAAACACATCCATTGATTGCCTCCTGCACAAGGCCCAATCAGGACCTGGGCTGGGGAGGAGCCTGCAACCCAGGCGCATGCCCTTGACCTGAACTGAACCCTTCAGTCCATAGAGTAATGCTCTGTCCATTGAGCCAAACCAGCTAGGGCTAAATTATTTCCAGTATTGATCTATATATTTTCATTTTTTAATCTATATACACTTTCATACATATATATATTAAAATATTATTTTCAATATTAATGATATAATCATTTTATATGTATTATACTATGATATATTATACTATTATTTCATATGCCTTCATCACCTCTTCTTTTATGCTTATATAAGAATTCAGTTCATATAATCTGTAATATTCTGTTAAACATTTATGCTGACTCCAATTTTACTTTACTGCTCTTACAAACATTGGGATGGAAATATGTGCACTCTATTCATTTTCCTTTTCAGATCATATCGTAAGAAAAAATGTCTAAGTTTAATTATTAATAAAATTACATTCCGGTTGTGTACAGTCTAAAATATGTTTTCAAATTATCCTTCAGAACAACTCTATTACTGATTTATAACTTTTAAAATGAATGGTAACCAATCTTCTTATTTTATACAGGTGGCAATATTTTCTAAAATTATTTTTATTAAATGTTCTCAATTTACCACTTTTATTCAGTTTGGAAGATATATCCTCGTTTTTTAAAAAAAATACCTATATATTCGAATCCACTTTTCTCTTTTATGGTTTCTTCTTTTACTGATGTATTTAAAAAGCATATGTATACCAAGACTATAACAAGAATACACATTATACTTTCTTGTGCTTCTTTTATGTTTTTAAAAATATAAACCATATTTAGTTTATTTTAGCATAAATGTTAAATGTACTATCTAGCTTGTTAAATTCTTTTCAACCCAGCATCACTTTTGAATAATTCATCACCTGACTACCATTTTAAAATGATATTTTCAAAATTTGTTAAATTCAATATATAATATATTTTCAAGGATTTCCCATTTTCTTTAATTATGTATGTGTTTATTATCATATGGCTCTGGCCAAGTACATTATTATGATTGTTCAATATAGCAAAAGTCATACATATATTGATATCCTAATTACTGCACTACATTTGTTCTTATAGACATATTTGCAATTATGTTGTCTACATTAAAAAAATATAGTATTTTCAGATTTGATTAAGATTACATTTGCAGACTAATTTCCAAAGAGTTGAGACATGTACAAAATTAAAGCTTCCCAATTTTCAAAAGCCATTTAACTTTCTAGCAAATGAGTAATCAGGCTGCTTTACAGAAGGGCACAAATTAGGAATTTGTTGTAAATATGTTTCATACATTAAGTCATCACAAGGGCAAAGATCTTTTCTATACGCAGTTACTCATTTATGATTTTTATATAACAGACCTTGAGACCAGCAGTAGGGATATAAACAATTCCTAGATCAATACATACTTTGGAAACTTGCAGTGTAACAAGGTAAACAAATCTGCAATTCATTATAATTCCCTGGGATTCATATCTCACTAGAGGTATGTCAGAACAGGAGGTGATTATCTAGAAGGGAGTAACTAGTGTGGTTTGGGGAAATCTTCAGATTATAAATAACCCATGTCTTCCTGTACTCCCATATGCAAGCCATCATAAGGAAAAATGTCTAAGTTTCAATTTTTTAAATTATTTTTATTAATTTCATTTCAATTTTTCTCCTGAAGCAAAGCTTACATCTCACATTTCTCCATCTTTTCTGCTCCCAGAATAGTCTACACTAGTATCATTTCTCCCTTATTTGGTGAGACTATTTCCAATCAAGGAAACTGTTTAATTCAGGAAAAAAATAATCCAGAGAAAGGAAATTATAGCTCTAATAATCCTATCTAATAAAAGAGGGAATATGCTAATTGACCATCACTCCATCACAAAGATGGCAGCACCCACAGCCAATAAGGAGAGAATATGCAAATTGACTAACAGACCCTCAAAGATGGCAGCGCCCACAGCCACAAGATGGAGGCACCCAGTCCCCTCAGCCCCCCAGCCACCCAGGGCCAGCCCGAGGGGCAGGCAAGCTGCCAATGGTGGCTACCCAGCCACCCGGGACCGGCCTAAAGCGCAGTCAAGTCTCAGATGGCCCTCAGGAAACCAGGGCTGGCCAAGGCTTGTGCTGCTGGCAGTGGCAGCAGCAGAGATGGGGTGTCGTCTTCCTCTGATTGCTGGGTTGTCTGCTGCCCCTGAGGGCTCCAAGACTGTGAGAGGGGGCATGCTGGGCTAAGGGACCCCCCTCCCAGGGCATAAATTTTCATGCACCGGGCCTCTAGTCCCATAATAAGCTCTAAGAACAATAGTGGTGATACTCTTGTCTCCAGAGGGTTCCACCAGGTGGCCATGAGTGAGTCAGAATTCAGACCTGGTCATTGGATCTTTGTTGCCCCACTGCTGGATTACAGTTGCTTTTAGTTAGCGATGCCACGTAATGGTCTCTAAAGAGTTTTAATATTTATGTCCTATTTATCTTTTAAAAATGTAAATGCATTTAGCACATTCTTTTCCATTTTATTGATACTTCATTTAATTATAAAAAGAATACTTGGTTATAATAGTCTAACAATTCAGAACTATGTTGAGGTAAAGCCCACCTCTGTGGCTAGACCAATCTATAATAATAGAAGTATAATATGCTAATTAGACCAGACGTCCTTCCGGACGTCCTTTTGTGACGAAGCCAGGGCTGCAGCCGAGGGATCGAGGGCAGGATCCTACTCTTGCATGAATTTCGTTTATCGGGCCTCTAGTATATTCATATTGATAAATATATTTATAATGAAGGGGTTTACACCAGGCATATTTTCCTGCAATTTGCTTTCTTACCATACTACTCCGGCGCTGCTATTTTTCCTGTCAGTACGAGATCTAACCTATTCTTTTATGGCTCATAAAACCCTGCGTTTATTGAACCTTGACTTTCACATAGACATTGAGCTGGCTTTCCATGATTAGCTATTGAAATTTAAACATATATGCGTACCTCATACCTGCTCTCCCCAGATGTGTATTTATCAGTATGTGCACGGGAGCCTCAATTTATATACTTATGAATAGATATTAAACTACAGTCCCTGTACGCATATGCATTTCTGTGTGTTCACTTATGCATGTGAGCGTGTGTCTGTGTCTCTTTGCCGTTAGTTTAGATGCCAAGAAAGAGTATGAAGGAGCTGATTTGGGTAGAATGTAAATGTTGATAAACATAGCCGAACAATTTGTAAAACAGCGTGCATCAGCAGTGTCAGCAATGCGTTCGAACGCCTTCTACCCACACCCTCGCTAACACTGATTGGCAATTCCAGGCAGGATTGTAAATATAATGGCTATAACGGGCAAAATGTGTTATCCTGTGATTGCCTTTCTTTTGTAAAAAGAAAAATAGCTCATTGTTCTGCTTTCCCGGTATATCAATAGGGAATAGGAAATTGATTTTTCGAGTCTATGAACTAAGTAGTTGAAATGTCTTTTATTCTCTGTAGTTTTGTGGAGAGGAATAATCATGACAATAATAGGAATAAGTTAGAGTTTTGCACGTTTGTATTAATCTTACAGTTTTCATGCTCTCGCATTCATTATACTCTGTGGCTCCTCATAGCAACTGTGCCCAGTTAGGGCAGTGATCATTCTCATCGTTTTGTAGAAAATGAATCCACACCGCAGCTCAGAGAAGTAAAATGACTTTACCAAGGTCACACAAGATCAGCTACGCTAATGTTTGAAAATGATTTCAAAACTTTTAAGATCCTTGTACAACTTAAAAAATGGGAATCTGCCAAAACCGGTTTGGCTCAGTGGATGGAGTGTCGGCCTGCGGACTGAAAGGTCCCAGGTTCGATTCCGGTCAAGGGCATGTACCTTGGTTGCGGGCACATCTCCAGTGGGGGGCCTGCAGAAGGCAGCTGATCGATGTCTCTCTTTCATCGATGTTTCCAACTTTCTATCCCTCTCCCTTTCTCTCTGTAAAAAATCAATAAAATATATTTTTAAAAAAATGGGAATCTGAAGGTAAGAAACTATTTGCTTTATGGAATAAAAGAGAATTCATGTTTCTCGGCTGGAAAACGGGGATCTACCGAACATGGGAATGCAGTGTTCGGGAGAGATTTCCCTGTGCTTAGAGCCTGCTCCAACACACGTGCACATGTACATCAGGACAGAGTTCCCCCTCCTGCCCAGAGAAATCTTTGCTGCATTTTGGGCTTTGCAAGAGCCGCATATGAATTTTTCACAGGCCACAGGGCAGACTCAGAAGCAAGAATTATTCAACCGGTCCTGGTAGGATCAGGTCCCATACGGCACGAAATGTGAGGGACGCAGATAATTTACATTCAGCAAGGACAGTGTCCCGCTTCCAGTGACTTCTCTGAGCGGAAAGTTAATTTCCACTCATGGAGGGGGTGGTACACCTAGCTTTCAAATCACACGAAAGTTCATAACACAGTAAACATACACGAAGCATGCACGTGATGACAAGGAGGAGCACACACATGTAAATGCACATGCATGCACTAATGCAGTCTCCCAGAATGCAGGCATGATCACAGGTAGGGAAGGTGTGCTATATGCATGGTGGCTGGGGTGGATGGGTTGCACTTCACTAAGACACTAACGAGTGCATGAGGTCATCCCCAACAACACATGTATTCACACACGACAAGGTCAACACGTTCTTAGAGTGCATGCCTGTGCACGTGCGTATGTAACATATTCGCGCCCAGAAGGAAATACAAGTGCTTGCTTGTTCAGAGACCTAGATGTGTGGAGGCCGGTTTTACTCTGCTACCAAATCCCATCACAGATGTTACGAACAGTAACAGCAGAAACGAATACTTCTGAAGAACATACTTATGAAGAACATACAAGCTCACCTTGTCTGTGAGCAAATCAAACCCAGCAATACCACATCATAAAGGTGATACATAGTGAGATTGCCGAATATGCTTCAAGTCCAATCAGTTGGAAGATTGAATGGAGGAAAAGACGGATCCTCTCCCCAATAAGAGAGAATTCCCCGGCCTCCTGGGATTTGAACTGGGATGTCCTTCTCCATGAACGGTATCATTCACACAGACAATGGAACTGTTTATTTCTTTCATTTTCTTCATTTAATGTCCTTGCCAGTGTATAATTTTTGCCCAGGCTAAAGACTCCAGGGACCATTTCAGTCTCCTCTTCCGTGATCCCTCACATCCAACTGACCCATCTTCATAACTCCTCACAATTGCTTCAGATAGCCACTCCTCTTTTAGTTCCCACAGGATCAACCCGGGTCCCAGAGGTACATATTATTAAAACAGGTTTCCCAGCCCAGAGTTTAGCATCTGAAGGACCAATATACACACACCTCACAGCCCCTGCGAAATCCTGGTTTCTCCATTGCTTCCTCATGAAAAGCTGTGCTTTCTGATATCTACAACTTGAAGATTTAAAATCCGATTCCATGACTCAGATCGCATCCTTCTTCCTCATATAATTTTCCAATCTGTCTTATTCCCCGAATATGGCCGTGGCTCATCATGAGGATCACATTGCCAGGGTGGTTTTTATTTCCCCCTGCTCTTTTCCATGCCTTTTATTTTAAAGTACATACAAATGCCATGTTCCTACCCACGACCAACTGAAACACAGAAGTGAGATCTCCATGGTGAACTGATAAAATCCCTGGTGTCCCTGCCGGCCTACCCATTCTCAAGCCTCACTTTCTAAAATGTGTCTGAACCACACTGTTTGTCAGCGGTTAATAGAGAGAATGCGGAAACATAACACCACTGTCAAATCAGTTGAAAAACTGCCATTTCGATGGAACTGCATAGAATTCTAGGACTTTTGCCTCCACATTTTTCAATGGATTATAGTCTTCCGTTGCCTTTGTTTTCAGAACATCATGTATATACATAGAATTTCAATGATTTTCCTCTGCAGGCAGTTATTTAACCCTCTGTTATTCCTGTGGACATGAAAGGGCTAACTCCCAGTGATCTTGATGTGTCACCCTGCTCACACTTTTTCTAGCTGTCCCATAAATGCTCCTGGAATGAATTTCAAAAAAAAAAAAATGGTGGTCAGGGCTTTTCAGAGCTCAAAAACCTGAAATTCATCTTTTGTGGGTGGAGACAGCCGCCGATATCTCCCCAAATGTCCCTGTTAAACTTTTACTTGTGGGATTATTCCATTTTAAACCCCATTTTATCTCAAGATACAACTCCTAAATGAATAATAGCAACATCTCTATTCCACCTTTAATTTTCACCCTCATTCATGCCGCTAAAGAATACATTAGATTGATAAGATATATTTTCTTAAATCTGAGGCTACCACCTCAGATTAAAGGAATTAATTCTATCTTCTTAGTTTCTATAGGTCATTTCATCTTTACTTTTTACACTTTTTTTCCTTTTTTAAAGGCAATATTAGTAATATATTAAAGCGAATTCAAATTTAGCATAGAAGAGATGGGATCCATATGAATTAATAATATATATATATATATAACTTTCAGAAATGGCTTTTATCTCTCAAGATTAAAGTTTTATGTTAAGTATGGGAAATCTTTTAGTCATATCGAGGAAAATTAATTTCTGCAACGTTTATGTTTAAAAATAATCCAATTAAAAATTGAACATCCTCTGACCTTTCCGTAAGCATATGAATTTTTGTGGAAGGTGGAGTTCAGGAAAAATCTTAGTGCGGTGATGAGACTCTCCTCCAAGTGTGTTTGCTTCCTCCTTCTGCAACATTATCGCTAACATTTCCATTAGTCTGGAGAGTCTTCTGACTCATCTTAATATACTTTAATGGCTATGTACTTTGTAGCAAATTAAACCTGATTAAATGAGAATTTTAGATGAAAATAATAATTCCAGTTAAAATCAGCACATCTGATTTTTTACATATGCTTAAATCTTATTTTAAAAGCTTTGTCGTGTCATGCCTTGTAGCTCATTGGGATGTGGAGCTGTGAACATTAAAAAATAGAAGGATGGTGTCAGAAGGCAGGGCATTAGATATGCAGCCCCATCCGCAATGAGGAGTTTAGGAGGCGCGGATATTTTTGGCTTTTCTTACGCACTGCTGGACTGCGTCTATGACTCATTAAAGTTCATTAAAGCAATGCTGGAATTTAATGGACGATTTGAATGTTCCTATTAGAGACAGGAGGAAATATTCCATTTTTTTTTTGTCTTGTGAGACATCTGGACAAGCTAGATTTCTTTCCTTCACATTTATACTATCAATCTTTGTTTCTTAAGTCATGAAAGCTCACCGTTTTTACTTATGCTGACTAATCCAATGATCAAAAAATTAGGACCCACTATCAAATAATTTATTTATTGAACACATTAAAATAAAACAACATGCTACTACTTTAATCTTTAGTCTTCTACTTATAGTTATTGGTGGGTAAATAGAAACAGAACTTTAATTACAAAAACACTTAGACATTCTATGTTTTCCTTTAAATTTTCAAATATCTTATTTATTTTTAGAGATATTTTTCAAAGTAATTTTGAAAAATAAATTTCTGAATGCAAAATTATCACAGGCAATCATTGAAAAATTATAAAAAGAGAAAATTGTATAAGGATAATGAAAATTGTCCATATTGAATTATAATGCACAGATTCTTATTACTTTTTAATTTATTTTATGTCTTTATTTTTTTTAACTTTTATTTGATTATGATCTTGTTTTATTTTCTATTGGTATTATTATTTTATTTTATTATTTTGCCTGATAACGTTGTTTGCATGGGTACTGATGAATCTGGTGCAAGAATTATTTGAATGTTTTGTTATCACATAGTGGATGTGATGTTACATTTTATTTTGATAAATATATATTGATTCAATCAAATGGTTATATCTTGAGATGGACCAATATATGTGGTCATTCTGTTATGAAACATTCTTAAAACAAATTATATCTGATTCTTGGCCCCATCTCCTAAATGAAACATTTTTAACTTGGTTTCTTAGTAAAGACATATTTATTTTCGATAAGTGCTTAAAGAAATGAATTGTGATTATCATCTTTTTATGGGTGGTGATTATGATCACTATATAAATACAGAACACGAAGAGGGAGAAGGAGGTGGTGGAGGAGGTGGTGGAGAGGGAGAGAATGAGTCAGTCTTGTTGCTTAATCCTTCTTGCCCAAAGAAATGCCTTAGTATGTATTCAGGTTGTGTTTCTTTGTTGTCATGGATACACTGCTAAGAACCCTTGACAGGCGTATTATTAAAGTGTTCAGAGCTTACCAGGGAAGTATTTTAGCTTTCAATTGCTTTGTGACACGTTCTATTAATATTCAGGATCCCTTTGGCCTATTTTGGGCAAAAAATATCATCAATATTCTAAATATTCTAAATACATCATTTATTTTATGGCTTGCATAGTATTTTGATGAGATTAGATCCAAACTTACCTGGCTAATCACACTAACACTGGCAACATCCTTATTTTCTGCCTAAGTAAAATATTCAATTAAAGAATTATTTTAATATTTTCTTTATTTTATAAAAAATATGGACCCATATACTACTAGATTTGGCAGGACTCTTAAATTAAATCACCCTGTTTATATTCAAGGGAATTAAAATCAACATTCCACACTACTTAATTATTATATTTGCAGTTAATATTGGTATCTTATTTAATAGCCCTGAAGTACAAATGACGCATTAGTTGATGAATAAATATAATTAATTTTTGCTTAATAAATATAATTAATATATCATTAATCAATATAGAATAATAAATATAATTAATATTCCATTAGTTGATGAATAAATATAGTTAATATTTGCTTTTGCGATGCTAAGTTTCTCTTGTTACTTTCGCTTTGACAAGATTAGAAAACAGAATTACTAAAATTATAAATGACATGGACCTTGGGTATTATTACTATAAGAAGGGAAAATAAAATTTTCAGGGAAATTTCCTACAAGAGAATAATAATCAGCTCATCTAGGAATGAAGTCACTAAACCTCTCTCAAAATATGCAACAAGTGTATGAAGACTGAAAAGATTCCTGGATGAAATCAGTTGATCATTGTTCTCCATCTTGATTGGCGAACCAATTTGGAATATTCTGCTCATCTTCCCATAAAGGGCAAGCGCATCTAAAAACTTAAGGGAACTGTTTGATTTTTCTTAAGGAATAAAATAGTCTTAGGTTTTAAGCTACTCCCTCCTCTGAGTAATATTCACCTCACATCCACAGAACTCCGCATTTCATTTGAATAAGCTTTCTACATGCAGCTCTGATTTTTTCTCCAAGCTTAAAATGAATGCTATTAAAAGACCAATTAAAAGGATAAAGTTCACCAGTGTATAAATTAAAGCTGACAGAATTAATATTTCCTTCAGGATTTCAACAAAGTTCCAATTTAATGGGGAGACTCCAAGGACAGATTGTAATTAAAATACCTGCTTTGGCCTGACAGAAGCCAGGTTTCTTCTCGATTTTATGTGTTAATGCATCGAGGTCTTAAAAGCATTATGGTAGGATAATTTCTGCGGAAAGGGCACTGAAGCTTACATGGCATCATCTTGGGAATGTCACCGCTTCCTTTCCTGTAAGTTAAGTCCCACCTGCACCCAGGCTCTGACACCCATTTCTAGAACACTTCTCCAACGCTGCTATTGAACTGGAAGGATTTGATGGAGCTACAGGAAGCATATACTTTTGAGTTCTTAAACTTTGACCTTAAATTTTCTTCTCAAATTACTTAACCTTGTTTCTTTAATCTGTTTTTTAGCAGAATTTTTTTTGCATGAAGTTCTTAGATGCATGATGCTTCGCTCTTTCTTGTTCACTACTCCACTTTACGTCCAGGGTTATCCCGTTAATTGATAACCACTATCAATGTTGCCGCTAATTGATAAACACTATGCTCAGCCCACCCACAGACTCTGTGCTTCTGAGGGGATTTGTTAATGGACTCCACCGGGAATCAAAGTTCTTAATTTTGCCGAAACCTGTTTGGCTCAGTGGATAGAGTGTCGGCCTGCAGACTGAAGGGTCCCAGGTTCCATTCTGGTCAAGGGCATGTACCTTGGTTATGGGCACATCCTCGGTAGGGAGTGTGCAGGAGGCGGCTGATCAATATCTCTCTCATCGATGTTTCTGACTCTCTGTCTCTCTCCCTTCCTCTCTGTAACAAATCAATAAAATATATTTTAATAAAGTTCTTAATTTTGATGAAGTCCAACTAATCTTTTTTTTTCCAGTTATTGCTTGCACCTTGGTGCCACACACATACACACACACACACACACACACACACACACACACAATTGATTTTCCTGGGGTTATAAATATGTGTATTTTCTCTAAAAATGTTAGTTTGGGCTCTAATAATGAGATATTTGATCCACAATGAATTACACTTTGTATATGGTGTGAGGTACACATCACACTGTATTTCATTGCCTGTAGATACTGAGTTCTCAGGGTACTATTTTTCCCTTTGAAATTTCTTAGTACCCTTGTTGAGCTCAGTTGTCCACTGAGGGATGGGTTTATTTCTGGACTATCAATTCTTTTATAAAAAATATATTTATTGATTTCAGAGCGTAAGGGAGTGGGAGAGAGAGAAACATCAGTGATGAGAGAGAATCAATGATCAGCTGCCTTCTGCACGCCCCCACTGTGGATTGAGCCCTCGACCTGGGCATGTACCCTTGACCTGGGCATGCGCCCTTGACCGGAATCAAACTGGGGATCCTTCCGTTTGAAGACCAATGCTCTGTCCATTGAGCCAAACCTGCTAGGACTCTGCACTATCAATTTTATCCCAATGATCTATATGACTATCATCATGTCACTATCTCATTGTCTTTGTTACTGTGCAATTTTAGTAAGTTTTGAATGGGGATATGTGAGTACTCTAACTTTGTTTTTTTATAAATAAAAAAGGATATCCATATTATTGTATATAATTGCTTTTAAATCAACTAAGGAAAAGAAGGAATATGCATTTTCATTGCCATTGCAAATTACACAGTTTTACCAATTTTTTTCTATGTGAATTTTAATTACTGTTTTGCATCAAATCTTTTTCCCAAAGGTGTCCTTTAATATCGCTTCTAAAATTGCTCTCCTAGCAAAGAATTATCTTGAATTGCATTTATCCAGAAAGGATCAGGCCTAAACGGGCAGTTGGATATCCCTTTCACAATCCAGGACTGCTGGCTCCCAACTGTCATCTGTCTGCCTTCCTGATTGCCCCTAACCACTTATGTCTGTCAGCCTAATCACCCTCTAACCTCTCCCCCTGACAGCCTGATTGATGCCTAGCTGCTCCCCTGCCAGTCTGTTTGCCCTTAACTGCCCTTCCCTTCAGGTCTAGTCACCCCTAACTGCCCTCCCCTGTAGACCCGATCCCCCCAACTGCCTTCCCCTGCTGGCCTGATCACCCACAACTGCCCTCCCTTGCAGACCTGGTCCCTGCCAACTTCTCTCTCCTGTTGGCCATCTTGTGTCCACATGGTGTCAGTCATCTTTGACCACACGGGGGCAGCCATCTTGTGTGTTGGATTGATGGTCAATTTGCATGTTATTCTTTAATTAGATAGGAGGATTGGATAGGATAGAGGTCTGGTGCATGGATGGGGATGGCTGGTTTGCCCTGAAGGATGTCTCAGATCAGGGTGAGGGTTCCCTTGGGGTATGGGGTGGCCTGGCTGAGGGGCCTGTGATGGTTTGCTGGCCAGCCACACCCCCAGTGACCTAAGTGGAGGCCCTGGTATCTGGGATTTATTTATCTTTTATAATTGAAACTTTGTAGCCTTGAGCAGAGCCAAGCCTCCTGCTCACTCTGTGGCCACAGCCAGTTGTGTTGGGATTTATTTACTTCTATAATTGAACCTTTGTAGCCTTAAGTGGAGGCCAAGGCAGGGCAGGGCAGGTGGAAAGCTTGGCTTTCTCCATTGCCATGGAAACCCAAGCCTCCTGCCCTTTCTGTGGCCACAGCCATCTTGGTTGGGTTAATTTGCATACTCACCCCTGATTGGCTGGTAGGCATGGCTTGTGGGTGTAGTGGAGGTACGGTCAATTTGCATATTGCTCTTTTATTAGATAGGATGGATTCTGATGTGCCTGCTGGATGTATTGCAATGTGTGTGTGTGTGTGTGTGTGTGTGTGTGTGTGTGTGTTTATTCCACTTAGTGAATATCCAGCCACCAATTTTTACTGCTCTTACTCTGGTACTCCCACAAATATCCAGCCATAATTTATTCTAATTTTAACTGCTTTTATTCTGGTACTCTCATTATGCTTCTCTTGTTGCTCTTTTTCTGATGATCTGTTCATTTTTGTTCACTTTGTCTTTCTCACGGTTTTTGGGTCGCACCCAGGTGAGAACAGCATCGACTGCCACTGTTTCTGTCTAAGATCCATTCGTTTTCCTTGCAGAAATGTGTCTCAATTCCTGTGTCTTTGTTCAGTATTCAGAATTCCGGGTGTGCTGTTCAGTTTAGGTTTGGGTTGTTTTAAATCACTGCGTGCGGGTTTCTGTTGTTGGGGAGGGAACATGCTGAGCTTCTTGCTGTATAATTCCAGAAACGTCCACCTTCACAGACACATTTTATAGACCACATTTTCTATTCATAACCCCGTCCTTGTGTCCTGTTTCCTGCGTTTAATATATTAAAATCTTTCCTTTGCATGTTTAATATGTAACTGTAGTTTTGTTCCACATAAGATTTATAAAAATTTTAACATAAACAATATTTTAAGATTGTTTTTGGATAAATACCACCTATGGTATCATCCAAAATAAGAGTACATTTTGGAATCACCATGCTTAGAATAGAAGTTACTCTTAATAAACTGAGGAGAAAATGTATGGTTGCATCTTTCTTTCTAGTCTTTTATTTAAAAAATACGATACTAATAGGTGAAATGTTAATAGCTGTTAAATTGGGGGATGGTGCATAGTATTAGTTTTGTTGCCTTTTTTCTTTAACCAGACTGCATGTTTGAATACTCTAGAGTAATGATATAACTAAAATAAACACTCAAATATTAAAAATACAAATAGCACTTCTGTTACTCAAAGACATAAACATTTAACTTCCTAAAAATATAAAATCATAAGCTAATTAATTACATATCTTTCCAAAGATTCAAAAGAAATTTAAATGTTTTCAATTTTTCAAAAAAGGAGCAAGTATACACAGAAACACACACACACACACACACACACACACACACACACACACACACGCACACACATTCCCTTAAAAACCTGGTCAAAAGACAAATAACCTTTCTCTTGTACTTCAGTGAAGCAGCTAGACACTTCTGAAAAATACGGAACATGAATTTGGTCTGACATTTCACAATAAATATCAAAAATAACAACTTCATAGGATAGAAAAATGGGTTTTATTAACCTAGTCTCTAGAAAATGTATCACAAAATTTATTGATGTTCTTGCAAAAAAGAGAAACCTAGCTCTTTTTTCAGCTTCCTCTATATACTGGCGGAATAAAACTCACTCTTTCAGAGATTTACCTTAAGATGCATGAAGCTCTTTTTCGCAACTTTCATTATTTTGTCCTAAGCTCCAATATTTTCTGCATTTCCAGGAATCTAAAATCTGATCTAAACTCGCCCACGTTAGGTAACAATGCCCATAAGCTAGGTTGTCTTTTAGGATATTTATTCTCTCATAGAAGTGATAGTGAATGAATTCTAAAGGTGAAGATAAAGCCATATCAAACCAATGGTCGGCGAACTGTGGCTCGCGAGCCACATGCAGCACTTTGGCCCCTGGAGTGTGGCTCTTCCACAAAATACCACAGCTTGGGCGAGTCTATGTTGCAGAAATGGCATTAGAAGAAGCTTAGTTTAAAAAATGTGGCTCTCCAAAGAAATGTCCATCGTTGTTCTGTTGATATTTGGCTCTGCTGACTCATGAGTTTGCCGACCAGTGAACCAGACCGTCTAAGAGAAAATGAGCCACGTTTGGGGCAGATCTGTGAGGCTAGAACAGAGTGAAAAATGTAGATGACAGGTCACCAGCTCAGTCCCAGTGAATGCAAACACTGCATAATCTTGACTTCAGGCAGATTCCTGGCTTCTGCGTAGTTTTCGTGTCTTCTATCAATCTTGCCTAACTCTTTCTCGGCCATCTTAATTTATAGTTGCATTTACTCCGCTACCTTCTTGTGCAGCTTCTATCTTGGCGTTCATCACACTGTATATTTGATTACGTGTTTATTTTCCACCTTCTCATTTAAAATGTTTGTTCTGTGAAGGGAGTTCCCCGTGATTTAAAACATACATCAGTGCCTCCTTCGTGAAGAGCAGTCATGGATGCAGGTGGTCAGATATTTGGTGACTACTTACTCCTCTCCTGGGCCACGGAACCTTCCAGAGGAGCAGAGGGTGGAGAGTGTTATCAGGCAGTGGACACCGTTCAGCTCCGCTAAGGCCTTGGCAGGTAGAGAGTGCTCCCCTGTGTCTCTGTCAGAGACAGACCGTGGGGACAGGCCCAATTACTGTAATAACACATTTGTCACCCACGCACACCCTCTTCTTCTCGGAGCAGAGTTCTGTTCTGATAAATAAATATACTGGAAAACTGCTGTTTTCACCCAGCAGGTGACTCTGTGTTTATGTCAGACAAGATATTCCCGCATAAGACCTATGTTGACAGGCCTGCGGCCCAAATTGCCAGCTTGTTAGGGCTGAGGACAGCAAGGATGCTCTCGGTGTTGTGACAACTGATGGCTCAATCCCCTGAGCCCTGGATGGATCTGCTGGCAGTGACAGCCTGCGGAGCAAATAGCAGGGATGCTGCTTGGTTAGCGGGGTGTTATTTCTCCACAGTTCGAGGGCTGGGGGGTTCTCTCCACAGTGCGAGGACCATCAGATGGCACTTCCCTCCTTGCACAATAGGTGTTCTAAGAAGGAAATTAAAATTCCCAATTTTATATGATTTTATATCGAGATTTCTATATTTAAAAGATTTTCCTGTTTGTGATCACACACACACACACACACACACACACACACACACACCAATGTTCCTTTATCTGACCACTACCTCCACATACAAATAGCCGAAGCCACATTGCCATGACAACCCTCCCCCATGCTTCTTACCTCTCTATCCTGACTTTTTATTCTTACTGATCCCCAGGCCACCTTTCACACCTTCCCCCCACCCAACAATCACTGTGCAGGGGTTCCCACCTTTCTGGCTAGTTTCTCCTCTGCATCCCCTCTTATGGAGCAGTGTGGACAGCTCCAGTGTTCTAGTTCTGACTCTCTTGGAAGAGGGCGAGGGTCAGCTTGTAGGACACATTATCGACCCACCTTCTCAGGATGGTTACATGCCTGGTAGTGTGCATGTTTCCACATGTATTCTAGAATTTAACCCTCACAAACTCAGTGAGGAAAATGGTGACATTTTCATTTCCAGGACACAGAACTGACTCAACCGTTGTATGTCATGAGACCAAAGTTAACCAGCCAGTAGGTGGCAGAGGATTATTTAGGTTCATGTTTGACTATGTAATCCTGTTTACTTCCCACGGTTGTGGCTGTGTCCCAGAACTGTTACCAGAATGTTCTTTTACTTGATTGTTCTTTTCTCCTGTCCCATGTGTGCTCTTGTTTTCCCCACTGCATTATCTGTGACCTCTCAGTTCAATCAAACCTTTCCAACACTCCCGATGCTCCATCTCATAAGCGTTCCCACAACACTTCATCTCATCCTATGAAGACCTACTGAGCCCTCCAGGTGGCCTATGTTCATGGATGAACATTCAAAAGACAGAATGGCTTGAGCATATCAGCCTGGGGCCCCTGCATGTCTAGGCAAGGATATCACATGCAGAGGGGTCCTCAGAGAGAATTTGTCTGTGGTCATTTTGACACTGTACCTGTCACACAGGCATGGATCCTTTTCATCCACGGTGGTTCTACCTACAGCCCCTCGTCTGAGACCTGCCATTTCTGCCTGTCAGGTCCCATCCCTACATCTCTACTAACAACTGAGAGATTCTCATGTCTCTTAAAATAAGTGCTGCCAATTTTCTCCAAGGCTATTTGTTCCTTTTCTCAAGACTTCTGCTCCATTATTAATAACTCTTTTCCTTTTGTGCTCAAAGCTCTCTGGGTCCTTAATATCTGACACTTTTCCCTTAAAACAAATCTCAGTCCTGGCACTCTCTCTATGTACCCTCTTCCTCGGGCTGAGACAGGGCGTCTCAGAGCCAAGAGTCCGTGAATAATATCAGCCCGGGTCTGCCTTTGGCACAGTGGAGCCTTTCCCACTGGAGACAGTGGTCTTGAAGTTGATGGCCAGTCATCTTCCTTTGTCAATCTAGCCCTGACTCAGCAAAATAGGGCCTTTGTAGTTGAGTCAGTCCTAGTTCTTAGCCCCTGCAGCCTGGCCTTTGCTCACTGGCTCACTGTGTGTGGAAGGCTCACTGTGTATCAGGAACTACCACTGGCCACCGAGTTTAGGAGGTGGGGTTTAGGTCTCAGATCATTGCAGAATGGCAATCCCACTCCTTTGGCCTCGGCCATTGCTCTGGGCAGCCTGGTTTCTATTGGCATCGGGGACACCTTTCTGTGTTAAGAACATCACATCGTATGTAGTTGATCGGGATTCACCGGAAACACTAAGAACATTCTTGGGTTGTTTCTAAATTTGGAAACCTCATCCACCTCTTTTTAAATTTATTGTTTGTTTTATAATTAAATGTATTGGGGTGACACTGGTCGATACAAGGATACAGGTTTTGAGTGTATAATGCTGTGATGTATCATCTGTGTGCCCACCACCCAAAGTCAAATCTTCTCCCCTCACCATGTATTGGACCCTCTTTATCTTCCCTAAGCCCTTACCCTGTCTGATAACCATCATGCTGCCTGTGTGTGTGAGTTTACTCTTTTAAGTGTCTCAGGCCATTCATTCCACCGCATAACAACTGAGTTCTTCGCCTGTCCTTATGGTGTACAACTGCAAGCCTTTCCATATCTCTGTTACACACAACATGCATTCACATTTAATATCCTCTAAGGTCATCTGCTAAATATCTTCTAGGCTCATCCACTCCTCATTTTATTCCACTTTCCTTTTCTACTAGTGCAACCCTATCATGATCGCTCTCCCAGCTTCTAGAGTTTTCCCTTCCCATACATTACCTCCATTGCAAACAGAGATCCATGTAAAGTGAAGCTGTGACAACGTGAACACTCGCTTTGTATGCTCCCAGAGTGCTCTCTGCCCTGAGGATAGGGGGGGTCATTTGAAGGTGAAGAAAAGTTGTGTGGAATGGGCCCTCACCTCCTGCCACAGCCTTCCTTCCTTGTGGTTTTGTCCTCGAGTCTCCAGCTTCTCTGATGTCTTTTATTCTTGAGAAGCTCAAGGCACTTGACTTTGGCAGGTTCTCTCATGCCCCCTCTGCTCCCTGCAGTGCTGCTCCCCACTAACTTCCACCTTCAAGCTCAGCACAGGTGTCGAGATCTGGGGCAGCACTCATGATCCCTGGATCGGTAGTTACCAACTTGAATAAAGTTAGAGAATTCTGAATCTTCCTTGACATCAGTTCTACAGGAAATAGTGAAATATATACCTATGTCTTTTTTCTTTTTTTGAGTAATGTCTTATTTTCCCACTCAAATATGATCATTTAAAAAAGTCATGGTAAGGATACTTTACATGAGATCTACCTTGTTAAAAATTTATGTGTGCAAACAGTATTGCTAAGTATAGGTGTTATGTCGTACAGAAGATCTTTAGAAATCTGTTTTAGGTAAGGATACTTTACATCCATTGAGTAGTAACTCTGTATTTCCCCTTCCCCAACCCCTGACAACCACTTTTCTAGTCTCTTCTTCCAGGTGTTTGACTAGGCTAGATGCTTCCTACAAGTGGATTCCTGTAGTAGTTACCCTTCCGCCACTGGATTGTTTCACTTAACGTAGTATCCTCTCCAGTTACATGTTTCGCTGTCCTGGCTATCGTGAATAATGCCGCACTGAATGTGGGGGTTCAGATATTCTCTTCAAGATCTCGACTTCAATTATTTTGGATGTCTACTCAGAAGTCACTCCTTTTAAGATGGCTATTACCAAACAGACAGAGTTGGCAAAGACACAGGGAAATTGGAACCTTTATTTATTTTTTTGTGAAAAGGTAAAATGTTGCCCCCACCGTGGAAAATGGTATGCAGGTTCCTAAAAATAATAAAAACTTATCCTAAAATGGGGATGGGGCATTTCAATTTTTTAAAAATCTCCAGTGAATAGCCCAGTACCTAGTAAAGACTAGATACTCCATAAATATTAGATGAGTGAATTAAGTGATGAATGATTATCATTTTGACCTCTGTCCTCTCGTATCTCATTTTGATTTCCATTTTTGAAGGTTTTTAAAAAGAAGATAGGAAGAGAAGAAGGAAAAGTAGAATAGAAAATGAAGTTATAGAGACCACATGTGACCTCCAAATCCTAAAATATTTAACGCTAGGCCCTTCATAGAAAAAGTTTGCTGACTCATGGAATAAAGGATAAAGAATCTGAATCTCTGGTTAAAACGTTTCTGCATTTCACAACTTTACTAATAGGCTATAAAAAATTAAGAGTGCGTGCTGTAATTCCTAGAACACACACTAAAAACACACACACACACATATCTAAAAAGCCAAACAGAAGAGAAAAAGCACTCAAGGAGGACTGTAAAAACAAAATACATGTGGAAAAAATCAAGATGGCAGACCCAAACACAACCATAGCAATATTTAGAGCAAACATTATTCTTATAGACTAAATATGCCAATAAAAAGAATATTACCAGAATGTATTTTAAAAACAAGGCTCAGCTATACATTGTAAACAAGACACTTCTTTATACTTTAATAGCACACTTATATTGAACATCTCCCTCCCAGGAAATCATAAAGATACAGAACTTTAAGAATATGCTATCCATCTTACTGTGATCAATATCTGTCGGTCTCTAAATCCAGCAATTACATTATACACATTCCATTCAAGGTCATTTGTATGTTAAAGAGGATAGAATATAGCCTGGACCTTAAAACAAATCTTGGCCAAAACCGGTTTGGCTCAGTGGATAGAGCGTTGGTCTGAGGACTGAAAGGTCCCAGGTTCGATTCCGGTCAAGGGCATGTACTAGGTTGCGAGCACACCCCCAGTAGGGGGCGTGCGAGAGGCAGCTGATTGATGTCTTTCTCTCATTGATGTTTCTAACTTTCTATCCCTCTCCCTTTCCCTCTGTAAAAAATCAATAAAATATATTAAAAAAAAATCTTGGTACTCCCATTTGACCCAGTGACCCCACTCCTAGGAATATATCCCAGGAAACTAGAAACACCAATCAGAAAGGATCTATGCACCCCTATGTTCATAGCGGCACAATTCACCATAGCTAAGATTAGAAAACAGCCTAAGTGCCCGTCAGCAGATGAGTGGATTAAAACACTGTGGTAATACTACGCTGCTGTAAAAAAGAAGGAATTCTTACCATTGGCAACAGCATGGATGGGACTGGTGAGCGTTATGTTAGGTGAAATAAGCCAGGCAGAGAAAGATAAATATCACATGATCTCACTCATTTGTGGAATATAATGAATAACATAAACTGATGAACATAAACAGATCCAGAGACAGAGAAACATCCATCAGACGGTCAAACCTCAGAGGATGATAAGGGAGGGAGAGGGTAAGGAGGAAGGATCCACTAAAGGACTTGTATGCATGCATATGGGCCTAACCAATGGACACAGACACCAGGGGGGTGAGGGCATGAGTGAGGGTGGGTGTGAGGGCAATGGGGGGATGGGGACACATATGTAACACCTTAATCAACAAACAAACAAACAAACAAACAAACAAACAAGTCTTGGTAAGCAGTCATTAAATGCACTTTCTCTTCCAATTGGGTCTCCTGGAAGAAATCATAACCTCTCCTCAAATACCTCTGAATGTTTTTTCTGTGATGAAAATTCTGCGAATGAAAACTCAAAAGACATTTCTTGAGTTCATGTGACAACCACAAAATGGCACTTCCTTTGGGGAGCTTAAAATTTGTTTAATAGGCGCACTTAAAGATCCATTTTTTTAATCAGTAGGTCTTATGTTTGCTCATCCTCACAAATATTTTTCTGACATCATAATGAACAATAGCCTCGCAGTTGTAGCAAGGTCTCCTTCATAAATGCCCCAGAGACGCACCGTCTCTCCTGTCCATATGGTTCAGGTCTACCGCTTTCATCCATCATCCCCTCACCGACAGTAAATATAGCTGCGGCATAAATATTCATCAAAAGGCTCAGAGTCATTTCTTTCATCATCATTTCTTGCACTGTCATTACTTTGATTAGGAGACTAATTTCTAACCTTCCTTTTGCTCGGTGCTACAATCTCAGGAGAGTAAATACTTACCTTTTCGGCTGTGCAATGGGTGATCATTTGGGGAGAATTATCATTATAATTTATGTTAGAATTTAGGGGGAAAAGAACAATTGTAGAAAGAAACGCTAGTTTGCATAGCGCTTTGCTTTTATAATAGTTTCTGGCTTGGTTTGGGGGTTAGGAATTTGGGGCTATACATTCACCAAACTCTCAGGCATATTAGCTTTGAGGTGCAGTTGTCTTCAGATGGTTATGAAAAACTAGAGACCCGGTGCATGAAATCCATGCAAGAGTAGGCCTATCTCCCCCCCACCCCCCACCATCCCCTGTCAGCACTGGCATCCCTCTGACACCCAGGACCCGGCTTCCCTCTCAGCTCTGGCTTCATCAGGAAGGTCGTCTGGAAGGACATACAGTCTAATTAGCATATTACGCTTTTAGTATTATAAATATTTACTGTGCAAGGATGAGATGATTTCATTCAATTGACAAAAATAAAGAAAGATCTGCCAAAACCGGTTTGGCTCAGTGGATAGAGCATCAGCCTGCGGACTGAAAGGTCCCAGGTTCGATTCTGGTCAAGGGCATGGACCTGGGTTGCAGGCACCTCCCCAGCAGGGGACGTGCAGGAGGCGACTGATTGATGTCTCTCTCTCATTGATGTTTCTAGCTCTCTATCACTCTCCCTTTCTCTCTGTAAATAAAAAATCAATAAAATATATTTAAAAATGAAGAAAGGTCTTACAAATAGCATCACACCATTATAAATATCTCGGATGGCTACAAAAAGAAAGGGGATTATTTTATACTTTAACAAATACAGCCCAGGAAAGGAAATACGGTTTGCAGGCAAGCCACCCCCCGTGGGAAGAGGTGGTCTGACAGAGTGGCTTCCCTTCTACGCCTCTCCCTCCCCAGGATTTCCGCAGGTTCTTCTGTTCTGACCAAAGAACCTGGTCTAACAGGCAGCGGTGCATTGTGGGAGGCGTGATGCTGCTCCTTCTCTGACCTCCTGACCCCAGCCTGGAGGAGGACACCCTGTTCTTCATGGCACAGACCAGTGAGACTCTCATGACCGCAAAGAGCTTGTTATGAATGCTTGACACACAGGCCATTCTCTGCTCTCCTCTTGCTTCTGAAATAAGGGAAAACAGAAATTTGCTTATATTCAACCACTGTGACTTTTAACGAGCAGATCTGACTGTCCTGATCTGCTCAGCGAGAGCTGGGAGTCATTTGCTTCAGTTCGTGGGGCCTCTAAACACTGTTTAACCCCAGGAGACAGACACCTGCGGGGTTGCCGCCATCCCCAGCTCCTAAACATGACCTTGTCTTTGGGGAAAGGGAGGACCGCCATCTTTATTTCTGGCATCATCTTGGGAGACATGTTGTGAGAGGCGGTGATTCTTAAACTTCTGCTCAAGTTTAAGAATCAACTGGAAGGCTCGTGAAATTACTGATCACTACCGATCGCTCCTCCTCCTCCTCCTCTTGGCATGTGAAATTCTTCCAAGTGATGAGGATGTCGCTAGTCTGCAGCCCACTTGAGACCACTGTGATGGAGGACATAGTCCTCATTCGTACTGCAAATCCTTTCCGCTGAGGCCTGTCTCCACCAATAATCATTCTTAGTATTATCAGAACACTCAACTATTCTTTCTAACCCCGTAAGATGTGAGTGTGTGTGTGTGTGTGTGTGTGTGTGTGTGTGTATTTATGTATACAATGGTACCTCGAGATATGAGTGCCCTAACATACGAGATTTTTGAGATACGAGTCGTCAAGTGAGCGATTTTTGCTTTGAAATACGAGCAACATTTGAGATAGGAGTCATCGCATGGATCGGCCGGCTGCACAGGACCCACCCGTTTACCGCGACTCGAGCGTCTCATAGTTTCCCACGCCTCAAGGTTATGGAACGAATTAAACTGGTATCTCAAGGTACCACTGTATTATCAAAACACTCAACTACTCTTTCTAACCCCATGAAATGTGTGTGTGTGTGTGTGTGTGTGTGTGTGTATTTATGTATATATATATATATATGTGTGTGTGATTACACACACACACACACACACACACACACACACACATATGCTAAAGTTCGAAACAAAGTTTTCTATGAGCCAAAAACTCTTCATAACTCCCCTTTTCACAGGTAAATATCTTGAAAGAGTTTTTCACCGTAATGTCTGCATTTATTCATTTCTGACCCTCTTAACTCTCAGCTCATTCCATTGCACGGTCTCCTCAGTCCACTGAACTGAAACACAGCCTGGTATATTCATCAACTCCCTCCAGCTTGCTAGATCCAAAGGGCATTTTGTTACTTTCCTCGTATTGCTTTTTCTATTTTTTCCTTTCTAGAGACACACGTGGTTACCCTCACACCTTGCACTCCTGGTTAACCATGTGGACCATCACTGGGTTAGCCATCCTACTTGGTTCTCTCTTTGTCGTTATCTTCACAGGCTTCTCTGATATTTTGCCATTAGACTTTAGAGTTCCTTATAATTTTCCCACAAACCTTCAACTTTTCTTCTTTTAAAAAAATATATTTTATTTATTTTTTACAGAGAGGAAGAGAGACGGATAGAGAGTTAGAAACATCGATGAGAGAGAGACATCGATCAGCTGCCTCCTGCACGCCCCCCACTGGTGATGTGCTTGCAACCAAGGTACATGCCCTTGACCGGAATCGAACCTGGGATCTTTCAGTTCACAGGCTGACGCTCTATCTACTGAGCCAAACCGGTTTCGGCCTTCAACTCTTCTTATTGGTAATATCTTTCCAGACCATTTCATACATTTCCAAGATTTTGTAATGATTTTTTTCTTTATTGATTAAGGTATTACATATGTGTCCTTATACCCCCACTCTCCCCGCCCCCATTCCCGTTCATGCCCTCACCCCACAGGTGTCTGTGTCTATTGCATGCATACAAGTCCTTTGGTTGATCTCTCCCCTGTACCCCTCCCTCCCCTCCCTTCCCTCTGAGGTTTGAGCATCTGATCGATATTTCTCTGCCTTTCCAAGATTTTAATAACCACCTTGACACAAACCGCTCTCAGATTTATCCATTTAAGCTCTCGTGTGTTATTCGTCTATATATCTCAAGGCCTACTTGCTCTCTCAATTTGGCAAGCCATAAATAGTGACCCCTGTTTTCACTCCAGGGCTTAAAACACAATATCCCCAGACCCAACTGTCTATCTGCCCTCCGCTTCTCTTCTCTTTGGTCCATTTACATTTTCCCAGTCTCAGAGCACGGCTTCATCATCCTGTCAGTGACGCAAGTTAGGAACCTAATTGTGATCTTTGATGCCTCACTGTTCCTCACATCCTATATTCAGTTCATCACATAGTCATGTTCACTTTACATTTTTAAACATCTCTCAAACCTATACTTTTTTAATATCAATTCTAGAGGCATGAAAATTCATGCACTGGAAGAGGGGGGGTGGCCCTCAGCCCAGCCTGCCCCCTCTCACAGTCTGGGAGCCCTCACGGGTGGGAGATGACCTGGCAATCAGGGGAAGGCGATGCCACATCACACCTCTGCTGCTGCCACTGCCGGCAGCGCAAGCATTAGCCAGCCCTAGTTACCTGAGCCTCGGGTGGCCTTGGGCAGCTAGGCAGCTGCCTTCTGAGGCTTGCCTGCACCTTGGGCCAATCCTGGGGGTCTGGGGGGGGTCAGGGGACTGGGGACTCCAGAGGCAAGTGGACAGTGGACCTGAGAAGACTGCGTGTCACCATCTTGTGGCTGTGGGCACTGCCATCTTTGAAGGCAGGGCAGCCAATGTGCATATTCCCTCCTTATTGGCTATGGGCACCACCATCTTTGAGAATGTGACGGTCAATTAGTATCTTCCCTTCTTATTGGCTGTGGGTACCACATCTTTGCAATGGTGTGAGGGTCAACTAGCATATTCTCTCTTTATTCGATACGATTGACAGAGTTTTAGTCTTTATTCCTAAAGGATACTAATTTTCCTTGTCATGAACTTCTATTTATCTTGCTTAAAAATGTATTAGAATTAATGAGTCCTAGGACTGCATATTTTTATCAGCTGTGGAATACGGTCATTATCTATTTGAATATTGCCTCTGTATAGTCTTCCCTTCTGAATTTGGCAGACACTTACATCTATGTCTCCCTGATTCCAAACTCATATTCATAAATTACATTCTCTGTTTAAAATTTATTGCAAAAGAGGAGGGCTTTAACGTGGATAGATAAAAAAAATAGATTGATTTTCTCTATATAGAAAGAGCTAGTTAGCACTACTAATGGAAAGAAACCATTCACAATAACTGTATACATATACAGTGGTACCTCGAGATACGAGTGCCCTAACATATGAGATTTTTGAGATACGAGCGATTTTTGCTTTGAAATATGAGCAACATTTGAGATAGGAGTAATGGCGTGGATCGGCCGGCTGCACACGACCCACCAGTTTGCCGTGACTCGAGCATCTCATAGTTTCCCACGCCTCAAGGTTACGGAACGAATTAAACTCGTATCTCGAGGTACCACTGTATAAAGAAACTTACAATTTTATGGGACAAATACTCCAGCATCTTAGTGTTGGGAGCAAAAGAGAGAGTATGTGGCATAGATGCATATTGTAAAATAAACAAGTGAGTAATCCAGGGTTTAATATTAAAAATATCTATCTTCTATGTCAGTAGCATTATTTTAATTTTAATGGTTTCCTTTTTCGAAACACTAGTACACGTGGGATTTAGGTGGAGCCACTACTGCAAGTCCTGGTATAGAGATATCTGGAAAGGTTCTTTTCCTTCGCTCAGTCTCATGCCAAAATGTTTAGTAAGGTTCCTCGTTTTGACACATATTGCTTGATAAACCCTTGTCTCCTTCCTAGGAGATGAAGATGATATGTTTCAATAAGCATACTATTCATTTGGAAAGACATGTTTTGAATTGCAGTTTCCCTCTACTTTTCCTATGAATTGAGTCAAACTATTTAATCTCTCTGAGCCACAGTTTTATGCTTAAAATGTCATGGAACAACCCTGGCTGGTGTGGCTCAGTTGGTTATGTGTCATCCCAGGCACCAAAAGGTTTCCGGTTCAATTCCCAGTCAGGGCACGTGCCTGGGTTGCAGGCTCACTCCGTAGCAGGGGGAATGCCGGAGTTAGCCAATTGGTGTTTTCTTCTCCCATCAGTGTTTCTCTCTCCCACGCCCTTCCTCTCCATCTAAAAATCAATAAAAATATTTTAAAAACACGCAAGCAAGAATACATTATGGGATTAAGGAGAGCAGAGTACATTCATCATAATGAAAACACATCCAACACAACACATCAAATAAAATAGAATACATTAAAAGAAAATATCGTAAATTCATGCCACCGACTCTGAGTCACATCTGCAAATTTGGGTAATGATTTCCTCAACGTGAGGAAGCTTGCTGAGAGAGAACAGATATTTTCCAGCTCTCCCGTAAAATATGGATATGCAGAAGTCTCTTTCTCAGGAAATGCTGGTGCAGTGATCACCCGTCTAAAGAAAGGGTGTCCAAGATTCAACAAAACACACAGAAAGAGCAGAATACGCCCGAAGCAATCCTATCACAGAGTAGATAGGAGCACTCTGAAGCACACAGTGGCACCCCCATTTTCTAAGACTTTCCCCAGCTGCTTGAGGCTGCGATGGGTGCCTGGGAGTAAGGATGGGGCGTGAATGTTGTTCGGTCAGGACAAGAGAACTACACATTACTCTTTATTTAAAATATATTTTATTGACTTTTTACAGAGAGGAAGGGAGAGGGACAGAGAGTTAGAGACATTGATGAGAGAGAAACATCGATCAGCCGCCTCCTGCACACACCCCCATGAGGATGTGCCTGCAACTAAGGCACACGCCTCTGACAGGAACCGAACCAGGGACCCTTCAGTTTGGAGGCCGATGCTCTATCCACTGAGCCAAACTGGTTTTGGCAAATTACTCTTTTTTTTTTAAAAAAATGTATTTTTTGTAATATTTTAATTTGTAATTGCAGTTCACATACACTATCATATTAGTCTCAGGTATACAGCCCAGCGATTAGACATTTATATAACTCACAGAATGATCACCCTGGGGAATCTAGTGCCCATCGGACCCCATACATAGCTATCGCTCTTTGCATTCCGGGGCTGAAATTAACATGAACCATGTCGACATTAGCCATGGTGCCACTGGGTCTCAATTTTATTCAAGCTGCTTTCATTAACTTTGAGTCCGGAATCTCTGGTCAGCTGACCCTTATTAATGAATCCACACTGGTCCAAATCTACATGTCTCCCTCATCCAGCATCCTTGGGATCCATCTGGATAGATGCACAGGGTTTGTACATGTACCATTTGGATAGGTGCATCGGGTTTGTACATGTACCATTTGGATAGGTGCATAGGGTTTCTACATGTGCCATTTGGATAGATGCATAGGGTTTCTACATGTACCATTTGGATAGAGGAATAGGGTTTCTACATGTATGGGCTTGCAACATTTTGCAATACATTTGCATCGATGGTAACTCTTCACAAACTGTGTTTGTGCTCCTTAAATCTCCTGGGATTTGAGTCATGGGTTTGGAAGCAACAGGCGGCATGTACGTGGGTCTTAAGGAGGTTCACCTTTCCCGTGCAAGGCGATTGCCTCTGATGAGGTTAGCACGAGGGTCTTTCGTCCGAGAGAAGCAAAAGCACTCAGATGTGGATGGGGGTGTGTGTGCTGGGGGTGGGTCTCTTTTGTTGGTTTATTTTGCCCTGGGATTGGGGAATTCACAGTCCCAATACCAATGCTTATGATAGCACATATTCCTCATTACAGCCTAAGACCTGGGGGGCCTTAGGAATTCTGCTTTCTGCGTGATCCGGCCAGTTGTTGGAGAAGACTGGGTTTGAATTTTTGAAATATTTGCCGGAAAGCAACAGGGCAGAGCTTTCAGAGAGGTGTCTGTTTTTAATCCGGGCTGTGAGCAGAGAAGTCAAGCTCCAAGCTTGTCCCTGATGTTCCCCAAAACCTTCAGCACCGTAAGCAGCAGGGGGTCTGCCCCACAGGCCACGCACACTGTTTCTACCATCATTTTCTGTTGTGGAAACCACCTGTTATCACATTCCACAGGGTTCAACTCCCGGCACCTTCAGGGGCTGCGTTAGGAAATGTGTGATGACGGTTATTTCTGAGTGGACGTCTCCTAAATGGTTCTTTAATGTTTATCACATCCTATCAGACCATGGGAGACAAATATCCTTCCCTTCCAACAGAATTTTCACCCAATACTTACAAAGTGTGGATTTGAACTCATGCCTAAACAGGAGAAATAGTCACACAGCTGTCTCCTATCCCAATCTCATCCAATCCCAATATATAACACCTACATTTCATAATAAGAAAGTGATATTACATAATCAAATAGCCACATGATTACTTTCTGGCATCAAATTTGAAAATATTATCTGTGAAGTAAGGGAGTTGATCTTTCTTACTACTTAAGTTTTTATTTTTATTTTTGAATGAATGGATTACTTTGTATTATTTTCCTTAACAAAAAAAAGAAAAAGCCACATTTGGGATATTTCTGAAACCGTTTTCTTGACATGGGGCAAATGATTTCACTTCTCTCAGTTGGACACTCTTCTGTGAAATGGAAATGTTCACACCTGAAGCTTAAGAAACATAAAACTCCCATGTGAACACAAAACAATGTCCATTGAACTTCAGCGATAATTGGTTGGCCAAGCCTTGGCCTTGAGGCCTGGGGCTGGGTCATACCATCATTCCAGTAGTGTCCAGTTTTCTCCCGACCCAGTTCTGTGTCTACATTTGTGTGTGCCCTGCTAATTCTAGGCTGCCATCTGCTCTACCCTGACTTACTTAAACTCCTCTGGTCAATTTCCTGATTATCTTACCTAGTAGGTATGATGTCCTTTTTTTTTTTTTTTAAACAACAACCTTGATTTTCTATATTTCATATAATTTATTTTTAAACAGACACTAATTCTTTTCCCTCCTTTTATTTGTGGTTTCTAATTTTTTAATACTTTTTCCTGCTTCTGACCTTGAACTTCCCTAAAATGCTGTTTTCCTAAATTCCCCTCTGCTCCAAAAATCATATTGCCAGTGGGAAGAGAGGCAGAGGGCAAACCCATGTCGCTATCTGAAGGGCATGTAACCAAGCAACCCATAAAGATATAGGGAAAGCCCTATTCCACTGCGGATGTCAAATAAGTCCATTGCTTTTGTGTGTTAAAAATGTAAAGGCAATTAATGCATATATTCCATGTCTTCTGAAAAATCCCATTTTATGTTTGAATATTAACATTAAGCATTAAATAGTCAAAGTAAGGCAAATGCCAATGGAAGCAAGTTATTTTCTATTTAAAAATGGTCCCTGCAAACGTATTGATGTATTTCCTAGGAAGGAAATAAGGCCATATTTTGTATTTCCAACTGCAAACTGTTTGCCTATAAACAATCTCATTTGCAGTGAAATGAAAATGGTATGATGATAATACTACACACTGTTCTTGAAAGTTTACATACGCTGTTCATACGTGCTAATGGCACATGGTCTTCAGCTCAAATGTGTGAGGGAGGTAAGAAAGTGAGTACCCCCTTCCCCAGAAAGGTAAGTTTTTGGTGACATTCTGTGACATTCTGTCCTGTGGCTTTGACCTTAGCCTGTGGTCAACCCACTTAATTCCTAATTATAATGTGAGATCCAAATTGCAGATAGTCCTTTCTCGAGCTTTCCTTGGATTTCCTAGAAAAGTTGATGATATCTATAGTTATCATCTATCATCATTTTATGCAAATCCAATTTATTAGTAATATATCTCAATGCCATTATAATTTTTTAATAATCATTGATAACACCGAAACTGGTTTGGCTCAGTGGATAGAGTGTCAGCCTGTGGACTGAAAGGTCCCAGGTTTGATTCCGGTCAAGGGCATGTACCTTGGTTGCGGGCACATCCCCAGTAGGGGGTGTGCAGGAGGTGGCTGATCGATGTCTCTCTCTCATCGATGTTTCTAACTCTCTATCCCTCTCCCTTCCTCTCTGTAAAACATCAATAAAATATATTTTTTTAAAAATCATTGATACCACCCTTGTCCCAGAAAGCATCTGTTAGGTTATACAAATATATTAAATATAAGTTTCAAACATTTTAACATTGACATGGTAAATAAAAACGAAAGGGGGAGTGATGGAAAAGAAACTACGTCCCCCCAAAATTTGCTACAGTGACTTAATAGACTTGCTGAAACTGGATTATAAATTATGTTTAATGCCCTACACTGTTTGGCTCAGCAGATAGAGCGTTGACCTGAAGACTTAAAGGTCCCAGCTTCGTTTCCAGTCAAGGGCATGCACCCTGGTTGTGGGCTCCCCCGCAGATGGGGGGACAGGCATGCAGGGGGCAGCTGTGCATTCCTCCCAGCTGTGGGGACGTTTTCTGTGTCCATGTCTCACTCCCCCTCTCTCCCTGCACTGGCTGTGAGTTCCCAGAGGGTTGGGGAGTCGCCTCGGCCTATCAGAGGGAGCGATGGGCATCATTACCACTCTCCCCCTGGGCGGCTGGGTGATGGTACCCACAAATGCCCTCAGCCAAAGCTTAGTGCGCTGGTGGGTTCAGCCCCCTCTCTGACTGTTGGCTTCATCTCTCGCTCTATAACCAAGTTTCTGAGTTGGAGATGTCTTCACAAGATTTTTTCCTCTTTGCTCAGTCCCAGAGGATTGCCGTTGTGATGTGTCTGTGTCCTGGGCTGCAGACCGGTCCACTCAGGGACACTCCCTCTGGATAGGAGAGTGGTCATCTCCCTGAGAGCGCCAGTTGCCATTTATAAGTCATGTATCTCACTCCGTTGAGATTCCCATTTGTGTATTTTAGAAATGTTTATTAATGTCCTCCGTGAATACCCTGTGCATTATTCATTGCTCATTCCTAATAAGTGTCATCATATTCATAAGTATCGTCTATGGCATTATTGCTCTGACTGTTTTTCTTGCAATTTTGAATAGGTTTTTGAGAGTATAATAGAATGCTAGGGCCTTCCAGATATTTGTTTTTCTTTTAACCTAATCACCTTACTCAATATAACTGTATGCTTTTCTGGTTTTAAATTTTCTTGCACTGTTCTCTGTAAAGTATGATACCGATTGGAAATAAGTATTATTTTAGCTTTCATGACTTATTTATTGTCATTATCTGGCCAACGACTTCAGTAAAATGTGATTGAAATAGTTACAGGAAGGACCATACCTTATTCCTTTTCTTAAATGGGAAAGCTTTTCAGCATATACTATGATCTTTTCTGAGTAGACATTTCACGTATCACTTATTCAGGTCAAGGTTAATTATTTGCATTCCTTATTTGCTAATTTTTTATTTTTAAAATATATTTTATTGATGTTTTACAGAGAGGAAGGGAGAGGGATTGAGAGTTAGAAACATCGATGAGAGAGAAACATTGATCAGCCGCCTCCTGCACGCCCCCTACTGGGGATGTGCCCGCCACCAAGATACATGCCCTTGACCGGAATCGAACCTGGGACCTTTCAGTTCGCAGGCTGACTCTCTATTTACTGAGCCACCCGGTTTCGACTATTTGCCAATTTATTTAGATGAACTGTGTTTACATTTTACTAAATGGATTTACAATGACATTGCAAGCGCACACGTATTCCTTTCTGCTTCTTCATCACCTGAGGCGCAGTCTCAGCATCTTGCAAAGACAGAACGCTCTTCTAGAATTAGGGCAACACATAAACCTAGCTGGCGGGACCGAATCGCAGTTTGATGCCGTTCCATGTAATGTCATGTAGTTTAGCAAAAGTTGGCTCAGGGCCTCAATTTCCTCTCGACGAGGTCATGGGTAACACCATGAGCCTAGGCCAGCGGTTCTCAACCTTCCTAAGGCCGCGACCCTTTAAGACAGCTCCTCATGTGGCGGTGACCCCCAACCATAAAATGATTTCCGTTGCTACTTCATCACTGTCATTTTGCTACTGTTCATGAATTGTAATGTAAATATCTGTGTTTTCCAATGGTCTTGGGCTCTACAGCAGCGGTATTACACTCTACAGACCCACAGGTTGAGAACTGCTGCTATAGAGCCTAAGACCATCAGAAAACACAGATATTTTCATTACGATTCATGAACAGTATGAAAATGACAGTGATGAAGTAGCAACGGAAATAATTTTGTGGTTGGGGGTCACCACACCATGAGGAGCTGTATTAAAGGGTCACGGCCTTAGGAAGGTTGAGAACCGCTGGCCTAGGGGATCTGTTGTCATATGTGTAAACAGAGGAGGGAGTGTCTAATCCTGGAGAGATGAGAGGTGATTCCCCAGGATGGTTAGCTCATCAGCTGGTGTTTGAAGGGGACATGGCAGTGTGTTCGGTTAAAGCTGCAGAGGATTGGAACAGGGGACATTGTGGTCAGAGTGGGTAAAGTCACGCACCATTGCAGAATCCAGAGGGACTGCATAGCGCTGGGTGTGCGATCATTTACGGGAAGTTGTTTAGTAAACGTTGGTTTGTTTGGGTTTGTATCTCTCAACACCCATCCCCGTGACCCCACACACAGCACTGCCCTGGGACCAGAGGTGTGAGACCCGCTCGATGGAGAGAGGGAAGCAGGCCATGTGTGCCGCTGTCTTCTTTCTGTGGTCCCAACGAAGAGGTCCCTTCCCTTGCTTTTCCTTTTTTTATTTTTAATATACTTTATTGATGGTTTACAGAGAGGAAGGGAGAGGGATAGAGAGTTAGAAACATGGATGAGAGAGAGACATCCATCAGCCACCTCCTGCACGCCCCCCACTGGGGATGTGCCCACAACCAAGTACATGCCCTTGACAGGAATCGAACCTGGGACCTTTCAGGCCACAGGCCGACGCTCTATCCACTGAGCCACACCGGTTTTGACTGGGTCCATTCCCTTCCGAAAGCCTGGTGGTTAGATCACCGAGCTGGTGGCATGCCCTCCTTTCCACAGGAGCAGACGGCTGCTTTTCAGAGGGTCTGCCTCTCCTCTCCTCCAGCTCTCACCGATCCAACAGAACAAGAGAGGCCATAGACAGTGACCATGACAATCATATGAAAGACAGTGATGACGATGACTTCCACTGATATAGCTTTGCCTTTCCGGGAGCCGGGAGCCCACTTATAAGTGGTGATTTATGTGCTTCACTTCCCCCAAAGCCTTAGAAACGGGTTACCAGTGCTCATTGCCGCTTAGAGAATGGAGGGGAGCTACCCCTCCAAACGCCAGCAGAGTGAGGGTTCCAGCCTTCTTCCCAAAGTGCGTGCCTGACCTCCACTGTGGGGTGTGCAGGGGGCGGCTGGTCGATGTCTCTCTCTCATCGATGTTTCTGACTTTCTGTCTCTCTCCCTTCCTCTCTGTAAAAAATCAATAACATATATTTCAAAAATTAAAAAGAAAGAAAGAAAGAAAGTGTGTGCCTGATCTCCACTGTGGAGCATGCAGGAGGCGGCTGATCGATGTCTCTCTCTCATCGATGTTTCTGACTTTCTATCCCTCTCCCTTCCTCTCTGTAAAATATCAATAAAATATATTTCAAAAATTAAAAAAAAGAAAAGAAAGAAAGAAAGTGTGTGCCTGATCTCCACTGTGGGATGTGCAGGAGGTGGCTGATCGATGTCTCTATCTCATCCATGTTCCTGACTTTCTCTCTCTCTCCCTTCCTCTCTGTAAAAAATCAATAAAATATATTTAAAAAAAGAAAGAAAGAAAGAAAGAAAGTGTGTGCCTGAATCAGTCAGTGATCTTTCTGGGCCTGCCTTCTCTGACTCCATGTGATGCTTGCTGATGCCTTTTTGGTGGTTTGACTGCATGTCTGTGTCCACGCTCCGTTCCTGGATTTTACTGAACGTCACCCCGTTGGATACTCACGCGCTGGCGTGGTTTGGTGACAGTGTGACCCCAGGTCTCCCTGGCCTCTCCCACAGGGAGAGAGTCCCCGGCATCCACCCGTGTTTCCATTCGGGGCAGAGGAAGATGATCCTTCCTGCAGAGGGGGGGGCCGTTCATCCCAGCGCGGGCATGCACCGGTCTCTGCTCATCCCCAGCTGCGTCTCATGGAAGTCGCAGGCCATGCAGGGAAAGGCAGGATCTAGCCCCCGAGTTTGTACAACTTAAGGCTGTGGCATTTGAGAAGATGAGCACTTTCTGGAAATATGTCAATGTATTTTCTCAAAAAAGAAAAAAAATAGGATACAAGTACTTAGTATACGCACAGCTGAAAACATTTTTAACTTCTTTGCCAGGAATTTACAACACATAGCCTCCTCCTGACCACCTGTTTCACTATTAATTAACTCTAACGTTGAGACATGACTAGTAATTTTATTTTATTTTACTTTTTAAAATATATTTTATTGATTTATTTTTTTTAAGAGAGGAAGGGAGAGGGATAGAGAGTTAGAAACATCAATGAGAGAGACATCGATCAGCTGCCTCTTGCATGCCCCCTACTGGGGGTGTGCCTGCAACCAAGGTACATGCCCTTGACCAGAATCAAACCTGGGACCTTTCAATCTGCAGGCCAACGCTCTAAACACTGAGCCAAACCGGTTTTGGCGTAATTTTATTTTTTAATATATTTCTATTGATTTCAGAGAGGAAGGGAAAGGGAGAGATAGAAACATCAATGATGAGAGGGAATCATTGATCAGCTGCCTCCTGCACACCTCCTACTGGGGATCCAGCCCACAACCTGGGCCTGTGCCCTTGACCAGCATCAAACCTTGGACGCTTCCATCTGCAGGCGGATGCTCTCTCCACTTAGCCTACCAGCTAAGGCCGATAAATTAATTTTAAAGCCGGTATAAGCAGACAAGGAATCCGGCTCACCGTCTTGTGACAGGGACATTAGTGGGGCACTACCTTTATCTTGTAAAATGCCAACACCTTCAGCTTGAGGGGGGATTTGTCTACCCTGCCAGCTTGTCCTTACACACAGTAACCATTCCTGGACGGAGCCGAGATTTATTCCGCAGAGAACTGAAAATCCTTTTGAAATTGTTTCCGTGGGTCTGTGGTTTGTGACAATGGATCATTTTTATTTTTATGAGTTTGCTCCAACTCGGCACTCCCTTCCAAATATTTGTTGACTATAAAACACACAGATGGAAGGAAGCTGTTTGTTTTGTTTTGTTTTATCAAACACAGTTTCAGAAGAAACTCCTTTGCTACGTTCTTGGGGGATCAGTCATAAACGATGTGCTCTGTGGAATCCACACCCTCCTGACTGGATCCGACCCCTGCCAGCCGGGACCGTGCACATTTCAGACTAAAAGTGAAGAAAAAGGGATGTACTGGAGGCATCAGTACAGCTGAAACAGTTTAAAGGATGTGGCGAATGGACTTGTTTATCCCCCCAAAAACCCCCAGAGCCCAAAGGCCCTTGTCCCCCAGACGGATGCTTCCACCTGTCATGCTAGAAGTTTTCTAAACCGAACCCATGTAAAAAAAAAAAGCATTTTGTTTTTGATAAAGTCATTTATCATGTAAAGGGCCAGGCAAGATTTAGCAAACGTTTCCCCCAGAGAGAGGGCACAAGCAGGTTAAAGAGAGAGAAAGGTTGCACTTTAAGGCCCATTTCGAGTCTTTGAAGTAAACAAACCACCTAGCTGGTTCTGGGGGTGGGGGGTAGGGGATGGGGAGAGGGGGATCCCAGCACAGAAGGCTCCCATTTAGGACCTTCTTTAAGGAGCGGGAGGGAGTTTGCTCAGTGCTATTAAGGGTGAGGATCCCTGTCACGTGTCATTTGTAGGGCAGGTTTGAGGCTTACAGCTTTAAAACTAGGAGAAATGTGTGACATTTTAAAAAGCCCTGAAAGAAAACGTTGGTACGGTGAGTTGGAGAATGGTGTCTCTCATCACCCCTTCCCTGGATTCCATGCCATGTGAGTGGGAGGCAGAGGATGCTGCTCTGTTGAGGTGGGTTTTTAAGTGCTGCTCAGAAGTCAGGATGGTCCCCACCCCGATGCCTCTGTGGGGGAGAGGCTGTGGTCTACACGGGCAGATCCATGCCTGGGTGCCGTCTCTTCACCCCTGGGAAAGCAAGGGCTTTACCCTCTCTCCCCATCTCTCTCTCTGGCCCAGTGTCATGTCCATGGGCAATTCTGACTCACACCCTGAACCACACCACCAGCCCTGTACATGGGCTGGGATTCAGTGGCAGAAAGTCTACACTATGTTACAGAAAACTGGAATAACCAAACCACGCTAGGAGAGTTTGGAGTGACATTTATTACGCGCGGGTCCAGAGGAAAATGTTTCTCAAATTCTGGGCCCCCACATGCAGAAATTTTCCCTACTTATATGTTTTTACCTTCTTTGTCTCCCAAATATGGGATGTTTCCTGCCCCTTTGCAAGTTCTTAAAGGGCCCCTCTGTGCTGAGGCCTTGAGACCTCCACCAAAGGCCTGGCCTGGTGCCAGCACTGATCATTTTGTCCGGGGAAGGTTTAATGGCCTCTCTGAAGTGAGCATGGTCTCATTTTCCTTATTATTGAAGCAAGCAAGCATTTACAGAAGCCAATAGCAAGGTTAAAATTTCCAACAGCAGTTTTTTCGGTAAGATGGGTGCTTCAACTAGACCCTCCAGGACTAAACTGACTGGGCAGAATGGTGGGCACTGAGACAGGGACCGGTCGGTGGAGCTGTGGCATTCTGTGCTTCGCGTTGATTCGGGGTCCCGTATTCACCCTTCGATTGGGAGGCAGGTATTCTCATCTCCGGGTAAAGAGGGTAAAAGTGACTCAGGTTGTGGAAGGACCTTGCTCAAGGCCATGCACAGGAGGGAGGGGAGGTGGCCGGGCTCACTGTTTGGCACCTTTCCCTCCAGCTGCTCCTCTGCTGACCTCCAGGTGCAGCGCCCCTTCTTTGGGGAACTGATCGCACCTGGCAGGTCACCATTTGCTTTTTTACATCCACGTTTCATGAAAACATCGTTTCCCATCAGCCTGGCATTCCAGCAAGACAGATGTTGTGGCCCGTATTTTATATGAGAAGCTGAGATCACACCGGACTGAGGAAGCTGCCCCTGAGAATCTATGAGCTTAAGGACATGGTCCCAAGTCACATCAGAGATAAGCAGTGAGTCAGGGTTTTCACTGGACGCCTCTGACTTCAAAGTCCATGTTCATCTGCTGGGCCCCCACGCTAGCCCCCCCACCAGCCTGCGTGTTCTGTCCGTGGCCAGTGGTCCCGTGTCCCTCAAGCTTCCTAACAAGTAGCTTGGATGGTGAGGAGGAGACTCCACCTGCAGTTAGACCACCTGGCTCCTCTCTCGTTCCCCGTCTTACTATCAGGATAACAAGCCTCTCTCCCACATAAGGTCTCTGTGGGGATTAAATAAGTTAAATACGTATAAATTCTTTTTTTATCAAGATTTTTAAAAATATATTTTATTGATCTTTTACGGAGAGGAAGGGAGAGGGAGAGAGAGTCAGAAACATTGATGAGAGAGAAATACTGATCAGCTGCTTCCTGCACACCCCCCACTGGGGATGTGCCCGCAACCAAGGCACATGCCCTTGACTGGAATCGAACCTGGGACCTTTCAGTCCACAGGCCGACACCCCATCCACTGAGCCAAACTGGTTTCGGCAATACATATAAATTCTTACAATAGTGCTTGGCATATTTGAGGCATCAAATAAATGGTCATTGCTATTATTGTTACTGTCATTATTATTATTATTATTATTATTACTTTGTTGAACCAGTAGCAGTGCTAATGGTCTATATACATTTGGAGATTATTATTTCTTTAATTATATTCACTAAATAAGATCTGTTATAAGGATTTTCTATTTAAAAATTTGTAATGCTAGTTTTTTAAATAATTTTATATATTTCAAACTAGATTATGTTTTCCAATTTGACCTGTTACCTTCACTGATACCATTAACTATCCTATCTAAAAAAAACAGTAATATGCAAGTTGATCATCACTACAACATACAAGATGGCCACCCATGTGTGGTGAAAGATGGCTGCCCCCATGTGGACACAAGATGGCCACGACAAGATGGCCGGCAAGGGAGGGGAGTTGTGGGTGATTAGGCTTGCAGGGGAGGGCATTTAGTGGTGACCAGGCTGCAGAGGAGGGCAGTTGCTGGTGACTAGACCTATAGTGGAAGACAGTTGGAGGGGACCCACGTCTGCAGGGGAGGGCAGTTAAGGGCAATTGAGATGGCAGGGGAGCAGTTAGGCTTAGATTAGGCTGGCAGGGGAGTGGTTAGGGGGTGATCAGGCTGTCAGGCAGAATTGGTTAGGGCAGTGGTCGGCAAACTGTGGCTCGTGAGCCACATGTGGTTCATGAGCCGCAGTTTGCTGCTCTGTTGACTAATGAGTTTGCCGACCACTGACCTAGACTCCATTCCAGTAATGACAGGCTGTTGTTGTTCCTTGTGATTAAGCCCCTATCCCAGTGGTCGGCAAACTCCTTAGTCAAAGATTGCCCCACTGGGTTAGGGGCAATCAGGAAAGCAGGCAGGCGAGCAGTTGGGAGCCAGCAGTCCTGGATTGTGAGAAGGATGTTTGACTGCCCGTTTAAATGGTCCCTGGGACATGTATCGAGGGGTCCCAGATTGGATAGGGTGCAGGCTGGGCTGAGGAAAGCCCCCCACCCATGCACGAATTTCCTGCACCGGGCCTCTAACTAACTATATCTTGTAAACAACTAGGCTCCATTGTACAAACTTCTCATTATAAAATATTCATTTTGTCAAAAAGAACATTAAATATTAATAGCTCCAGTGGTCAATATTTAATATATGCACATGCTACTGTCTGAAGATGCTGTTGTTTCCATGAATCATTGATGGCAGTTTACCTGACCTGCGTGCACTACACCAAAGGCCTGCACCTTGGCGCCCTCCTCCATTTCTACAAGACCCGTGGAGTTATGGCAACGCCTATTAAGTCGCCATCATCTGCATTCCTTCCCATTCAGTTGTGAAAATCTAAGTATCACTGTTTCTGTATTTATGTGGAGGTTGCAGAGATTTACGTAGCAAAATTAATTAAATGACGGCCTGTATTCCTGTAATTCACGGGACTTGTAGTGATTTCAGCTCTCCCAGTGATGTATGACACTGTATTTTGTCAATTCAAAATGACACTCTTTACTTATTTTTAATTTGAACCTCTCTGAGCTTGAGCTATGGCTTTTAGGCAGTGCCGCGGTGGCTGTCAAACTGACAGCAGCCAGGATGCAGGTACCACGGCCCGTGTAGGCACACACTTTAAAACCAACACCATGGGGATTTAAAGGACACCCCCCCAAAATGTAGAAAAAAAATTTTTTTTTATCCCTAGCATCAAATTGACTGTAAAGAAGGGATGAGGGAGGTGACAAATTAAAAGTGTGGGGCAACATTAAAAAAATAGTAGCAAGCATTGCCAATCCGGCTGAATGGCTTTTAGTTCTTTATGGATGATTTCAGGAAATCCATCAACAGCAGCCAATACTCCTGATGAGCGCAAAGGATGCCATTGATTGGGTAAACACTGAATGGTCCACTCCGAGTTGAAAAGGGATTCAGAAGAATCAAATTTCCAATGTGAAGAAATGTTAAGGATAATTTAACCAATTTAGTCTTAAACGTCTTAAAAAAAGCTGAACTAGAATAAAGTAAGAATTCTATAAATAAGTGCACTGTGTCCGAGTCGCACTGGCAGTCTTTTATGCTTCTTTGTTGCACATAGCGCAAGGCAAATGGTGTGATCGGTACGGTCTTAGCATCTGAAATGCAGCCTTCCAATTCCAGCTGCTCCTTAACAAAGAGTGTGTGTATGTGTGTG